>JAHFWJ010000615.1:1200000-1800000 GCA_028555115.1 Himalopsyche japonica
TTTGTGATACTACGATTCACGCAAAATCCCTCAACTGATGGGATCATAAACATTCAGCTTACAACTTCATGATACACAGATTAATAACTGTATATAGTTACAGTTATAATTCTGTGTATGTGAGTCAGGTAGGTTACCGTAACGAACTGCAGACTATACAATGCTCATCCCTTAATAATGGTTATGAGATAGCGACGATAACTAACTTATTATATAAAAAAACAACTAAATCTTGCTAGAAAACTCATTTACCCGAACACAATACAAGATAACCGCCTCTTTAAATCAATCAATTACCTTGGTAGCATTAACGAAAAAATTCATCGGGGAAAAAAAATATTCGTAAAATTTTCTATGCAATATTTAGAGTTGACGCAACCCTGCGACAGCCACTCGAATAGTTGACAAATTAAAAAAAAAATGGTAGTCAGATAAAATTTGATTTAAATCTATTTTAACGAATCATTACATAAATATTATCGAGGCGGCGTTCGCGTACCGGAATGCCATTGGCGCTTAAGTGGTTAAATTGCTTTGTTTTAAACAGAAGTTTTCTCATTTGACTGCAAACTAAAATGCTAACATCGTTTTAGGTATTCATACTGAAATACAACCTATCATCGATGATAAATATTCAGTAAAAAGTGAAATATATTGTTATATATGTAAGTTATAATTTATGATATCGACTGTGGGTGATTGATGATCTTTTCTATATCAAATTTGAATTTTCGTAAAAAACTTTTCCGCATATTTTGTCACTCACTACGACATATACAGAACTGATTGTATCCGTGTGGTAAAATGAAGCCGTGAATGATAAAATATATGACATATTCTTTGCGATAGTGTATACCGACCTTCAGGCAATAAGTATACCAATGCAATCTTTAGACTTCTGAAGATTGGTACTGTTTCAATAAAATCATACTGCGTAACTAATTTAGTAATGACAACACTCGAGTTGTCTTTGCGCCATAAAATTTGCAAACAAGAACACGCCAGGCGTGTCATTAACAGCGAACGAACCAGAATATATTTCAATTACAATTATTTACGGCGGTCGGTTGAAATTATTTTTATAATGTATTGCCATATTTTATAAAATCAATTTGTAAAACACCAGGTTTTCATAATATCTATCGTGAAATTCTTTTTCAAAAAATAGGTCGAATGCGAACTTTTCAAATTTTCTTCAAACTTGTTATTGTCGTTATCGTATAACTAGGCTACATTTTTCGTTATAAACTTCGAATATAAGTGCATTTTCACCAGTAAGCTAACTTGATCGTGCTTGATTATCTTTAGATTAACGAAAATCAATCTAACCTCTGAAATGAAGTGGAACTTTTCCAAGTAAAAAATATCAAAAATCAGAAAGCTTTTATTGATATCGATGTTTTATAAAAAAATCAATGTATAGTGTGCCTTTTTTATTCAGTTCAAATCGAATCTTTTATAATTGTGTCATTCGGTATATTACAATATCGGTAAGGATACAAGTTTTAATACTTTGATGACACACAAAGGTAGCAAAATTATTCTTAACCGTCAAATTGAAATGTATTTTCCCAAAAAATAAATCAATTCTTATCTAATTTAATTTCATGTTGATCAATACTGATGTATTATTTTACATATTGCGTTTTTGTCTGTGTTAGTTTTTATTTGAAAGTTACAAGTACCCTCCATGCGTTGTAATTCCATTTTAATAAAGTGAACTACTAAAACTGTACTACAAATTTTCATTAGCAATTCATAACCTCAAATTGTGACAGTTTCGCAAAGGTAGTGCGTATGTATCTATTTAAAATATCAATATTTCTTGATTCGATTCAAAGTAATCGAATTGGGTGACTACTTTTTAAAAAAAGTTTTCATTTATTGAAAAGTTTATTCCAAAATCAAATTTAATCTATGAACAACGCGACAGTACGTAAAATGTCAGTCTCAAAGTGAAACATGGTTGACAGTTTTGTAAGAGTTTTTGTAATGGTTAAAAAACTTTTCAGATGTGTCTTTGTCATATGGTTGTAGTAATCCGGAAACCTTCAGGAGGGTGAAAAGAAGATATTTTGAAAGTTTCAAATATTTACATAAAGGACACATACAAACAAACAAACATTTTTATATGCATATATATATATATATATATTATGACGCCTAACAAAATTATGCCGTAGGCATAATGAAACATACAACTCAAGTTACTTTAGGGTTGTAAATGAGCTTTATAACTCGAGTTTTTTTTACCAACAGTCATCTCCCCAGGCCATTGGAGTTTTCTCACTTTTAATCACCATAAATCAAACTTTTAATGTTTACTCCATTTCGTCCAAGAAGTCGACTCTGCGTACACCCCTTTAATTTATTTGCAGTTACGCAAATCGTTTTTATTCTGTCAAACTATTAATCGGTTTGCGTCGAAAAGTTTTGAAATAATGGTTTAATTTTACGCTCATTAAATTATCAACAACTTTTCCTTCATATCATGGTAAAAAAATATTATAAAAAAGATTTAAACATCGTTCGATAATATAAAATTTTGGCTTGAAAAAACTAAAGCAAAGATCGGAAGATAATCAATATTTTTTTAAAACATTTATCAATGAAAACAATTCCATTTTATTTTTTCCAATATTTGCTATTGTTTGTTTTGCATTTTGGTTTTCTATAATTATTTTAAGAGCTAACCAATTCCATTGAAATAATGTTAAGAATTGAATGGGTGAATAGTAATAATCAACCTCCATTCAATCCTTTTTACTGGTCGGCTTGGATTTCGTGGAATGAAAGCTGACTGAAAACCTCAAAATGAGTTTGTTTAATGGAGGTAAATAGTTAGTACATTCGATAATGTTACACATTTTAGCAATCATAATTAAGCCGTATATAAAAAAAATACACAATTTATAATTCATATATGTAAATATCTTGTATGACGAACATTTTTAGGTTATTCAGATTGAGAAATAGCTTTTTTTGACAAATGCTTCAGGACGAAAGATTCGTATTGAATCATGTCGAGAAATTCGAATATTTTAGAAGATTTACGGAGTTTAATTATTTCGTACGCGACATTTTTGAAATATTTTAAACGGAGTGTGAATCTGTTCACTGATTCACTGAAATCACTAGCTTTGTTTTTTCTAATGGGTGGCAAAAATTAACTAATTAATTAACAAAAGTTAACTTTTTGCTCTTCTTCGCACTCCACACAAAATTTAATACAGTTAATCGATATTAGATGAAGAATGATTAGTTAAGGATAAAATTTTAAGTCTAATTATAATTGATATTGAAAAAAAAAAATATAAATTATAATTCACTGACTAGTTTACTTTGGTCACAAGAGAAAAATGATTGCTTCCTCTATGGTGGTGTTTCAGAGCAATGGGTTGAATGTTACTCACATAACTAATTTTGACAGTAAGTCAGTTATAAAAATAGTTGAACGTTCTTTATCATCCACTGAATTATAAAATTTGTACTGTGCATATCAGTGTTCTCTTTCAACAATGTAAGAGCCATGAACCAATCATTTTTTTTCAGTTGCTGAGTGTTTTTGATTCACCACTGTCGGACCGAAGACATAATCTAAATATTATCAAGAAATTTAGTATTTACGCATAATATGCAGATAAAGATAATCCTCGCAACGATTTTACTGTGCATACGATCTCAAAATATTTACTGTCATTCTATTGTATATTTCATTTTCATATCGTTTATTCATGTTTTTTACATCCATTCACAAATAGAGCCTAAATTGTATTTTTTCCATAATCTTGGTGATGGAATTTTATTCTTTGATATATTTGAATGGTATAAATTGGAATGTATACTTTTTCGTGAAAGTTGCCAGATTTAAAAAATCGTTAAGTAGTATATCTTTAATGATTGCTTCAATAATTATGTCGAATCCATTTTTCAGTTTCTCCGAACTATCTTAATCGATAATCATATATTTCAAAGAACATACGTGGACAACGTGCACTTTATGCCGTTTTGAACCAAAAAGCTTGTGATATATTAAAAAAATGTATTCTAACACGTCTCACGTGCACAAAACTGGCAGAAAAATACAGGACACGATTTATAGTGCCTAGAACTGCCAGGTGTTATTAAGTATGTTCGGGAATATGTATCAAGTTTTGAAGAAAAAATATATTTTATTCATCCACATTATAGGATTTTTTTTTATTATTCGAGCATCTTTTGTTACTTTGAGGATATGGTAGAATTTTAAATTGTTTTTTTACTCCTTTTCTACCTATTGTTAAATAGCTATATTTAATGGTTTTACATTAATCATCATTTTTGCAAACTTTTTTAGTTTATTATATATTTTTATTTGATGACATTCTTACTGAGCTTTTTGTTTTAATTGTAAAATTTCTTGGCATGTTTTCCTATGTAGCGTAAAATGGTTCACAAAAAGCTTGCAACGATCCGTGTATCGATTTTAAAGTATTGTATCTTGTTCGCTAAGTTTTTAATTATAAATGTATTCAAATGGGAGCAAAGTTTATTTTATATATTTTAATTTAGATTGTTTTCTGCTGAAGTTTCACTGGTGTTAGATTAGACTTTGTTGAAAATTTTGCCGTTGCATCCTAGCTCATTCTATCTTTTTTCTCTCTCTCTCTCTCTCTTTCTTCCACCTTTAGCTTAATCTTTGCATTAATTATTCTTTCTCGGTTCTGAAGCAGTCTGTATCGCTAAATCAAATTGCCGTAATACTGATTAAAGTTTGATAAAGTTTAGTGAAATCCGCACCTGGGTTTTGTTTTCCAGCTAAACTTTTTCACCCCTTGTTTGAAAACAAAGACTGTTGCGGTGTAGATGGAGGAAAAACTAGAACTCGAAAATAAATTAAGTATATTGTTAATCGTGATAAACTTCCAAAAATTAAAAAAGGATTGAATGGTATTTAAAAACTTGTCAAGAACTTCAAATGGTTATATTATGTTGAAACAACACTAAATCCGCTGGAGATATAATTTATATTTTTAGTCACTTTTTTCGTATTTGAATTTTTAATTAAAGATTTAATCATAAATGTGTTAAGAAACAATGATTTTATTTAGGATGTAATGTTTTAAGTAAATAGTTGTCATCTAAATGTTTTGTTTACTATGAATGCTGAAATTTCATTAATATTATCGTTAGATTATTCTATGCGGTCTTATGAAATACTTTTTTTTTAATTGTAAAAAAAAATTATTACTTTATTTAGAAATTGTGTTTCAGAAGTTGCTGGTACGCCCTTGACTCATAATTTCGTCGCAATTCGTCAATTTAGTACTGCTTGTAAATATTGCTAATTATTACGTGCATTTTTCAAGTGCTCTTGTTTTTAATTTGTATTTTATTAGATAAAAATGATTGCTATGAAAAAACCGGCTCTAATATTGTTGATTTAATTGTAGAAATTGTTCTATAGAATGTGTTTTATTTCTTGAAATGCAATGTGTCTTCATCGGGAAGTGATATCAATTAATACCTTAAAATATTATTGAATTGATCGTTTTAGCAAAGTAAACGATGCATATCAAATGATTAATGTTAATTAACGCTCTAAGGTCATGATTGTTCATGGTCGAACGTAGTATTACGTATATATAATATTAATCATTCTACTTTTGCTTGGAAACCATTTTACCGAGTCATATTGTACAATAAAGTAATCTATTAACGTAAGAAATTATTAGAAATATTAACGAATAATTACAATATTATAGTTTTAAGTGTATTAGTTTATTTGATAATATATTTGAGATGTTAAAAAAATTTCCACTTTTCATTTTCATTTGCGCTGCTTAAATTTGACTTTAAACAAAAAAGTTACCTGTCCCAGGTGAGAGCAATTTTCTGAACTCGGAATTAAATTTACCTTAAAAACGTCATATCATGAATCAGAACAAGTTTTTTTTCGGTTCTTTCAAACGCACAATGTTGTCTGATTAAAGGCCACAAATAATGCCGCGGAATGCTTCAAAGGAAAAGGATGAAAAAAATGCTCCCCCTACAAAAGGATTCTATCTAGAAAAGTGAAAGCTACGATATCAGCAAGCCGTGAATAACGTAGGCCACCGTAGAATACGATTGTACTTTTTGGCGTATAAATAGAACGAATGACGTAAAGCATTCGTAGAGATGGTAAGCTTTGAAGCCTCTCGAGCTAAGCTTTCACTCAAATGCTAACAAAAACGCATCGTGATAAATAAATAATAGTATTTACCATTACTGAGAGGCATTGTAAACCCTAACTGTGTGTAATAAAATAACTTGAATGTCATTGTCAGATATGAAAAATACGATTATCATAAAATATTTTTATCATACCTATAGTAAACGTTTGAAAATTATTAATAATCCGAGTTTGAAGTAAACTTCTTCCAATTTTTATAATGCTTTGGATTGATTTGCAAATCACGAGCACGTGTCTTAATTGGTCAGTTGATTGTGTTTTATTAAAAAAATACATTCATCAATATATATATATATAAATCAATGTATGTATGTCTGTCCTTTATGCATTACTACAACGTTCATCCGATCGATATGGAACTTTACGAATTTCTTAATTACACTCCCATGAAGGTTCCTGGCATACCACTCACCCCGCCAAAATCGACGTGGAACTTTAAGAATTTCTTAAGTACACTCCCACAAAGGTTTATAGCATATCACCCCTAAAAGAATCGATGCGTAATTTAATCTATATTATTACTATTAACTATTAAATTGTTTGTTATCATAACGTTTGGCTTGAATTTCCTTACTCTGAGATCACAACAACGCGTGACGGGTCAGCCAGTAAATATATATTTTTTTAGTATATCCATACTTTTATAGTCCCTCACATGATACACAAATTTAATATACGTGTTGTACACACAGAGATACACGCGTATATATATATATATAAATATAAATATAAAACTCAGTAATTTTTTATTCATAAAATGAAACTTTGACTGCTTTTATTATGACACATTAATTATATACGTTTTTGTTTTTATCTATTTACCTACAGTATTCAGTATTAATACACTAATTGTTCCACACATTATCAAATATATTTAACAATGTGTACAAGACGATACTTAACTTTTAACATTTGTGATCAAGTCTTTTCAAAACCCTGTATTTTATGGATGAATACTTTTTGTCAAATTATGTCATATAAACTTTCAACTGTTTTTGTAGATTGCGTTATATGCCTCTTTTTTATGAACATTCCTATTCCTTTCAATATATTTAGGATATTATTATTTGACTTCAGGAATATTCAAGCGTGAATATGCGTAATTTTACTTTTGAATTCTGAATTTCGCTTTGTTATTCTCTGAAAGCTTTCATACCTGACATTTTCTTTACATTGTCGTATAAATAGAGCTTTCATATTCTACCATTGAATTAAACCATGTAGGTACACATAAATTCCATCTCAGTTTTACCAATGTTAATACTACGATTTGATTCAATTTAAAATATTGAATTCATTAAGTACTTAAAGAAACGTTTAAAATCAAAATTAATACATTTTTATTATTACAACTTTGTACGATTCCACATGTTTTGTCACTAACGACACGGGTTTCGCCTTTCGCCATCTTCAGGCATTCCATCACACGGATGCAACAGAACTGACGTACAATAAACAGTTAGCATTGTCTATATACCAAATTTGTTTATTCATACATATTTATTCTTGAATCGAAATTGATTTTTCCATCGAAATTCAATCAACTTACGTTTCATCGAATCAACATTCTATCTTTATCAAAACATCATCAATTAAGAAAGCATAATAGAATGGTCATAAATTGTTAGCGTGATACAATTCTTTTTCAATAAAAGAAGTTAAAAGGGTCGTTCGCATGCAATGTTTTTCGATTCGATCTTTGTATTCCAATCTTATATTTTTTTATTATTATTGTTATCATTTAACATAAATTTATGATATCGACTGAACTTGGTGGAATTTCAATATCAAATTTGAATTGTTCCGAATCCGAAATGAACGATTCCACATGTTATAATTGCACTAAGCATTATTAGAATTATTACTTTATTTTTACCTGTAAGCGGTCAGTCTATTATTGCGGTCTTCAAACATTACCGACTCCCGGAACCTCTAGAATTCTAATTTTTTTCGGGAAACCCCATCCCATCATTAGAGAAATATATCTGAAAATAGTATTTAAAATAAATTACGGTGTTGTAGTTACTTTATTTAGACATGGCGAATCTGTTGGTATTTTGATAAGTTGTTCTTCTCTTTCATTAGTAAGCTTTAATATGAGAGATGGAGGAGACCTGAAGAGCTCTGATGCTGACGCGTCATAGATCTTAACGCTCCATGAATTTGATATCCCAAAAAAAAACATAAGCTTTAAGCGCTACTATGCAAATTTAATTACATGAATTCATATTTTTTGACTCGCGTAACCCTCGGAGTTCTGCCACAGAACCCCGCGGTTCCGCGGAATACAGCTTGAAGACCACTGGTTTATTATTTTAAACATTCAATAATAAAATTATTTTATTCAAAATTGTATCTCATTTTATTGTAAAATTTGATACGTCATGCTTGTTAAAACATTATACCGCCTCGAAAAGAAATAATCTTGACATCTGCCTGAAGAATCCTGTAATTTTCGTTACTTTTTAAACGGATGTGAATTATTGTTTAAGAAGAAACGAAATAAAGAAAAGGTTTTCACATATTTATTCTATTATGAGCACGCTGAGAAAAAGGTTCTTTTTGTGGCTCCATGTAAACGGAAGGATTTGGTATTGGATACCATTAAAAACAAAATTGTCTCACAAGACAAGTATATAAACCCGCTGAAAAATAGCGTTATATTAAAATAATAAATTTCTTTTCTCGTGCAAGAAAAATGCCATTTTCTTCGCAATTTTATTTTCATTTTGTTTCCCCATGGAGTAATAATTCCTAGATTTATTTTTTGTTTCATCTTAAGAAACATTTTAAAAGCCATAATCACGAAGTTAATAAACTCATTTTAAAAGCTCGTCTATTTCAATTTACTCCATTTTCATTTGCATTTGGATGGCTTTGCTTTGATGGATTACGTTTTTGCATCAGCAAATATTACACATACATATGTATCGTAAGCTGAATTAGCTGTGCGATAATTATTATTGGTATTCCGGCACACGTGGCTTTATGACAGTCAAATTAATATTTTATAATCTCTTCAAACATTCCATTATTCTTTTTGCGATTTTTCAACCAGCATATGAATGAAAATAAATATATCATCGACAAGTGAACAGTGTGTATCAAGCAGCATTGTCCATCTAGGTCGTATCTTATATAAACTAATACCTTAATATTTGGTCATTTTCAAGGCGTGACATCAAAAATCAGTGGCAAAAGTTATCTGAACGCCAATTAAGATAATTTAATATATGCTTAATACGCATTCCAATTTTTTTTCTTTACTGATCTATTGGTATTTGTAGCTTTCATAGTTATTGTATTGTTAAGGGAAAATTTAAAAAAATCACACAACACGTGGAACAAAACATAAATGCATCCTTTTACAGCGATCTAAATTTAATGACAAAATTTAATTGCTGGGTTGTGGCCGCCACTATTAAGAGATTCTGAGTTTTATAAACGAAGTCGGCAATAAAATGAAAAGAGACGCAGATCAAAGGAGTTCGGATAAATTTGAAAATAAAACAAATTTTATATTGATTTTTATTAAGCTTTACAAGCCTTCACAAAACTTTTTGTATAATACCTCTTTATATATATTGAAAATAATCCAATTTGTTTATATTTATTGAATGTATTGAGTGATGGCAGTAATTACATATTAAAGCATTGTTGTGTGTTCAAACTCTATATTGCTTCAGTGTAGGTTGTCAACTTTTTCTGGGACAGTTCCGGGACAAATACCTGTAGTACAGTTGCTAGTAATGTAGTGTTTTCAACGCGAGGCAAAATATCACCTAATAACACATTATGTATAATATCAAAATATATTGAATTATTAATCTACGAAGCATTCTGTATTGGGATTCGACTCCATGGAAACAGTAAACAAAGCAGCAACGTTGAAAAATTAAATACAGTCTAATTATCATATTATTAAACAAAAAATACATTACTATCGTTAACTCAAATTTTAATTTCATTTAGATTTTACTGAATATGTTATTTTTAATGATCACACGTGGCTTTATTCGAGAGCCATGTAGTGTAAGAATGCACTTAAATATCAATCTCTTGACAATATAGTTTCCGTGTGTAGCGTTTAATTCGAGGGGCTTCTTCGTATTAAACCGGCAGATGTCTAGATGTAATGCAATTTCTAGCGGCTGGTTACTCCACGATCTAATTTAATGCAGAATTGTATTACAATACATTGCAGTGAATGCAATATTAACTGCTATTAATTATTGAATTTAATTCATGAAAAAGTGTTCCATGTTTGCGATACAATACAGTATATGAAAAACACATTTATGCCTTTCAAATTAAAAAAAAAAGATTTTTGTAAAATTAAATATACTGTAAAAGATAGATATACTGGGTTTTAGTCTCATGACAGTTTCGTGAGATAATCAACACCGAGTGTTTATCATTTTTTTTTAGATTTACTGTATCGGTAAAATATCAGGTAATTTCATTGTACAATGAAATCCTGTATTACATTCTGAAAAAAAAAGTCCCGACATCCTTGTTTCGGTATCATGAGTCAAATCAATGACTGGTGAAAGATTTCTTGGTCCAAATGATCAAGAACTACTATTCTCAGATACATTCTGGTGATATCCTTTGTTATATTCATGTATTGTGTTTATCGTACGTATATTATGATTCATTATTTATGCTGTCAGTGACGTACTTAATAGTATAGAGTGGGACAGAGTACGGGCAGTGATAACACGTGACTGATTTGAGATTGAGAATCGTGTATGCTATACGATATCGGTTGGGGTAAATATGCTGTGTGGTAGGCTTATTCAATAACGTCGCCTTAGTATCAATTTTGGCCGAATTCCACTTGAACTCGGAGATAAGGTGTAAAATTTCTTACAAAAATGAGTGACTAAGATTATTTTATTGAAACTACAATAATACGAGTTTTTATTTATAACTAGCATCCCAGTACGAAGTACAAGTAGAAAAAGTTTGTATAAACAGGCTTGTTTGTAATTTATATCATGTCAGTTAATAATGTAATAGTTTAAAAGGTTTTTTTTTTTTAAATAAGTACGAATTTTATATTATACACAATAGTTTTGTGTTGATATAAATGGCATTTATGAATTCTTTTTAATTAACTATTTTATGGCCCTGAGCGACGTAGATTCCAAATTTGGAAAAGGATGATAACAACTGTATAACTTACGGATAAATGCGGCTTAAAACATTACAGTCGTCATTATTATAAACAATCAAAAAGTTTATTATCCTCGTGGTTTTTATGAATCTAATGCTTAAAATAGATAGAATATAGATTGTCACAAAAGCTAACCGATTTCCGTGACAAAACACTTTAAAATCTGACCTACAGCTAATATACTCTATTATTATAAAAAATCTAAAAAATTATATACAAGAAAAATATCAAAATACTGTGCTGTAGCTGTTTAACCACCCGTATTTCTTTTTCTACTCCCAGACGATTTAATAATTTGGGTTTCATTACAGAGGATAAAATCTTTTCGCTTAAAAATTTAATTACCAATAACAAAATTACGTGCATTTACTTTGTTAAAAAGTTATTCTTTACTTCAATTCAAAAAAAAATATTGAACTAAGAACTCTGAAATGTTTTTACGAAATCGACTGAAACTCCTTAACTTATGCAAACTTTCAAAAGTTTTATCGCTCACGACACAGGTTTTGCCATTTAGACATACTATCAAACGAATGAATGAAGGAATTATAATCGATTATTTTTTCAAAGTTATAATAACTTTGTATTCATATGAATAGTTATTTAAATTTTATCTGATATGCGTTTCGCTTCTACATCTAGGCTATTTATTTTTCACACTAACGGTCATTTGTTCATCTTGTTTATCCACTAATAGATCTTGTTCCTATTCGGAATTAATCATAGCAAAACCTTCCTTATAAATGCATAAACTAACCGTTCATGTGTTACATAAACACATAGTTATTTTATTTGTTTGATTTAATATATATCGTTCGAACTTGTTTTGCTATAAGTTGGATTATGTTTCTTGTGCGCTTTCGCGCCTCTCTTTGCACTACGTCCTTAGTGCTTTGTTCACCCTTCCGAGATGGTAAATCGCATTAGATTAGATATCCACATTAGGTTGGTAAGGTTAACAAAATGTCACAGTAAATAGTTTCTATGAATGAAAATAAGAACACATACCAACAATATATATTTTTTTTTTTAAATTATATTGTTGGTATGTGTTCAAATCTAAATAATCTGCAAATTCATTGTATCATTGTATTGTACGATTCGAACAAAACCATTTCCATACTAATAACGGCCACCTGTATTAAGTTCACGTTTCACAGATAAACTGTCTCAATTATTCTACATTTATGTCACTATTAAATAATACATTTATTTTGAAATATTACCATTTTAATGGGGTACTATTAGCGGCTTAATGTTGCTAATTACTATCAATTCGTGCCTATGAAGAATATAAATATCTTTCTAACGGTTATTAGATTTGTAAAATTTGTTAAGGGGGCTTAATTTTTATCACATTTTCGTTGATTTTATAATTATTATTTTAAATTATGAAACAGAAAACTTCGTGCTTTTACTGTGGCTACAACACAAGAATATATTAAATACGCGTAAGCTTTCTTTTCCCGGTGTTTTCTTTTAAAATAAATTTCCATACATATTGATTCTCTCAAGTTTAAATGAATATTTAATATCAACTAGAATTATTTATCATTTTTGATTTTTTTGTGACCACACGGTAATAAATTTAACGTAAACCTTTATTCTATTATATATTTTATTAAACCGTAAGCTATATTTTAAATAATAAATTCTTTCAAATTCATTTTTTATTATTTCTAAGAAGTTTTATACACACTATTTTACATTCCAAGAAAACCGTTCAAGCTCTTCTTTACACTTGTTTTGTGACGAATATCGTTCTAATTAATTGAAGAAACTCACAACATTTAACTAATGAATAAATGACTTAATTTATTGGAAACATATAAAACGTTTTAGGATAGCTCACATATAAAAATCGAAGAGAAATGTATGTAGCTACATATTTCTTTCGACTAATTCTTGGCCAAAATGAGAATTTTGCCATTTTTATAAATATCTATTTGTATGTTCTGGATATTTTTTTAATAAATCGCGGATTGTTTGTTCTTCCGAAGCTTGAAACCAGTCTGCCTATGGAGATGCCAATGGTAAGAGCATTAACAATGTTCAACAGTATTGCTTCGGATGTCGACATATTTCATGTGGTCGAAAGTTAGTTCAGGCGAATACTATTTTTTCATGTGTTAAAGTAGATTTTTCATGAGCTTGCTTGGTTGACTTTCTTGCTATCCTTATTATTTTTTTTTTTTTAACTTTAAACGTTTAAATATTTTGACGTTGCTAAAGCAATGAAGTTGTAATTTGTAAATTTAGAACCTGGAAAAACCAATGCTACAAATTTAATTCGACATTACAATATTTCATGATTTTTTTTATACAACCTTATTTCTTTATTACTACATTTACGGCTAGTACACAATGTTACGAACCATTTATCAAGTGTCGATTCATACACTTCAATGCACAAAAATTTTAACCTGGGTCATAGTATAAAGTAACAAATAATATGGTAGTTTTTTTTTTCAAATAATAAAAACACATTTTTTTAGTACTTATTTCCACAATATATTTTTTGATCAGGACCGGTTTCGCTCATCGCTAGCATTATCAACTGATGAAGTTCAGTTGATCAGTTGATCATGCTCGCGATGAGCGAAACCGGTCTTGATCAAAAAATATATTGTGGAAATAAGTACTAAAAAAATGTGTGTTTATTACTTAAAATATCATGCCTTTCCATCAAGAAGTGACAG
Source organism: Himalopsyche japonica (assembly GCA_028555115.1). Taxonomy (NCBI): domain Eukaryota; kingdom Metazoa; phylum Arthropoda; class Insecta; order Trichoptera; family Rhyacophilidae; genus Himalopsyche; species Himalopsyche japonica. The sequence goes on from JAHFWJ010000615.1 coordinate 1,214,093, forward strand.
TTAACACCTTAAAAGTGAGAAATATGGTAGTGTTGTATGAATTTCAAACTGTATTGTATTATTTCTTTCCATACTCCATTTCAACTTTTCCTTTCTAAATATATACAGTGTTCTATAATAATAAGGCTTATTTTTTAGTGTTTTTATATGTCGTTTTGTAGGAAAAGTCTTTTTCATATTTTATACAAATGCAAATTCTATATACATATATACGACTAAGGTTGGCTGGCTTTTATCATAGTTCACTGCAAAATTAAGGCCGCTAAGAAAAGAGAAAAATATCTCTTTTGGCACGTGAATATCTTTGATTCACCCGTCCGACGATTATTGATGCATTGCAGTCAAATGTGATTCATGTCCTCGCATTTATCGCAAAGAACTAGAAAATATTACTCTTGCACTCGGAGTCTTAAATCTGCCAAAGTTAAGATTCAGTTGAGAAGACTATTTAAATATTATTTATTAATGACATATACGTTAAAAATTCATGAAATAAATAAGTTGAATTCACTAATAATCATAAAAAAATATTAGACGTAATTATAAAATATATCAATTACATTACTATCCTTATTGTAAATATGTTTTACGCGTTTAGCTATATTTTGGATCTTTATTTTTTGAAATTCTTTTTGTATCGACCCAACGCAATGACTCTTAGTTATATTGCATTTGTGTGATAGAATACCTGAAGATGTCAAAATGAGGAACCCTGGTCACGATTATCAATAGTTGTGAAAGTGTGCATAGTTTGAACAAGTCAAATTGGACAACTATAGTGGCGTAAGTAGTTGGTTAATTATTTCCTTTGCTTTCTGGCGATGAAAACAATGTCAGTATATTCTCGTCTTTTGTTTATTTTAAGTTTGAATCAGTTACTGAAGCCCAGCCGCATCAAGTATGTGAAATTTAATATATGTATCAGTATATTGAATCGCCTGTTATATGTTACTGTCCAAATAAAATGCAAATTTATAATGTATGGCAATTTGGTAATCTTATACACAACATACAGTCAAAACGCAGTTAATTGATTAATATGTCGTCAATAGATTAGTTTACTGTTAACTAAAAACCTCTTAATAGTAAAATGATTAGATTTCATATTTTGATCGTTGGAAATATGCACACTACAATATCCTTGTGCGGAATCTTTACATTCCAGTTTCGCATATTAGCGGGCGAAATGAGAGCGTCTTTCGCTTCAAATTTTCGCTCGTTACACACACTTAAAACGAAGTTTAGATTGTATTGTTGGAGAGCCCAGTTGCTTGTACCGAATCTTACTCTACTTATATTTCTTGTGAGTTATTTTGACTCCAGTTAAGAATTTATTTCGTTTTTCTGGATTTTAAAATTTATAAATATGCATCTAAAAATAGTGTTTGCTGATTTATTATACAAATCTTTATTTATAGTAATGTATATTTGCCTTCAGTTCCAAAATTTTTATCTTATACATATAAAATATTTTACATACAACTAACACTTTTTTAACAACAAGAATTTTTGTTAAAATTTATGTAAAAGCTAAGCGAAGACCTTGTAAGAAGATATTGTCAATGCAAAAAGAACTTGAGATTTTGTAGAAAAATCGAGTTATTATGATATCAGGATTGCTTGCTACTGGAAATACTCGCAAAATAATTTGATCAATTTATATTCATATTATAATTTAATTAATTATTTGAAATATGACGTCAAATGTGAGTAATATTCGTTCTGTTATATTTTTTGAAATACATTCGGACCTCGTATTGCACCGTTATGTGGCGCCTTAAGACCGTCATGTAATATTATACAAATTCGTGTTATACAAGGTTTGAAGTTCGTACAAAATTAGGGTTTGTGTCCTAAAAACAAATATCAAAGAGAGTTTATATAATATAAATATACATTTATATATTTATTAAAAGAAACTTCAATAACATAATATACCATTCATTCATCATCGCTATCTTTTTTTATGTGTATTACTCTTTTTCGAGATTGTTTGTGTTTTCATTATCGAAGAATTTTTTTGTGGTTTTAGCCTTTAAAAATTCGGTAACAGCAATCTACTGCTTTTAGCGTATTATACATAACTTTCCGTATTTCTTTATAAGGTTCCAAAATAAAAATACGGTAAGATTTGTCATGGCACTACGTACAAATCAAACATGTTAATTTTCCTTGAACCGTGTTGTATAAAAATATGTCACAATTCGTACAACCGTATTGTATAAAACAGTGTTATACGAGGCCCTATTGTATTTGTTATTATCTACAACATAAATAACCTCGTAATTAATTTCTATTAACTAGACAGCTTAGTAATGCATACATAACATTTTCGATTGTTTGGCTTTGTTTAATTTGTTAAAAATTTACATCATACTCATGTGCATGTTTTTAAGCTCTATTTTGGTATGCAGCGTATTTATTATATTGTACATCTGTATAAATAAAGAGATATTTTAATCGGACTGTCCATAGCTTGGAAGCTACGTAGGTCGGACTTAAAGCTAACGATTTGTTACAGCATTGCGATTATTGAATAGTAATCTAAAATATATAATATAGTATAATTTATTTATATCATTTAACACGAAAACTAATATCAAATTCGTCCCTTGTATGTTGTAACGTCGGTGGCGCTACGCTTACCCCCCGAAGCATGATAGGTCGCACAGGTCATTAAGCTGATGCAAACGTATTGCCGGTTATCGGCAGTGGGCTAAAACCGACGACTATCCAGAGTCGATTAATCATTGTCAGCTCAGTTGACACTTTGTACAATACACTACAAAATTTATTGAAAAAAAATCTATTCGTCATAGCAACTCAAACTGAATGAAATTCTGTGGAAATGGTATAATATTAATAACACAAGTTTTTTAAAAAGCTTTTTTTCACAATACATAAATCAATATTCAGTTTTATATTTATAGTTAGCGTACTTTTAGTGATAACATGTCTTACACAATGGAAGGATTGCATTTTTTTTGAAAATTTTATAATTCAAATTTGAATGAAGAAAACTGAAAATCTGTGGCATATTGTTTGTGAAACATTTAGTTCTTACAGACCATTTTTTGTTGACAATTTGCGGTGAAAGTAGTCATATAGCGATCGAAAATAAAATAGTCTATATTTTGCACAATTCCATGGCATGGCAATTATTTATCGTATAAATCCTTGAAAAAATGCGATATATACAATAATATTATCATTTTTTAATTTTATCGTCATTTTATTAAAAATAATTTCACTTTCGACGTTGATATATTTTCCGTTTTTTTTCAACATACTTATTTTATTTAGTAATCATTCGTTGTTTCTTAAAAAAATCTTCGTCATCGTGAAAAAGCACATTTCCTTGATCTTGTTTGCAAATATACCTCTAAGAAAAAGAGGTAAAACTCTTTACCTTTAAAAGAACCTTTCTGTTTGCATATTAAATGTCCCCCAGGAGCAGTGATTCAAAACCGCATTGTTTCACCAAAAATATGTCGGACAATTTTTTTCTCGTATGAAATCATTCTCTCTAAAAATAAATCTGCGAAATTCTACTTTACTGGAATTTACGTTAAAATTTGTTATTTTTAAAATACCAAAAAAAATACAAAATCATTTCCGTTTTTTATTTTTTAATGAATAACCACTACTAGAAATATCTCCATTGAATACGAATTTTAAATCTACATAGTCGATAAAACGTAACGAGTCTAAGTTCAAGAGTATTGTCAAGATAAACGAATTTTAATTTGTGTCACAGATTGATAATAATCGCGATGAGTACTTTTAATATACTATTGTGGAAAAAGTATTAAGTTTATTATGTACTTATGTTATGATGTTTTTCCATCGAGAAGTAACAGTTAACACCGTAAAAGTGAAAGAAAAATCAAATTCAGATATAGTTTTCGCGTGCCGCAAATTTTCCCTTTTGTCCTTTGCTCACTTCAGGTTAATTATAAAAGGTATTTTTAAAATGAAAAAAATAAATCCTTCCTGGAAGGCTTTTAGACACGTTTCGTTTGAATTGGGACTTCCAACCGAAATATAAATGAAGCATTTCAAAATTAAGTGAGCTTCTTTATGCGGCTGGTGTATCATGTTTTGGCCCATTTTAAATATTTACATCATCTTCCGTTAAAAATATCAGTTCTCTTGTCACAAAGAAAAATCTTAAAGCTGTGATAATTTAACATGAAAATTAATAAAATCTTGATTTTGAGCTAATAGTTCCGTGTTATCCACAGCAACTCCCTTTCCTATCATGAAAATAGTTAAAATAGTATCGATTACATAGTTCTTTCCTTACTTTTTAAATTATCTTCTTGTTGTTCTAATACAATATAAAGCTGTTAATATGAACTTTATAATTTAACCTTTCTCAATGTATTCTGCAGCGTAACATATTTTTTACATGTTTGAGTTTATTCTTTAAAATTTACAGAAATTAAAGTATTGATTATGCCCAATCTCTACTCATTCTCTACGCCAGTATGTTTTTTTTATCACAAACATTAACGGTGAAAAAATATTGTTTTCATATTTTAATCTTTTTTGTTTGAATTATGACTCATAAAATATAATAATATATATATATACAAGAATATATAATATATAGAATAATATATACAAGAATATTAATTAAAATAAATATGAACAATGTGTCAATATTAAATAAATTAAATCTCAAATAATATTTATGAAATAATTATCTTCATTAATAGCCCATGGCCTTCTTCATTTTATTGATAAATCTTTCCCTGGTTATATAAACCTTAAATTGATTTTAATTGTTCTCTATTTTGAAGCTGGACGCCGTTTTACTCATACATATTTACATTATTATAATAGTTGCGTAAAATAGCAATTTTTCGTTCAATTAAAAATATTTAGCTCATGAGATCCACGAAGAAAGGTTTCTTTTTCTAATCTCTAAATGTCTAATTATCTGGTTACTACTAAAAAACTTCCCAGAATCTAAATTCACCCAAATAATGACCATTCAAGTGATAGTTATTTTTTCTTCCAAAGTGCCATGCTCATTGAAATATGCATTCGTTCAAAGGCAAAGAAATTGTTAAGATATTATACCAAAGACTTCCACGAAAAAATATTAAAAAAATAAAATAAACGGACCTATTTACGAAACCCTGCTCTATAGGAAGAATGGCAAATAAAGTCAAGCTCAGTTAACTCATATTTCTAGTTAAATTAAGTGAATAATGTATACATTTATTATAAGAGCTATTTCTTTTTACCTAACTCAAATATTACGCATCTTTTTCAATATCATCAAATGTAAATTAATATTAAGGCGTAGTTTTTGGAAACAAATCCGGTAAAAAATCTGAATATTCTGTTTGGCAAAGAATATTTATATACTTACTGGGTTTTTATATTTCAACGTATAGTCTTTTTCGTATGTTCTACATCATATTAATACCTGAAGAAGAGATTACGCTGATAGATAAACCCTTAACCAACTTTTTCTTAATTTGCTCTCTGATAAGTTTGCTTGTTGGTATATTATAAGATTATGGTTCAGGAAAAGACTATCTGATGGAGCCAGTATCTTCCGTCTTATAAAACTGACTATCCACGAAAAGCAAAAGTTTGACGCAACTTTGAGCACCAATAATCCCACTAAATCTCGGCTATACCGAGTCGAATTAATTGAACGTCGCTACGCTTTTCGCTACGCCTCTACGCTGAGTGAGATCGTAGAACACGAACCAATGTTGGCAGTAAGCAATACTACTATATTATGCCTTCCTTGCCTTATTGTACGTCAGTTGTAAAATATATCGCTGGAAAAGCAGCCTTGATACTACTGTGATATTTGATCCGGTCGTCAGGCACTGATTAAACGGGCGACATGTCTTACATAAATTTAGGCATTTTACCGTCTCATAATTCAATAGAGTATTAAACACATATTAAACTTTTATTATTCATCAATTAAAAAAGTCAAAATGTTTTCCTGTAAAATATTGAAGTTTTTGTTTCTTGAACAACACGATTTCCACATAAATTTTAATACTTTCATGTTCTTAGTTAACATTTTACTTTTTGCTACATTATAAAAATAATGATTTTCTGGTAATAAATAAACACTTTTACAACTAGTTAGCTATAAATGAAAAAAACAGCATATTTTTTCATTTGATTTTTCCAGCATCTAGTGCATTTAGTCCAGATCAGGCCTCCCAATACGAGCCCGTTGGTATCTATATATAATAAAAATGTACAAATAAAAGCCGGACAGGATGAAATTGTACATGGACAAAAGTTTACTGTAAGATACCGAACACGTAAAGAAATACACATTTTTAAGTAACATTGAATTAAATAAAATCAGTGAAGTAAAATTTTATTATTGATAATGAATGATTATCACATACGTTGGACTGAAGCCTTAAATGTGTGGTGGTTATAACAGCGTCAGTGATAAATTTATTGGGTAAGCAACTGTCTAACCCATTTTTATGCAGCGAGTGGACGTGAAAGCAATTCTAGGAATTTCCGAGATCAAATTCTTTCACTTCAGTCACGATTTGGTCTAACATATATGTAATATATTTATCTAAAAATGTTAATAGAAAATTCTGTAGATGATATAATGTCAAAAGAATATAATTTCAACCTTTACAATTGACATGGAATATATAAAATCAAAATTTTCAGGTTTGCCTTTAGCAATAGGAATTTTTTAAACACGTGGTTAAACTGTTTGGAAAGTATACAAAAACTTTTAATTTTCCGAAACCGTCAATTCAAATACATACATTTCCATTATATAAACATATATTTGTTTGTTTCGTTTTACTTTGTGGCGTTATTATACAGAGATGTTCCGAATTATAAGTTGTACCGTATGCTTAAATTTTTTCATTACTTTCGTATTAAAACCACACAACTGAACATTCTCCACTATAAAAAGTTTCTAACTATTTTATGTTTCATTTTGTATATATATTGTAATATTTCATGAATAATAAAATTCGATTTGATTCCACGTATTAGAAAAATACCTTTGAGCACTATCTCATTTTGAAATTTAGTTTTCATCAACAGGTAAGCATAATATACGTGGGCAGACTGTTGATTTTAGAGTACTTAAAAATCATTAATTTTTGTTTTCACAATTAATTATTGAAAACAGTGGAAATGTTGGCTTGAAAGCGTTATCTCGATACGTCAGGCATATTAAGGTCCGGATACTAAAAACGGATTCGCCTTGCAGGTCAAAAACCTTCATAAATCTAAAAGGTTCTCAGAGATAATAGACTTATCCTAGTGTTGAGTTGTTATGTTAAATCAAATTTATATAGGGCTGGGAATGTGAACCATGAACTGGGTATGATTTTGGGGAATGCACGAAACTGTTACTGTTTTTTAATACGTATTCAGTGGATTAGTGTTTTAATTTAAACATTTGTAACTAAAAATAAATATTCTATCATTGATATAATTTATATTTTAGATTCCACATGTTTTGTTACTAATTTGAAATAAGTAGGTATTTCTAAGTCAAAAAAAAACCCTTATAACTGGATTTTGATTTTAATGATTGATTATTATTTGTGTGACTCATTAACAGTATTTATTTATCGTTAATAAAACTTATCACGGGTAATTGTGTGTTATTATTAGAACAATATTATTGAAAATTATTTTAGTTGGCATTTAGTTCATGCCTTGGGGTCTCTGTTTTTTATTTAATTAACTCGTTTGGTATTGTATAATCGATGCTAACTGTTTATTTTATGTCAGTTTTGTTGCATTCGTGTGATAGAATATCTGAAGATGCCGAAAGGCGAAACTCGGATCTTTAGTGACAAAACATGTGGAAATGCTTTTAAATTTAATTATAAATTTGTACTATTTAATTTTAAACCAAACCATTGATTGGAGTCATACAAAGTTTAAGCAATTCAATTTCAATTATTGTGTTTATATATGCTTTTAACAATTTAAATCACTGATTACTTATTTACTGCTAATTTGCGTTGTCTTTTACTTTGATATTTAATATAATCGTTTGACGTCGTTTTTTCAATTTCGTGATTGTAAATTTAAATCTTCACCCAATGGTTACCAAAGGCTTTACAAAAAAATTGAGAAAATATTGTGCTGGTTGTAAGTATTGTAGTAATAAGACTATTTTTCCCACACTCTATTGGGCACAGAAGAAGTTTGCAATTTTACAATTCATTTATTCGTAATGTGATCTTTAAAATACAGATGAAAAAATATTTTTTACTTCGAAAAAACTGTATATTCATATAATTCAAAAAAAGAAGACTGAATATGTTCTAAGAGCGCCATAATAAGTTTCTGACCCAACGCAAGGGTCAAAGGATGAAGGTTAAATAAGACGAGCAAGATATTACAAAAAGTCATCGATAGTGGTAAAAATTTGCTAATCGTGACTCGGTTTTTTTTTTTTGATACAATTTTATATACTGTAACATCTGGTTTTTTGTAAAAATACACATTCCTTAGAGATGATATATTCTTACGAAAAATATACTTATATAAATATATAAAAAAGATATCGTCAATATACATAATAATTATAATAATCAAAAAATCAGAAATAATTATACAATATTACAAAAAAAAACACTCACACACATAACATAATTGAATAATAGCTAACTTAATTATACAAGTATTAATACGTAATTTTCTTTTTTTTATAATTAATATTCACACATTGTTGAAAATTCTTCTTATTGAAATTCATGTAGGACATTTTCATTCATTCTGTAAATGCCTATCTATCGATCTGATTGCCGATCGCCGTCGGAATTCCAATACATTTATTATTTGCTTCGGTTAATTTTCTAGCCTCTGATAAAACAATGTTTATTTCATGCACCGTTTTAGTAATAGTTGTTAACAAGCATGTATCACGGAATAGAAAATTCATTCATTTTGATTTTGAAAATCTGTGGATAACACAGATTGGACGCTGGTGATTTTTTTAGGGTGAGGGAGGGTTTTCGTTATGCGAACGTTATTACATATTCGCTTTTCAGTAAAATTACTTTTACTGCAGCGTGGCCATAAAATGTTTGAAAAATTGCAAGCTCATGTTTTTGATATTCTATTAAACACTGCATTCTTTCGCGCTGGGTTATATAGTGTTATGTCGATCTTTGAAATCAATTCGATATCGATTATCGCTTAAAAGTAAAACTTTGATGTTGATCGCTTATGTTTAATCTCTCTAACAAAAGAAAGCTTGTGTATATTGATTAAATTGACATTTACTTGTTGTTATTTCTTTTTAAAACACGGTGAAAAAACATCAATGTGTTTTACGACTTTCGTCATAACTATGTTTAAACGTACATTTATTTATTCATATACAGTGGTGCGTAAAGGTTCTTAATACATTTGTTCAAATATCCCTGTTTTATATTGTGATAATAAAATATTGAATGAGAATAAACGTAAATTAATATTGTACTAAGTTGATTCATTTAAAATAAGCATAATCCTTCCGCAATGGTCTGAGAATCGGCGATGGAATTGTCTTAGTTTGCTCATTAGTAATGTCGTTAGATTGATGATATCTGTTATATTCCAATTGTTCCAATACATCTAACTTAAGGCCTTGACGAAGAAGATGTAAACATGTAGGCACTCAGTTTAAAGCTATGTTCTGCGATTCTTTAATGCGATGGTGTGCAAATTGCCCTTTTTTACTGTTAAATGATCTGCCTGTCTATTCGATGTATATCGTTTCGCACGAACCACATGATATATTGTAGATACCTCTTCTGTCAAGCTTATTAAGCTTGTCTTTACTATTTAAGGCGTTTGCCTAAACTGTTGTTGACTTTAAATACAATATTAATAATTCGGTAAATATTGCATTTATGGTTGCAGAAGTGATATCTATAAGATGTCATGCGGCTCCTGCGAATCGATATTCAACGTGTTAAAGCTTGGGCTTCACTAGCAGCTCATATGGCTTACATTAAGTTTGCTAGTAACTGATTATTTTATCTCGATAACTCGTCAAACAATTATATTCTTAAAAGTTTTTATAACTGTCGAGAAACTTTATCAGAATAAAAACATAAGTTATCACAAAAAATGGTCTTGTTATATTTTGATAAGTTTTTAATTTCCCTACCAAAAAAGTTTACATTTTAAATAAAGTTAAACTTTTTTATTAACGGATATATTTAATATATTGTATCGACCGTTTCCATAGAGCCACTTTGATATGACACATTAATTAATAATGTACACGTTGGTATTATTTGATAATATTCTGATAAAACCCGAAATACTCTTCTTATAGCGTCTGGGCTTGACAGCTTTCGTTAACGAACCCAACCCTCCCCTCTTACCCTCGGTAAAAAGCTTTTGTTTATTTAGGCCGACTAAGGGTTGAAATGAAAAAATCCTTTTTGATTTTCTACACACGCATATAAAGGGTTTTAACCAGATTCGTAATCTTCCATTTTGAAAATCTTCACATATTTTGTGTCTTTTACCAGAACTGCTGTAACCAATCCTTAATTATGTTATTTACAGAGATCTAAAGGATTTCGACACGATCAAACGTGCTGGGTATAAATTTTCTCTGGTCAGGATTTCTGCGATATATGTCAAAAAGTTAAATAACAAACCTTTTGGGTAGTTTTTTACTGATTCTCACAAAGTCAATATATGTGGACTCTAAACCGAATAGTCGAAAAGCAGTTCAAAAGGGATTGAAAAAGTCTACCTGTTACATTTTTTATAAAAAAGGTATAGCCATCTATGCTTTTTTGTTAACAATTATTAACATATTTAAATCAATGAATACATTTGCTCTTCGTTTAAAATTCGAGTATATATTATGAAATCTATCTATATAAATAAAATGAATGTTTGTTTTTTATTTGTATGTCCTGTATGCATTCCTATACCATTCATCCATTTGAAATGAAACTTTACTAGGTTGTTTTGAAAATACCCGCAAATATTTAAATTAGAGTATTAATTAGACTAGTACCGGTTACGCTGAAAGCAAGCATTTCCTTTTTTACCCGACTGCCATTAAAAAATAATTTGTTTTGCACACGTGCGCGAAGGTTTCTCAATTAAAAACTATTAACTGGTATACTGGGACTATGTGGAAATACTTTTCATATGTATAGCGTTATGTGGCCTGCTCACGCGTTTTAAAAACGTCAGATTTATTAGTGTATGTATGCATCAGACGTAAATACAATTAGATTATGTATCCAAAAGCACTTCAACAAACAGAATCACTTTCTTTCTTTAACTGGCATTACAATGCATGCCGGATACTAACAAGTATATTATAAATGTGTGATTAAATTTTGTGGAAGCATACTTTATTATCGCTCCTTTTTTCATCCAGAAATTAATTCAAATAATTTCACTTATAAAAACATCTCTAAATATCCATGGTGTTTTTATACGTAAGAATTCATAATACTAATTAAAGTGCAAAATAAATATGCCTTGTAAGGCTTAAATTATATAAGTGCAATGGCGAATCCTTGGTGGTTAGCGACGAAACACTAAATTTTAACAGTTGAAATCATAAAATTATACAATATAACGTCCAAATGAAATTAATTCATTAATAAATTAAATTTGATTTTTTTAAATAATAAAAACCTATTTTTTAGTACTTATTTCCACAATATATTTTTTGATCAGGACCGGTTTCGCTCATCACGAGCATTATAAACTGATAATGCTTGCGATGGGTGAAACCGGTCCTGACAAAATATATTGTGGAAATAAGTACTAAAAAATGTGTTTTTATTATTTAAAACATCATGCCTTTCCATCAAGAAGTGACAGTTAACACCTTAAAAGAAATTTGAACTGTTGAACCTTTGTACGATTCCACATGCTTTGTCACTAACACCCTAACGTCTGACGATAACAAAAGGCGAAACCTTGATAGTTAGTGACAAAACATGTTGCAATATGATAAAATTCATCAAGCTCCTCCAGTCGACATCATAAATTGAAAAATGAAATATTACATATATGTTAAGAAAATTTGTAACATGGCTCATAAGATACGTATCTTTCCATTTGATTGATTAGATTTTTTTTTGCAGATAATTGGCGATTTCTACCACTTTCATCATAATTCGGTGAAGCGGCGTTCAATATCACCGTCGCTCCACCATCACGGTAAGCTACACGGCGACGAACGCGTCAAGTGGGTACGTCAGCAGAGAATCCTATCCAGAAGAAAACGGGACTTTCTCCCTTTGACTGACCCGACGGCGTCGTCAACATCCACGTCTCCAGTAAGAATCACAGCTATACCTGGCGCCATCACGTCAACGCAGTCGGAGAGCTCGGAGAGGTCCGATCGGGATCTGATCCCACCGTACGGTATATCCCGCCGACCAGGCAGAACTCCGGTTCCTGCTGTTTTTGATACTACGAATTTCCCACTAAACGATCATCGATGGCCGCAGATGTGGTATTTAGTAAGTTCATTTTTTTAAATTAATAACTGATCATAAGATGATATTTAGTGGATACTCGATCTATTCTTCTCGTAGTCATTTTTATCCTCGGTTTCACTGTTATAATTATTTGCTTAAATATATACGATTAATATTGTATGAATTGATTGATCATCAATTATCACACAAAATTCTTTAATTCTAAAACGAATAAACTTATATATGTCTGTCGCCGCTCCTCAGACCATTGCGAGGGGCTAATTCTTTTCCGTAATACACTATCCTCATTCAATAAACCATCTCCGTGCAATACGTAAGCTCATTGATATAGCCGCCTTTTTGATTTCATTTACAATTCATTTTTTTTAGTTTTATTGCTAGCAGGAAATAAGCTTGATCGTTAAAACAGGATATATATATATATATATATTCGATGGTTTCGGCGGTAACTTTGTGGAAGTTCATTTCAATAATTTTATAAGATACATATAGATAAGCAAACGTTCGTTCGAACATAGTTCTGACGATGACGTGAGCCGAAATAGCTATCAACTATATATTATAAAAAGTTTTGTAAAACTATAATACATTGTTATTTTTTCACCGTGTTATAACGGAGTTCTACCAAGTAAATGCCGATTCAATCATATTATCGATTAAAAATTCAATGGAAGCAGTACTAACGAAAATCTACTTATTGTAGATAACTTAAGTTTTATGCTAGGTAGTTTATCAAAAAGTGTTGTGTAAAATATTAAATTCTACATTGTTGGTTAAAACCTATTCTAGAAATTGACTGAATTGGCATATAGTTGGTAGAACTCCATTACAACACGGTGAAAAGGTACCAGTATGTTTAAGTTCTCCAAAATTTTATGATTGATTGAATTAGGCATTTACTTGGTAGAACTCCATTATAACACGGTGAACAAAATAGCCATGTGTTTTGTTCTACAAAATGTTTAGAACTAAAGCCGATATAGAATATAGCTATCAATTATATCTTATAAATTGTTGTAGAAATAAAATGCCAATTGCTATTTTTTCACAGTGATTATTATAAACCTTATAAACCTTAATCACATATGTTAGCTTTTGAGATGGCTGATTTCAATGTGTTGATATTTGACTTACATTTTAAAATACATGAAAGAAAGTGTCAATTTTCGTGGATAGTTTTCCCATTCAAATATAGACTAAATTTTCTTAATAAATTTAAAGTTGGGTTAATAATACTGAATTAATTTTTTTTCGACTATTTTTTGACAGTATTAATATCAGTAAATAAAATTATGTTACGCTAGATTTTTTTATAGATATCGCTCTATTAAAATCTGGATCTTTGTACGGAGCACTTACTGTGTAAACCAGGGGTAGTCAACCCGGTCCCTACCGCCCAATAGTGGGCGCTTCAGCTTTCGCTGTGGGTGTAACAAGTTTTAAAAACATAGAGAAATGCTGCTTCCCTACTATATATTTAATAAAGAAATTTAACTTTATATTGCTGAAACTATTTACGCTCCCACATACTTTGTCACTAGCGATCCGAATTTCGACTTTTGGCATCTTCAGACATTCTGTCACACCGACGACAAATTTAAAGCACACATTTTCTTCGTTTAATGTATTTTTGATATTTTTTTATGCGATAATTTGATTTTAAGAACAAATTATTTTAAAGTAAGATTTTTTACGCGTCACTATCTGAAATCAATGTATCGCGTAAAAAATAATTGGGTGTGTATGAGTTTCACTGCCGTTCTACTTAATAGCATTGCAATAGATGCAAAATACGATTCAAGAAAAAAACATTATTTACGACCCCTGAAAGAAATTATTAAGAGATTAAAGGTACCTTAGTACACATTTGCATTGTTCCGTTTGAATGTTTAGTGGTGTTTTGTCTAAATTTTCTCAAAAATGCTATTAATCTTGTTCCTCAAATACACTTGTCATATTTACCCATTAAACAGTTTCTGAGACACATTTTACTTTTACAGCCCTCAAGCAATACATTTATTTCGTCAAGTTTGTTTATCTATTAACGATATCAACCCCATCCCGTCGCTAGCTCTACAAAGTGGAGCGACGGAACAGCGTCACTTTGTCAATGTCACGCGACGATGAAGTGTACCCGTTCCATTCCTTGACGTGGAATCAATTTATTTTTACACACATCTTAACTGTCTCGTGTGCTGACGTTTTGTGTCATGGTGTGAAAATTTCACTACACCGGGAAATCCGCAATGGCGACGGAAAAGGATAATAATTAATTTACCATCCATAATATCCATTCATCAGGATGCTTTCCATTATTCGTTCCACAGTAAATATCTTACGTGAAATTTTCCGAGAGTTATTTTTATTATTCTTCATAATTCAAACTATTATGGATAACTCAAAGAACATCTTTTTAAATTATTTTACACGTATTGAATCAATCCTCTATTTTAAAATATAATGACAATTATGATAATTTTTTGTACGATTCCACATGTTTTGTCACTAACGATCAGGGTTTCGCCTTTTTCGCCTTCTTCAGGCAAACAAATCTATTTTAGCTTCCTGAAGGACCACTTCCGTCCCACACATAATCTTATTGTCATAGACACCTATTGTTTCATTTAGAATTTTGAAAATTTAGTGTCATTGTGTTGAAATAACAAGCTAGGCCGTTGGAAAAGGAGAGAGGAGATGTTGTGTACCTTTTCTGCACAGCTATATATAGATAAGCAAATGTTAGTTTAAGCATAGTTCTGACGATGGCGTGAGCCGAAATAGCATCAACTATATTTGTTAAAAATAATTTTGTAGAACTAAAATACATTGCTATTTTTTCACCGTGTTATAATGGAGTTCTACCAAGTGAATGCCAATTCAATCAATAAATCTATTTTAGCTGTAATTTACTGCTTGCCTTGGGGTAAGTGTTTTTCTGTAATTATTAACTTTGGTATATAGACGATGCTAACTGTTTATTTTACGCCAGTTCTGTTGCATCCGTGTGATTGAATGTCTGAAGATGCCGAAAGGCGAAACCCGGGTCGTTAGTGACAAAACATGTGAAATTGTACAAAGTTTTAACAATTCAAATTTAATATATATTCGATAACATAATGCACCAAAGATTGCCCACCCATGTCAATTAGAAGTGAATATTGTTTGTTGACAGTTCCGAAAAAACGAACATATCGTATGTTACGGTTGTACAAATTGAGTAGTTTTAAATCCATGGCATACATTTCAAATCATGAACGGATTAGCATGGAAATGTAACTTTATAGTGAAAAAACCATTAATTAAAATACAAATACCTTTGAGTGTTATTTTCTCATTCATTTTTCATATGAAACATAACGTATGCTATAAAAATGCAATCACGATAAGTTGTTTCATAAAGCATTGATGTATGAAAAAATTCATCCCCCATATATTCAATTAAGTGTAATAACATCAATCCTATATATAATAATAAAACCAGAGCCGAAAAAATAAGCCGTATTATCGAAGAGTTGGATTAAATTTAGAGCTTAAATAATGAACGGGATGGTTGTTATGGTTTATTACGGGTAGGCAATAGAACAGAACTAGTAGAATATAACTAAAATAAATTGCTATTTTTTCACCGTGTTATAATGGAGTTTTACCAAATAAATGCCAATTCAATCAATATATCCTTTTTACGTTTATACCACACATAAACGAGATTATAAAATAATTTGTTTCAAAATGATTTGTAGGTGGTAGCTTTTGTATTCTTTTGTGTATTGTTTAAATTTAAGTCATTAACAGTAACTATTACCAGTTGGCGATGTTTTGTCTTTTTAATTTTATTCAATCGATATATTATATGTATATGAATTTTGTACTCAATTGCAGAATCGCGGAGGTGGACTTGACATGAATGTGATCCCAGCTTGGAAACAGGGAGTTACCGGGAAAGGTATTGTCGTCACCATATTAGACGACGGCCTCGAAAAAGATCATCCAGATCTTCTTGTAAATTATGTAAGTTTTCTTTTTTTATATTTATATATAAATTTCGTTAAAAGCCTTTATCTAAAAAATCAAAACAAGGTTTACACATATAAGTCGTTTACAAATACAAAATTATTTCTTTAAATGTAAAATTTTACTTAATTTCAATAATGTGTTATATTTCGATGATATTTTAGCATCGCTACCAAAAATTTAATGCTGGTTAGAAAAAAACGACATGTATATTGAATTCATTGCACAGGGTTCAGCGAATTGAAAAAAAAATTTTTTATCGATAAATTTCAAGAATAATGTTTTGGTCATTTTAAAATCATACGAAAGTTGGGATTAAAAATTAATTTTTATGTAGCACTCTCACGTACAAGATAAACAAGATTAAAAAAATTATAGCATTGATATAATGTTCCAAAAAAACATCACTAAAGTCACTTTCAAGAATCCATAATTTATTCGATTATTTTTTGTTTTTTAGTGTTATTTTCTTGAATACTACGGTAATTATTGTTTACATCCAAAATTTACAAGTATTACGTGACTATAATTTTAACATAAATTTCATATTGCAAGTTTATGAATTCGAAATGATTCTTGATGGAGTAATTTCCATGTTCGTCTTGTTGTCGACAAAATTTGCAGTTTTCCAAATATCACTCACTCAATTGGCGTCGAATGCACATCCGACTTGTATTTTGCGCTATTGAATTTCAATTTTACGATTGATGTAATAAGTGGTAGGGGTTGCACTTTTGGGGGATATTTTTATGAACTTTTAGCTAGTCAAATAATTTGAATAACTCTTAATAGTGAATAAATTGTGATAATATTTCCATTTACATCGGGTATGTTTAAATTAAAGTTATTTTGAAATAGATATTAAATATTGTAAAGTAGAATATTCTTATTAAATTTCTTTTACTATTCTTAGGCACTCAAAATTCAATTGAATCTATAATAATTTTTATTGTATACAAATTGTTCAAAAGTTGACATTGAACAGTCGATGAATAGCTTTTATTTATAAATAGGCGGTTGAGTGATATGTTAAATTAACGTCCCTCTTCATTCAACAACTGTTGTAAAAATTATGTTTTCCAACATTAAAATCAAAACCAAAAACATATATAATTTAAATCAAGTAGAATCTATTTTTTATTTATCGTACGTTTTTTATTGGCGTCAATTTCATTTTCATTTAAAAATATATGCGTAAATATTTTATTTTATTGATTTCTATCCATTCGTTGCTTTGTGATAGTGTATAGTGTATAATAATGTTTTTTCTATTTATTTCAATAGTCCAAAATTTTCTCAAGAGTCTTTCACTGATAATAGGATGTATTATTTTATTCTTTATCCTCTTTTCTGAAAAAATATACTTTATGGTCCATACATCTGATATCGCCTTACACAAATATCTTTGCTCAAATAAATAAATAATTTGTCTACATAAATAATGGCTTATCTCGTTTTTATACAATTAAATGTATTGTGTAAATTTTAACAATAACATGGTTTACTATTCTTGAAAGAAAATCTTCTGTTGATATTGAAAAATTTATTTGGAATCCGCAGTGGAGTGGGTGACGCCGTGTGGTTTGAATTGTCTAGAATTTCATTTTCTATTTTCGCTTCAAACACATTTTTGTTCAACATATTGAACATATCGAAATTTATATTTCTTTAATATGTTAATGCATCCAACTTTCATATCGTTGGTGAATAATGTCAAAGATATTTTTACTTTCCACGTTTTTATGATAAAAAAATGATTGCATCCAACGACGGTGATAAATTTCTTTGGGAGATGTAAATGAAATTTGGCCGCGTTTCTTATTCGTGAGATTCCCGAGTCATAAATTATTTTAGAATATAATTTCTTTTATGAATATTACAGATCGCTTGTAATTACATAAACTGTAAATTATTTCTTGACAAACCCAAGTGACCATGGTAAATTGTTATTCATTTGCATGTATTATAAAAATAAAAATCAAATATTTGTTTTTTGAGAAGATTTAAATCATAATATCTGGAAGAAAAATCTCGCCAAATATTTCTTACGGTACATAAAAGACCAACATGAAAATTCTTCTATGATTAACAATGTCCATTCGAGGTTGTTGCCTGGTAATTGTTTATTCTTCCAAAGTGTCGAATCAGTGTGCCAATAGTGATGATATAGTTAGAACATTCACATGGTTCATCAGTTTTTGATTATTTTAATATATTGCTCATGATAGAACAATATCTCTTCTATCACAAGATGTGAATTTTTCGGCAGCTGAAGAAAAGTTACTTATATTATATCAAATTCCGTATTTATTGATGCGTTCGACATTGGAATCATTTTTTTTCTTGTATAGATCAAAATGCAATATGGTTTATTTTATATAATAAAACACATTTTTAGTACTTTTTTCACAACATATTTTAAAACCAGAACCGATTTTTCTCATCGCGAGCATTATCATTATCAACTGATAAAATTTACAAGTCACGAACAATAATACAATATTTAAAAAAAAATGAATGTGAAAAATTAGCAGGTAACCGAATGTTTAAGTATTGAAAAAACAATTTACAGGCAATCACAAAATTTACTTTATATATATCTAAATAAAGTAAAAAAATGCAAATATAATGTTACAAACTTACTAGTAATAATTTGTATTAAAAATAAAATGAAATCAAAACCCCATTAAAAATTTAGAAACAATCATGAATAACTCATAAATTAGAAGAGCGGGATTTTTTTATAATTCAAATAAATATTTTTTAATATTTCCTCTTTATTATAATTGTATAAAACAATTTTTATTATTTCAAATTAACTGCCTTTTTATCGAGAAGAGACAGTTTACGCAATAAAAGTGAACAATAAATATACATTAGTTTAATTAAAATTTTGGATCGAAGTTTTAACGGTGAGTTGAACTCTTGTCGAATCAGATTCATTTGACAAAGGATCGCGAGAAAAGAGATTCAATTGGCTCATTGAAATATTTGTTGTTGACGTCTCAGCTTAGTTAATTAATCGATCGAACTACTACAATCATGATAATGAATTTTTAAAGCCTATAGTTATATTTGCATAAACACATTGATAAATAAGCTGGCAAAATCAGTATAGATCGATACGCGTCCAAACGAAAGGCTTAACGTATTTACGTATTAGATGAAGTTAGTCAGGAGCGCAGGAGAGAATGATAACTGTATGCAAGTGCATGGATTTCCAGTTATTGAATAAAATTTAAACTTTATACATAATATGAAAAAGTGGATTGTGTGAGAGTGAAATGTACGAAAGTTAAGGGTCTCTGTATGATATAGTTTGACACATTTTGTGATTTCCGCTCGCCGACTTTATTAAGAAAATTTTCGCTTTAAACGTCGTCGGCAATTTATATTTCTGACAGTCAATGATATATTATAAAGAATACTTTCACTGTGAATAGTTGGGTATGAAGTAATTCTTTTTTTTTTTTTGATGTTCTTGATATTAAGTGTCTTAATTTTAATGAACTTCGAATATATGTGTACGCTCTGACTTGAATGGATTTTTATTGCTATTATAAAAATTTCTCCTATATTTTCCTGAATTCTTTGATATCCGTTATTGCATAACTCTGCAGGTGTTCATTAGTGAATATATTAAAATTTTTTTAGGGAAAATTTTTATTTATTTTTTCGGGCTTAACACGTTTTCTGCAAAATGCAATAATTTTCAGCGTGCTTCAGGAATGTTAGTTACATAATTATTTTTTCTTCGCTTTCGGGTGCCAATTTTCGCCATGGCATTGCGCGCGCTTCCCTTCTTTTCAGAGAGTTTGGCCGTTTGGATCAACTCCAGCGTTTTGTTTTAAACAAAGAGACGACAATTTGTCTAGCTTTTATGTTGTTGCTTTGTAAATCGACGACTTGACATAAAAACTGATATCACTCGGTCGTTGAGTTTAACGGCTTGTATTCACTGTGTATAAATTTGTTAATCTTTTTTGAGATCAAAAAGAAAATGCGCTAGTA
This sequence comes from Himalopsyche japonica, assembly GCA_028555115.1. NCBI lineage: Eukaryota > Metazoa > Arthropoda > Insecta > Trichoptera > Rhyacophilidae > Himalopsyche > Himalopsyche japonica. The sequence continues at coordinate 1,234,582 of JAHFWJ010000615.1, forward strand.
CGATTTTTTTTGTGTTTCCGTTGTTCTATACAAAAATAATGAGCGTCATTTTCTCATTTATCTTTTTGTTTGCACATGAGCTTAAAACAAGTTGTATTGAAATAAAAATAAACCGAGAATAATAACGATTGCTTTAGTCATATTTTATGATAGTGACTGAAAGTTCTTCTTGTAATTTCAATATCAAATTTGAATTTTAATAACTTTGTTCTGTTACAAGCGACCCTGGTTTCGCTTTTCGACATCTCCAAGTATTCCGTCACACTAATGCAGAAGAACTGACACACAATAAATAGTTAAAATCAGTTATATTCATCAGGAATCAATTTCAAAGGATACAAATATCGTAAGGCAAGGAACTAAAAATACAAGTGAAACCACTTTTAATACAATAGTATTGCTATGATAATAACCACAATAAATTGCATATAATGAGTTTAATCAAAACTTTATACTATTGATAAATCCAAATAAAAGATCTTTAAAATGCAATTGGGTAATTTCATACTTAGAGTTACCTACGTAATATTTATTTACATGCACCATTTGCAGAAGCTCTTCATAATAAATATCTTTGCCAATATTCAATCACCAAAATACTGTATTGTGTATATGTTTTCATGTTCAACTTTGAATCTAGCGCTTCCTGTTTGGTTTTACTCCGGTTTATACTGAATTTCGTTATTGTTAGGAACAGCTGATGCAAACATTCCACCGTATTGTTTAAGTTCTCGATTTTATAAAAATTAACTTTTTGTGTATAACTCTGACGTTATTTCAATATATTTTATCATTTTATTTTATTTGAAAGATACATTTTGATTAAACTAATTCGCTATGGAAGACTTTATTACCATTAGCCATTGAAGGCTATCCGCATGATTGGTCCTGAACAATAAAAAAATCATCAGATTTTGTCTTTAATATTTACTGTAGATTAACACAAAAACGACACTTTATCATAGCGACAATGCTAGCACGTATACAATAATAATTTTAAAAGCTATACCTTGTATATACATGTAGTATAAGTAGGCAAATTTTATTATTTATTGTCGTAAAAAAAAATATCTTACATTCCACTTCATATCATCTTTTGGAAATTAAAAGATGTATAATACTAATAATAATTAATAAGTCAAGACGATTTTGTAATATCAAAAGAAAATTCTTAATTATTTATGACAGGCTTGCGTTAATATTTATATTGTGATACGGGTCTTGTATAACACATGCTTAATGTTTCCTGTGACAAACATTGTTACAATTATTTGAAGGGGTTGGCCCTTGACAGCTTTTATATCTGAACATTAAACACATATCACTTCAGTGAATGACTTTTTAGGTGTTAACTGCCACCTATCGGTGAAAAGGTATTGCATTTAAATAACGAAAACGCATTTTATAGTACTATATCTATCATGTACATATCAGCACTGGTTTTACCCATTGCGATCATTATCAATTTATAGAATGACATTTTTTGGATTGATTGATTATTTACCAGGTCTACAAAAAGAATGGTTAAGACTAACTAATAATTTAAAGTTAAAATAAATATGTCAATGAAGTAAAATAGTCAACCAATGAAATGTTAATTAACTCTTATTTTAAATTTGAAATTAAAATAAATACAAATTTAAATTCTATTTAAAGTTATAAAAATCGTTAATAAGAAAAATGGGTGGATAAATTTCACTATCAAATATATATTTTAGGAACAAAATGCATTTAATTTCTACGTATAGTAATTACGAAGTTAAATCAATTATTTACTAAACACATCCCAATAACTTCTGAAATACAATTTTAAAAAAGGCAACACCAATTCATAAAAAAAAGTATACATATAACGGGTCTAACAATGGTGATGACGGGAATACTTTTTGATATAAAAAAAAATCATGCTAAAAGATGATACATATGATTCTTCGCTGCAGCAATGCTTTTATTTTCTTGCGAAAGAACCTTGTTTCTCGACAAACCCATCTAAATCATTTCCCTTTTAGTTTCAGCATCTAATAAGTTCTAACAAAAAATCTGTTATGCATCGATAAAACTTCGTGGAACTAATATTTAACAGTATCGTTTTTTTTTCTTCGTCAAATATATTTTAAAGTAAAAGGAAAAAAAATCAAAATATATATTTCGCAACCGTTTCAATATTTTTCCATGCTTCAATTTTACTCTTTTTAAATTTCTTCGAAATAGAAATTGTGTCATATTTGAATGAAGTCATTTAAACAATATTTAAGGCACTATGGATTAATACAATGTAAAACATAATTTAATTTCAGCTATATTGCATGTCACTTAACTGAAAACTTAATTTAGAAATTCTTAAGTTGAGCAAGTTTTCGCCTTAGATAAATATTTATTCCACTTTTAATTAAAATTATCTTATTAGTCTTCCCAGTACTGCGAAGGGAATTGAAATTTTCTTTGATAAGATAATATAACGTAGATAAGTAAGTGCTAGCCTAATATTTTGTTTTTCTTGCCATAAAATTACGTTTTACTCTTTCAAGTTTGTCTCTGCGTTCGCTTTGTAAATAATGTCCCAAAATTGCTACTGGAAATCTCGGATCTCTTTATTAATCCACCATGTAAAAATATACATGCTGTATATAAAATGAATCTTTTTCTACGATACTTGTACGTTACACTGATAATCCCCGTATGGTTTAATTCCTAAGACTCCTTTCAACTCATATCTAAATTATATACCGATTATAATAAACATTCCGAAACATTTTCAATAATGTATTAAAAATAAGCATTTTGTGTCGAGATTCCCTTGTAAATAAACGGTAGAATGTGAAATGATATTCATTCAATTTTATGAGAGTCAAAAGTTATTAATCTATTCAAGATTATTAATTTCGTACTTTTATCAATATTGCTTTTAATAGTGTCATTAATAATCAAAATCTTTTATGAAAAATCAAAAATTATGTTGCTATGAAAAATTTAAAAAGGCACATTTTTTTGATTGAATTGGGATTCACTTGGTAGAACTCCATTATAACACGGTATAAAAATTGCAATGTATTTTAACTATATATCTTATAATTTTTTTAGAAAAAAAATACATTGCTATTTTTTCACCGTGTCACATTTTTTTTATTTACCAAATTAATTTAAAGTAGTAAATTATGAAAATAATGATTAAATAATTAAAGTTCATGACGTGGCTCTTATGTGTAATACGTATGGTCGTTTCACTATTGATTTCCATTTCATGAATGGATTTTACAAAAATATTCTAATGTTTTCATGAATTCAGGTGCTTATGACGGACTTTTAGAAATTTATGTTTATCACGAAAACCGATGAGAATCACGCGGCTTACGTTCCCCTAGATTTAAAGATAGGTCTCTAAGAAGCGTACGGCACCTCTCAAGATTTATGTAGGGAAGTTACAAGAAACACGAATTAAAAGCTTTCTAGATGTATTTTACCTGCGCTTTACAGTACTAGTAAAATAAAAAAAATCCTGAGTAATTTTCATTAAGTTTGTATTGGAAATATGGCGTCAAGTATGACATCCTTCATTTTTTCTAAACGGACTAAACTTGTGTGTTTATTTAACTTTTATTTTATATGACGATTATCTGTAGAAATAAATTAAATACATAGTGGAATTAGATATAACATAGCATGTGTGATCTTTGTAGCTATTATTGTGCAGATTTCAAATTGACGCTTAAAATAATTGAAGATTCTTGAATATCATTTGCAATATAGTCTGCCTTTAAAATTCAAATTAATATTTTATATTAATTTTTATATTTTTTGTTTATATTAAATTGTTTTTTAAACTTTAATTCCATTTTTTTTCTTTTATTAAGCATTCTAATACACACTCCAAAAGATTATGTGAACAGGCATTACGCATGTTATTCCGTATTAGCATACCAAACAACTTTTAACATATTTGAATTCAATTGTTTTTTTTTTTTTTGTACAAAGATGTCATTATATTTCAAAATAAAAATATTCATGCGTTGATTTTTCAAAAAGTTTTTCAGTTTGTTGAATAATAAGAGGTATAATGGAAAAGCGTGTACGAGCTTTATTTTATTACAAACGAAAAATCAGACGAGTGGAATATGCTTTTTTAGATTGCTTTTAATTTTAAATAACATAGTTCAAAAGTTCAGATCGCTTTTTATTTCACATTCGTCTCATTTTCAGGTATACAATATGTAAAAAATATCTTTGAATGATGTTTTAGTCTTTAGCTGAGACGTGTTCCTGACTGTAATGGATTCTGCACAAAGTCATAATGCAAGTTTTCTGTCTACTCGAGAAACACTCGTAATGGCAGAATGAACGAAGTAACTTAGTTGTTTTTCGAACTGCGCCGTTAAGCTTCTGCAAAGATGACTTCGCGAACGATGTGAACTTTTGATGTCTTGAATAAAATAGCTATCGCCACTTTGTCAAATGTTGTACTTAGTTTTCGAAATACGTTTTGACCTTTATATAATAGAATAAGTTTTGGATCTGAAAATAGATATTGGTTTATATCACAATAGTTTGTTTTGGCATCAATTTATTTAGATTTACCAGGTGGGAAAAAACACATGAATATATTTGTAAATTATTTTGATAAAAATCATCTATTACTTTTACTTATATTGAAGGTAAAAAATATAAATCATACATATATATATATAAATACACTTATTTCTTCAGATATAACAGATTATTTTTTTCATTTGAATCTCTAGATAGATTTTTTACCTTGTTTCTATCGATATATCTATTTCCATTACATCAATTGATACGAGACATGTTACCCATACTATTGATAGATTCAGTCATAAAGCGTATCTCAAACAAACGAAAAATTTCTCACACATCGGTATATATTTAAATAAAAATCATCGTGTAGAAATCGCCAGTTAAACACAACCGCTTTGAATGTGTACGTATAATATAACTTATGCTCGTCTAAAAAGGCTTTTATGTTGTACAATAAAATTCAATATTTCGTTTTTGGCATATAAAAAGAGAATTAAGTGCTATCGATTTTCAAAAGTAATATTTTACTAGTATTGAGTAGATTATTTAATGTGTTGTTCTTATTTCAAAAAAAACATATGGTGTGCAATATTTCCTTCATGGTTTGAACAATATTTTGTCTACATTTGTCATTTTCCGATGTTGAATGGTTGCCAAACGTCGATGTACAAAAGAAGTCATTTTCATTGAATATTCACCTACTTCGCAGAATATTTATTATTATAGTATTTTCTAGTTTGCGTTATCGAATGCCTCTTACAAAAATTAACTACGTACCATAAAGAATATATATTACTAGTGCACGAAGTATCGTGTCATATTCGTGTATGCATACTTTACAAAGCGGAAAGTAAAACACAAAAAGCTATCGCCGCATGTTATCCGTTACCTAGCTCCTTTTCGCCAGCAACAGTATAATTTAATCAATACTTTTTCGTTTGAATACTTTACTCAAAAGCGATTTATTTCTTTTTTGAAAGTAGGCTTACGACAAGTTTAAATTGATTATCTTTACAGTGTTTTTTTAAATTAACATAATATCTAACGAATAATACATGTATACATAGATTTGTCTCTGTATTACGAAAGCTGCTTCCGCAACAATTAAATTATTCATATATTTTTAATTAGTCTCTTTAAATTTTTCATAAACTTAAATCGAGCGTCCCCCATTTCTATTTAATGGAGTTTCTGGTTTTTGAAAGAATGATAATTTTTAAAACAGACAAATATTTAAATTATACGAAAAATTGTTTTAGAAATGTACATTTAAGCTTGATTTGACAACATTATTCAACAAAATATAAAATTCACCGGCAATCAAATTCATCGATTTATTTTGATTTAGTTTTTGCACAATTTTTATCGGTTTAGTGAAACACCATATAAAAATAGGTGCACTCATCCCTTAGTAAACTACTAATTCGTCCAAAAAAACTGCTTGAATGAAATAAGGGGTAGTAACTAATATACTAAATGTAGTGATATTGATATCGCACAGAATGTTGAGGGGCTAATTTTATTAAGTCGCATGATCAAATGAAATAACAACGCTTTTAAATACAACCCCCTTTCTTTTTTTTGCAATTAACAATTCAAATAAAATTTCTATTATTTATAAAAAAAAATGTATGGAATTTGTGGTTCAATTGGTGAAGTAAGTCATATAAACTTTCTATATTTGTTGATGAATTGGCATTTACTTGGTAGTTCTCCATTATAAAACGGTGAAAAAATAGTAATGTATGTTAGTTCTACAAAATTTATATGGTTTATGATTGATAGCTATTTCGGCTTACGCTCTCGTCAGAAATACTCGTCATAATTACAGTTTATAATTACACAATTTATGATATCGACTAAACGTGCTTGATAGAATTTCAATATCAAATTTGAATTGTTACAATTTTGCACGATTCCACATGTTTTGTCACCTACGACCCGGGTTTCGTGTGATAGAATGCCTGAAGATACCGAAAGGCGAAACCCGGGTCGTAGGTGACAAAACTTGTGGAGTCGTACAAAGTTATAGCAATTCAAATTTTATATTTATACTATTAATTTGGTTTATATAATAATATATAAATAACAATCTCTCTAAATTTGAGTAATGTAATTCGTGAAAAACGAGAGCGATATGTTGAACTTTTTTAAAACTATGTCTTATACCGGAATGGGCATATAGGATTTTGGAAGTGTATTGTTATTTATAAATATTCTTACCGGTAGCGGATATTATTTGTAAGTGAATAAATAGCTTAAAAATTTCAGTAAAAAATTTCACCATTGAATTGATAGTTATAATCCGATGTAATGTGATGTCTAAATTTTAGAGATATTCAACATATAAATTTCGTCTATATGGGGTTACAAACGTTTCTTCTAATTTAAAGTTTTGATTATAGAAATACTGTACATATTAAAATATGTACAGTATTTCTCTGTCGATATGTAATATAAAATATGGCTTGTTTTACTTACACATTTTTTTACTGTTCATGACCAATTTCAATCATCGCGAGCATATTCAACGGCGAGCGTAATTAGTGAGTTAATAATGCTTGCGATTCACAACTTAATCCGATTATAACTGTTCCCGATTATTATAAAAAATTGCATACAAAATCATGCAAAAAAAAAATACAAAGCGAATTCTGGTTATTTATTGTTTTCTATAAAACATTTAAAGTCATTCCTATTATTTGTTTTGCTAATATACATTGAAAATAGTTCCAAGATATCTTTGCAGAAATATATGTGCTGGCCATGTATAATCGTTGCCTGTGTACATATGTTTGAAAAAGCAAAGCACTCGCTCTCTTCAGTACCCTTATATTGCAACCACTAAGTTTGAACTAGTTTGCCTTACTCGTTCGTATTCTGGCGCGTGACTTCTGTTCCAGTTGTATAACTGTGCTATTCTTTGCCTACTACTTTATATTTATGTTGTAAACAAATTGTATTGTTTTACGAAAACTATTATCAGTATTAGTTCTAGGGCTTAGCTCTACAAATTCTAGCTGTTTCGGTTTCCAATATCATCAGAACTGTGATGAAACTAAAAATAAACTTGGCTATATATCCAGGTAAATAATATATCGCGTTACTTATTGTAGTGACATAGCTTTAACGTTAAATTTATGATATCGACCGAAGATGTTTGATGGAATTTCAATATCAAATTTGATATCAGCATAATTGAAATATTAAACTCATAATTGTGTCTGAAAATAAACTTCAACAGTAAAATTAATAACTTTTTAAAAAAACTGAGATGAAATTCAATAATTTTCCGTAATAACGCAATTCCTGGTACTACTAAAGTAAGAGTGATGTATTAATTTTTCTTCGTTATTTTAAAATATTATTGCCAAATAAATGCCAATTCTAATATATATAGATAATTTTTTACAGTAATTCTCTGGGAATTAATCTATTTAACATTTTCGCTTCAATTTTATTGATATTACTACAATATATTAACAGAAGGTGCTTGATAGAATTTTAATTGTTGAAACTTCGTCTACATGTTTTTTCATTTGCGAACCTATTTTCGCTTTTTCACTCCTACCGCTCCTATGTTTGCATGGCTTATAGACAGGAAGAACTACATAAAAAAAATAAAGACTAACTAAAAAATATTCTGAATAAATTTTTATAATTAATGATTTGATTATAATGATAATCGAATACTGAAAAGGTAATCTTATAAAGCCTTATTTGACTTTGTGATGAGAGGTTAGATTGCGGGATAATGTGCAAGAAAAATTATTACTTGTCAAATTTTCGTTCAATCGTTTTGTATGGACAAGGTTCATACTAATATGAATATTATTTTTGTTTTCACGTAAAAAATATCACACCTATTTTTCAATAAAAAAAGTACGAACCTTTATGCGAATTTTAACATAACTTGTTTCACGCACATTAATATTTTATATATGTTCGGATTGAAAGTGGATGTGAAGACTGTCATCAAAATTTATTGTATAGTAATAAAATAATAGAATTAATAAACTTATTTTTATAAAGAAAATTTAGGTAGATTTGCCTTAATATCTATCCGACATGAAAATGGTTATTTTTATTTTGAACAATTTTTGTGTCGAATAATAATGATCCGCAAATTTATCTATCACGAAATCTAAACTTTCAAAGAGTTCTTACATCCGAACCGGAATATTTGTCGGTTGAAGTTTTTTTAACTTCCGCTCTGGAATGAAGCTTTTTTTTAACTTTATGTATCATTCATTGTCCTACTGTTCTGCGGCATGCTTCGTTCCGATAAAACAACAACCACAGTCATTAAATTAACATGAGAATTCCGCTTTATGTTGTTACGGTATACCTTGCGCCGTACCGAGGATTCTCACTAATAATGCATCACATACAATACAATTCATTCTTTCATGTTATCACACGTAGGATTATGGTTTTTTTTATGATTCACGAAGAGCTTTTTCTTTTCAATATTTTTACACAGTTTTTGTAGGTGGAAATGGAATGTTTTTTGAAATATATCCTTTTATAATTGTCGAAAAAAGCGTCGTAAATAGTATATCAGCATGAATTTGTTAAATTTGAATCGTTATGTAACCTTTCGATACCTTCAGGAATTCTATCATACATATGCAATAGAACTGACATAGAAGCGAAAAAATATTGACCCTACGACTAGGGGCTAAGTTTTATATATATATCTAAAATAACGCTGATTTAATGACTTTGATTTTTATATGATTACTTTATAAAAATTATAAAAAAATCATATTTTTTTTAGTGAAAACATTTTACGAAAAATATTTATCAACTACTATTAAAATGCGATTGGATGATTTGAAACTTAGAAATACATACCGACTTATTTAAAATTTCTGGGTTACGGTAGGATAAAAGAGTTTTGATATTCATTCTAAAATATTATATATATTACAATATTTTCTTATTTCATATCAAATTGAAAAACAATACATTGTTATTGTATTATGCTTAAAAAAAGTTTATTAAAAGCGCCTGTACAAACAGACTTTATTCCAGTCATATTATCCCATATTAATTAAAAAAATTGACATGAATGTATTTTTTCGTGACTTATTAAGTTAATGCAAAAGTTTGATCTTTTTTTTTCTTCAGTAGTATATATATATTGCATGGTCTGATGTTTACGATTAATCTATATGAAAATTTTAACTTATAATTGATAAAAAAGTTTTTACATGTTATATTACCGTAAAGTTTGTTTGTTTTTTTTAATAAATAAGAAAAAGCTATCGCCGAAAAAAAGAAAGGATATTTCTGCGTTACAAGAACATATACTTATGAAGTTAAATTATTTCGATTTTGCTCATTCACTGTTCTTATTTATTTATTAAGATTTTTTTATGTTAGCATTTTCTTCTAATAAATCAGGGATATCCCCAATAAAATTATTTATTCGGAGTTTCACTAAACTCATATTAATTTGTAAAAAGTAAGCAGGGTTTATTTAAATAATCGAGTGAAAACTTCCATAATGTATACATGAATAACACCAATTTGAAAATAAAATTTTCTTCTCAATACTGTATGTAACTCAAGCAACATTTAAATTTCCCAAGAAGACTTTTCCTTCAGCTTGGGGGCTATTTGCTTAGCTTTCCGTCAACTTTTCAAGCGTTGGACTTTTGTTTGGTAAATTGTGCGAGGAAGCTTAAGATGTCTTGATCCTTGTTTTACACGTTGATATCATACCCAGAAAGAAAAATAAGTGCTACAAACCGTTATTATCAAATTAGCGGTTATTATTAAAATTAATTTTAATAACAACCGCTCAAAATGTCAATTTAGCTCATTTAATTAGCGCTTATATTTTCATTGATACTCATTAATTAAAATAAATATTAACTATAATATTTAGTGTCAATTCGGTAAATCCGTGTATTGCAATGCACATAGGTATCTAAAAGCTAAATACTGGTCGTCAGTGCTAAAAATGTTGAAGTTTAGAAATTTTGATCGATTTTGTTTTCGTTTTATCATTTATTTATTTTTCAACGATTATATATGGTAAGATTTCCAAAAGTTTTTCTACGTCTTCCTGTGATAGATTATGCCAAGAACATAAATAAATATGAATTATTACATTTCAAAGAATAGTGAAAAATTACATATATTCAGTGAGTTTTCCGGGAAGATTTACAACATTGCTTGGTTACCATTTTGGTGGATTTGAATTTTTACCGCTCATATTTGCCAGTCGTGAAGTTGTACGGATTTTTTGATAAACAATCACGCTTCAATCGTAAAATCATTAGATTATCATAAAAATCATACAATGACGTATTTTTTATTTGGATAAAAATTATTTGTCAGCAAAATTCCATTATTAATCGTTTAGTCGATAATTTTTAGGAAATAGACTTTGCTGCAAATAAACATAATGTCGCGTCAAAACAATTACACAAACTGAAAACATTGCTGCTGCCCGATAATGTCCGTTTATATTTTATATAAGGCTATGAAAATGTAAAGCAGTAAAGTTTCTTTTCTATAACGTGTATTTAAGTAGTTATTACAGTCAACGATATTCTTCAATTAAATTGTCATTACTGATCATATATGTCACCAAAATGGAATTCCTATTCCAGGAATTGCAACTTTGTATCAAAAAGTACGTGTTCTGTTCGCTTTTAACATATGAATTGTCAGTTCTTGGTGAGAAAACACATTTTTTTTGTACTATTTCCTCGAGTTCTGAATATAATTATCATGGTCAGTTTCACTTATTTACTATTTATTTTTAAATTTCTTTTAAATATTTTTGTTTGACAACATATAAACTATTGTTTTGAAACTTGCGTCTTTTGTTTAATAGGCCTGCTAATTAATGTCTCCCAATTTGTATATGAAACGTTTTCGTTATTTGTATTTATATGGTAATTGAAAATATATACTTTCTAAAGCAAAATTGGTTTTGATGGTTTTATATATGTTGAATCATTATTTAAAAATAGCTGTCATTTTGAAAAAAATATCGATTATGAGGTTTGTTAAAGAAAAATATTTGTTTTTCCTTCAAGATCTCCAATAAGTTATAAGGAAGTTTAAGAAGTCGCAATAGTCTATATTCCTTGTTATAAGTGTATGTATAGGCATCTTACTTGAGAACGTCGGTAGTAACTAAATCTTTATTACTCAAAATATTTTTATTCGTATTAATTTCAACTATAGTTTTTCATTCTTCAATTAGCTGGTCCTTAGTAAGAAAATTTTTCTCATAAACTTCGTATAACTATAATCGTTTCTTTAATTTTTCATGGAACATAGCAAAAATAAATCAACGAAAGTGCTTATAGTCCAAGTCATTACTTGCACATTGTTTTCATTAATTAAAACACAATTTTATGCCTCTGCAAGCCCGACTAAATATGCATAATGCGCTTTTCTCTATTGTAGTGCTTCTTTTCATAAAGTTTGTTATATGCGAATACAGCATGCGTGTTATTTAAAATGAAGTCATGCAGAAAATATGTACCATATACGCTGAAATACACAACACATTTTTACTGTATACATATTAATTTTTCATTTTTATAGTTCGTGCCATATTAGACTGAAAGCAGAAAATGAAATTGCAAAATCATGTAGAAAACGTGAAATGATTTATTTTTTTGTTTTATCAACTGATAGAATTTTAATATCAAATTTGAATTGATGGGACGTTGTACGATTCCACATGTTTTGTTACAAACGACATTTATAGGCATTCTGTCACACGGATGCAAGAGAACTGCCTCACAGTTAACATTTTGCTTCGGTTATATACAAGAGGAATCCATCACAAAATTCAAACACAGACCTTTAGGCTAGGATTCAAAGATCCAGTGAAATTACTTCCAATACTATTGGTTTGATGATTAGGGCAATACAATAAATTGTCTTTGGTTAATTTTATTAATATAAGAGAAGAAAAATACTTGTATTACGATCCAAATATATATTTGAAATGACATTAAAAACTATTGATTTGAATATAATGACATTCGGTTGCTTATGATAGGTTTTATTAATAATATATTGTATATTGTCAATGAGTGTGTGATATAATGATTTTACAGCAAATAATAATCAAGTATCATAAAATTGCAACTTGGTAATTTTAAACTTATACGATATCTAGTTATTCCAAAAGTGGGTGACGGCAGAATTCAACATCAGGTGACGTAATGCAGGAATTAATTTTGTGAGATAGTCGTCTTATTGAATTATTCTCACGTAACGGATATGAAAAAAGGAGAATTAGGGAGATTTTAATTGAGTTCTTTCCATTTCTTAGTTTTGTTTAAAAGCAAAGTCTTAACAATTTAGTACTATTAATATTGTCAAATATTTCATGTTTTAAATCATTATTGCAAATCATAATCGTAACATTATTTATAGTATAATCACTGTCTTCATTGAATCGATATCCTTAAAATATTGAAATTGCTAATACATTTACAGCTATCATATATTAAAAGAACCTACAGTATTAACGCAAAAGCACATGATATGATAGTAAAAAATCACTCTAATATTTATGTCGTAACACAAGAACATAATCTTCAATTGGTGTTTATAAATAATTAAGTTGTTGCCCATCTATTTACAACACATAAGTAATGTCTTCCCAAAAGTCAAGTATTCCCATGTTACTTTGAAATGCTACCAGTTTCTTCACAATATTCGGGAATAAACCGAATAGAAATTAATAATAAAGGTTTTATCAAATTTTGCGCAAGTTATTTGACTATAATTCATGTTGTGGTAAAAAAACTGTTGGCCAACTTTGAAGGCTTCTATGTTGAAGTTTTCTAAATATATTTTTAACATACATAATTCTATGCAGACACATATTCATTATAAAGAAATATAGGTTTATTCCTTCGGCGCAGTGGTTTGATGATTGGCAAATTCGTTTGAATCAAAAAGATCGTTCGCGTGTTACTAATGGATATTAAAAAAATATATGCGACCCCACTTCTATATAAAAAAAGATCAAAAAGATTAATTTTAAAAAGTCCCTTTGCGAAAGAGTGACTTAATTTTTATTTATATGAGCGAATGCGAGCTTTTTTGTTAGTTAGGCAGTTAGCGAGGGATAGGAAGCAGTATTTGGTAAAAAAATAATAATTCAATAATTATATTGTAATCTTTCTCATTCAAATAAGTAGGTCAACTGTAATTTTTCATCAAACGGAATAACAAAACACATTTTTGATAAATCGTAGTTGTGCTTCGTTTCGTTCGACCAATTTTTCATTGAAATATTCTTAAAAATGTTCTTATCTTAAAAGTAATCAGAGTCGCTCGTTTTTGACTCCAACTCCGACTCTGACTTCACAACCCTGATAGTATTTGCTTAGACCATAGCATATTTCTCTATGGAAAAAAGAAAAACTCGGAAATCCGTGTTGCATACAGTAAACTGTTTTACCCATGACCATAATGAGTTAATCGATAACGAGATTTTGTCTGAAAGAAGGTCGCAGAAAATGGTTTATTTTACAAAGTGGCATAACATAAGTTTCTACAAAGCTATATATAGATAAGCAGATGTTAGTTTGAGCATAGTTCTGACGATAGCGTGAGCCGGAATAGCTATCAACTATATTTTTAAAAAAAATAATTTTGTAGAACTAAAATACATTGCTATTTTTTTAACCGTGTAACATAAGTTGTATTTAAATGTGTTATTCCACTTTGTGTTACAGTAACTATGTTGAGCACTTGCTGCTTTCATTCATTGAAAAAATAATTAATTTTGTGAATAATGAAGATCGTGAGTGAGGTCGATTTTGGGACTTAAATTAAAGGAACTATTTAATTGAAAATTCCACTTAATTTTTTTCCCCCATAAATTGTATGGCATCTTTTTTAATAACGTAACACATTTTATAATAACTATAATATCACATGATGTAACTACTTCTTCATTATTATTTTTACTCTGCTAACGTTATATTTTGTATTAAATATCTAAAAAAATACGAATAATACAAAATTCCCTTCAGATGAAAATATAATTTATTATTTTATATTTATGTACGGTTATAGTTTATATCAAATTTGAATTGTTGAAACTTTGTTCATTTCCACAAGTTTTGTCACTCAATAAAGTGATCTCGCACTCTTAAACATGGGTGAAATATAACCGGCTGTCAGTTCTATAGCACCCTTGCGATAGAATGTATTTTTTGAATCGAATTTGTAATTTAAATTCCATGAAGTATCGATATCGTAAATTATAGCATATATTTTAAATAATAAAAATACATTTTTTTAGTACTTATTTCCACAATATATTTTTTGATCAGGACCGGTTTCGCTCATCGCGAGCATTATCAACTGATAGAATACAATTTACAAACTAGTCTATTTATACAAAACAAAAAATTAATTTGAGTTAAAGGTAGCAGGTGTACAAAACCATGGGTTCAAGAACTAGGAAACAATTTACATAAAATCATACAATATTGATACAAATAAATTAAATTAGTATAAAAATTAAATGTTCACAATCACTTATTAAGAATTACAATTACAATTATGGTAAATCAATCAATCGATATCATAAATTGTACATTTTATGGTTTGAATAAAACGTATTTGATAACTGTTAAAAAAATATCGGGTGACAGCATTTTGGTTAGACATGAGGCACCAGTCTTAAATGTATTGTATTATCAAGATATTAAAAAAAAAAAAAAACTTTTTATCAACACATTATTCATCGTGCTTCCTGCTTTCGAATATCCGTCTTTGACAAATATTTGCCAACAAGAAATTCCAAGATAGAATCCGAGCTTTTCATGATTTCCTTGATGCTTGTTTATTTCTCTAACAATGCAAACTTGCTGACGTTTAACAATGTATCAGAAAACTTGTGACTTACGACCCAACTTTGTGTTGTGAATATAATCTTGCGCGGTTTCTACACGGCGAACGTTAGCAAAAAAAAGTAATGCTGCAAAATAGCGTATCGATGCTTTTCTGAAAATTCAACACATAAGAGTACTACGTTTTTAGATGTTTTAGTTTTTAAGGCTAAACGACCAATTTTTTTCTTATACTGAATCTTATTGTTAAACAAACAAACGAACGCATAATTAATCAAAAATATATTCTTCTTTAATATAAAACACCTATTTTGTAAAATCCGAATCATTGGAACTTGAAAGATCACAGTATTTTATCCCGAGTATTGATTGATTACGACAGTTATTCGAAAATGGTAAAACGTAGAATCTCCAAAAAGGATTCCGAAAACTATTAAGTCAAATTATACATTTACGATATTTCAAATTGAAAGCCTATCGTAAATGTATGATTTGTATGTACACTAAAAAAATCATAAAAAATATTTTTTTATTAAGTATCAAAGCAATCGTAACTCTACATCAACTCTCAAGTGTTTGTTTACACGTGAAATAAATGTATTAACTTCAATTCGCTTATAAATAAACAATCACTCGAACAGTGAGGCCCTGGTTAATTTGGTATGGGAGATTATTTACATTATTTGTCAAAATATTTCACCAAGCGATTTTTTTAAGCTAATACTATAATACATTCATATATATATATATAAAACACCGTAATGTATTTATCATTGCCTTTTTATTTGCATTTGTTTTACATTTTTGCCTGTATCAGGCCTATGAATTCGTATCAGTTTTAGGACGCCATAAATGTTACAGCATCGCGGTGTTATAAATATATTTGCGTGAAATATTATTTTTAACAGCCAAATAAAAAAGTGCTTCAACAAAGTAAGATCGTAGAGCATTATCGGCTTGGCCTTTAAAATCTCATAAAGTCGGAAATTGATTTATTAACAAAGCCCCAAAAAAAGACAATCGTTCTTGTTAAATTTTTAAAGATATTTCATGAAATTATGTATTTTTTTTTATATTGTTTTAACATGTTGACTGCGGAAAAATGCCTGTCGCGTACACACATATTTTGTGAACACATTTAGACGTGTAACACGTTTTATTATGATATTCTACATTTATAGAAGATGGTTTGTAGCAATTCCTTTGAAATATTTGGCATCATAGAGTAACTCTTGATGCGATAGACGCTTGTTCAGCGTTTCTTCAATATATTGGATTACGCACTAGACGCGTTTGCAGCATCCAACGTTTTGACCTATATGTATGTTATTAACCAATATAAGTTCAAATATAAGATTAATAGATTATTGTCAGACTTTATTTACAGGAAGCCTATAAACACTTTGTAAGATTCTATCGTAATAAATTAGATACTACAATTTGCATTTTTGACGTGGAAGTTGATAATATATATTTTATAATTTTAATTTATAATATTATTTAGATTCAGCATAGAATTATAGTATTTCAGTATAGAATTCAACAGAATTTTTTATTCAGTTATTTAACACCCTCTTTTCGAGGTCAGAATGGAAAGAACTATATACAATTCTGCAACGTACTGAAACGCGAGTCTGTAAGCATCTTCACTGAAATCTTCTACGTTGATCACTCGATTCTAGAGCAGTGGTTCACCAACCGTTTTATAGTAAATATTGATATTTAAAAAAAAATGTTTTTTTACAAATGAATTTGTAAAATTATTATTATTTTGAAATTGATTGAATAAACCTGAATTTTCCTGCATTTAGTCGGGTTTATGTAAAAGACCGTTTTAATAATAAAACTGTTCAAAAGTTTTGGTCGAAGTTATACGTTGACCATGAATCAAGTCATTATGAAGAATTAACAACAATCGCCTTATTAATTTTGTCGATTTTACCTACAACTGTATATTGCGAAACATTCAGTGTAATGTACTGTATAAAAAATCACATTTGGTGCGGCCATGAGACATTTTCATATGACCGCTGATGTTTATAATGCGGCTACAGTGCAATTTCACGTGAGAACCACTGCTCTAGAGGCTCAAGTAAGATAAATATTGCTGTATTGATATAATGCAAAGTAGAGATGCTTTCAGAGTTTGAAAATAGAACTATCGATTAATAGGCCAATATTCGCTTGCCAATATTTTTACAATTATCTTAGCGAGATGCGATTCAGGGTAAGGCACTGTTTACTAGATTGGTATCATAATATATATGTTTGTTTCAGGATCCCCAGGCGTCGTACGACGTGAATAACCACGACGAAGACCCGATGCCTCGGTACGATATGCTCGATTCGAATCGACATGGGACGAGATGTGCTGGAGAAGTTGCCGCGACGGCCAATAACACTTTGTGCGCTGTCGGGGTCGCCTTCGGTGCTGGCGTAGGAGGTATGAAAATCCCTAAATAATATTAATCTTGTCCACAATAGTAATCATTTGATATTTGAACTATTTTGCTCAGCTGTAATATTTTACCGATGAGCTTGTCATGGCTGGTTATTAAATGGAAAGATTAATATCCAGGTGAAAGAATTGAGTATACGGACGTTCAATAATAAAATATCTTGGATTTTTAACGACCTTTTGTGACGTTGACTACCATATCTATCAGACTGATAGGGTTGTTATGTTCGCCAATTCTTACAAATAGAAAACCTTTCAATAATGGTATTTCATATGTTGTGATTTAAAAAAATCCGTGATGAATGCAGTTGGCACGAATTTTTATTATTCCAGATACTTTAACACATGATTATCACACACAGAGCATTGTTTATTTGTGATACTCATTCACGATTTAATTATGAATGACAGTAATATAATGTTTTGACTGTATACGTGTATGTTAGCAAGCCCGTTCTCTTCTGAAACTTAAAAGTATTCAAATATTGAATAAGCTCAACTTTTCAAGTTATTATTTCTTCCTACACGGGTTTTCACCGTTTTTCTCGTTGTTAAAATAGCGAGGTTCATAAAAAGTAAATACAATATATATATTTACACAAATCATTTTTTTCTAAGATGATTTCACTAGCAGATAATTCCCAAAAAACATAAAACAATCGACCGAGTGTGCTTGGGATAGGTCAGTTCTGGCAGTGGGGAACATAACGTCGAATAATAAGATAAACCTAAAAGTTGAAACATCTGCCTAAGTGTTATAATTATTAGGTGTCCGATGTCGTGTAACGTATAATGATCAAAACTTTCATTTTCGTTTTAATCTTTTGCGATCCTCAAATATTTCATTGCTATGCCCGTGATAAGTTCTTTTGTCGCATAACTAATTTCCCTCATATAAATTCTAGTAAAGTTCAACGTAACTTGCAAATAACGTTTTAAGCTCTGGTCCACGTCGATCCCTCTGTCCCTGATTTGTTTGACCAAAGTTAGATCACAGCCCAATGCTTTGGATTAGCAGGCGGTCAATGTGATTTGCTGATGTAACATATTCATTGCCAGTGACGTTAGTTAATATATATTCATTTGCAGTGTGTGTTTAGTAGTTATTTGTTTTAAAACATTATGAAAGATTTTTTAATAATTTATTATTATCATCAATACACACTATATTTTTCTAATGATTTTTTTTTATTTGTTTAATTCATTACAGTAGATATTAAATAAATAATCGATTCATACATAACACTTATTTTCACTTGAAATAACAGTTAATTAAAATTTAATTTTTATAAAACAGTAGTCCTAAAGTAAAATTTAAATTTTTTCAATATTTGACGTATCCAACGAAATGATTGTTTTTTTTTTTAAATAAATTTGTATCTGTTTTGAAACCTTTATTAACTCAATGTTTTAATTGAATATATATTATGATCATTCAAAGCCTCGTTTACATTTAAATATATCGCTGATTTTACCGTCGTACATATCGTAATTATAAAAGAAAAGTCTCTTTTAAAATAAACATATTTATTATTTCCAATATATGCCAATAAATAGCTATGTATAATAACTATAATCTCCACTCAGTTTTAGTGACACTTTGATTTCGTTTATTGTTGTTAGAGTTAATTTTAATGAAAATTTTAATTGCGACACTTTTTTTCAATTACGAAAAATATGAACATTTATAAATCATGGAAATTTTATACGATATTCTCTACGTGATGGCAGTATCTAGCTGCTCTTTTTTTCTCGACTTCTAACTCTTTGTCAATATCTCTTCTTAGCCTACGTTTATGCTTTTATTGGAGCACGTTTTCTTCAGGTAGTGTGTAAGGAGTGCAAAAAAGACGTTAGAATTGTAGAATAGATTAAAAAGTTTGCTGTCCGAGACATTTGGAATGATTTTATTTTACTATGATTCGTTTGAAAACGATTGAAAAAATACCACGAATAGATTCTACTTAGCATACGCCACTGAAGTTGCGAGCAGTGGGCGTAAATTGTGCAGTGGTTAAAGTTTGAACCAAATTTTCTAAATACCCGTCCGGACCCCAAACCTTATTTTAGTTTGTATGTGAGTGCTTAAATTACAGGATCCGTATTTGTCACTGTTTAGCCAGTGAAATGTTGGGGTCGTTAGCAGAATTTAGCATTCGTTTATGGAAATTTCTTAGACAGGATTAGATAAATAGTATTGTTTTTGTACAGCATTAAAAAAGACCAGAATCAAATCTGGAGTTTACTTTTATTCATCATTTTAGAATGAATAACACATTTTTTATCGTGATGGTATCTAAAAAAATCAATCAATAATAATACATTTCTTAAATTTTAAAAAATCTGAAATTTACAAAAGTTTTTTTCAACCACCATTTTTATTTCTAGGAGTTAGAATGTTAGATGGTGACGTCACTGATGCGGTAGAAGCACGTTCACTTAGTTTGAATCCACAGCATATCGACATATATAGCGCTTCGTGGGGGCCGGACGATGATGGAAAAACAGTTGATGGACCTGGGGAACTTGCAACAAGAGCTTTTATTGAGGGTGTTACTAAGGTCAGTATTCAATATCAAAATACATGAAAACACAATAAGACTAAAATATAATTAAAATATGTTAAATAAATATTATACAGGTGAACGTGTAATAATGATCCATTGAATGATATATGCAATCACGATGTTTGTTTATTCCATTGTTTTGGTTTGAATCTTAAATATAGAACATAAAAGTATTCATATTTATCTGCATGCAAGCAATCCAATTGTTATGAATTCATTTATTTAGGGTATTTTATTTTGACACGGTGGAAAACAGCAATGCAATAGCAATGTATTAAAGTACTGCATTTTTTTTTATAAGATATAGGCTATTTCGGCTTCCTCTGGGATTTCCTTTCCTTTGGGATTCTTAACGAACAAACTAATATAATAGCGTCCCCATTAGTTCAACCTATTCTTGGGGGGTGGTCTGATTTGCTTCCGTAATGACCACTTCCGTGCCACATGTAAGCTTAACTTTTAATTGTGAGAAAGTAACAAGCTAGGCCGTTAAAACAGGAGAGAAGATATATTATTTACCTTTTCTACACAGCTGTATATAGATAAGCAAATGTTAGTTTAAGCATAGTTCTCACAATGGCGTGAGCCGAAATAGCTATCAACTATATTTTTTAAAAATAATTTTGTAGATCTAAAATACATTGCTATTTTTTTCCACCGTGTTATAATGGAGTTCTACCAAGTGAATGCCAATTCCAACAATATAATATTTTTTTATTATTTAAAATATTTTATTTTGATGAAAAAAATTACATTTGATTCAACAGGGTCGGTCTGGAAAGGGATCTATATTTATATGGGCGTCAGGCAACGGAGGCCGCGATCACGATAACTGTAACTGTGACGGCTATACTAATTCGATCTGGACTTTGTCCATCAGTTCGGCGACGGAGAAAGGAGAGGTCCCTTGGTATTCAGAAATGTGTAGTTCAACATTAGCAACTACGTATAGCAGTGGTTCCATGAATGAGAAACAGGTTTG
The DNA here is from genome assembly GCA_028555115.1 of Himalopsyche japonica. NCBI lineage: Eukaryota > Metazoa > Arthropoda > Insecta > Trichoptera > Rhyacophilidae > Himalopsyche > Himalopsyche japonica. The sequence continues at coordinate 1,255,975 of JAHFWJ010000615.1, forward strand.
CCAATATATTTTTAGCTACTCCAAAGCGCCAACATATTCGTTTGATATTTACGATTTTTAGTTGAAACCGGATTTTTAAAAATATATTTCGTTGGGAAAATTATCATTTATATTCGGATTAAATTTAACATTCATTCAGTCAGGATATTGAAGCTTTCAAATCAACAATAAAGGGTATTATCGTGTTGTTATGAACTCTTAAGAATTTCTGTAGTTCAGATATAAGATAATATTAAAACATGATCGTATATTAAATTCATACAAAATATAATTACATTCGTAGCTTTTTTTGGTTAAGAATTTTTTCAAAATAATTTCCAGGAATAGTTTCAAGTTTTTATACTGAAATGTTATGCAACGTTGAAATTGTTTATGATCATTTTGCTTAATATGCATTAATTTTATATTTTTATTTTGAAATGTTTACAAAGAAGAATATACTATCATTAGAAATGATATTAAAATATCATTCAACACCTAAATATATTGAGTCATTCGACTAGAATCACCATTGTTTCGTTATTGACATCACATAGAAACATGCTAGTTTGAATGGTTTTCAGTAAGCTTTTTAAATACCCTAAGTTTATCCACACTGAAGAAGAAAAAAAGAATACAATTCATAACGAGATTTGGTGTAAAAATTACAGTTTCAGTAAAAAAAATGGAATTCACTTTGGAGGATTTTTTTAGTATCATTTCGTTTAGTAATATTTCTCATGTTGATGATTTAACTCAACTGTATAAGCCAGCCGAATACAATATAGATTTGTTAACGAGTATGTGGTAGATGGGCAAGAATTATAAACAATATTAATATATTTCATTTTAAATAATTCTGTAAGGGGGGCGTCGTTTATTATCTTAATAAACATTTTTAGTCGCCTTTTGATTTATTAATAATATTTCACAAATTTATTTTAACATTCACATGAAACCCCATTACAATATCAGCATGGTAAATTATATAAAATATTAGTTAGTTCAGTTTTATGCGAGCTTTCATCTAAATCAAGTCGATAGATTTTTGCTTTCAAGTAATAGTCAGTTTTTTTCTTTTATAGCGATCAATTTAAAATGAATGTAACATGTTGATTTCCGTTCCGATTGAAAGTTTTTAATATTAAATCATTCGAGGTATTTTTTCTGTTTAACCATTGTAAACATTATGTTTTCATCATAGGTGGTAACAACTGATCTCCATCATTCCTGCACTAATAGTCATACAGGTACGTCAGCTTCTGCACCGCTGGCTGCTGGAATATGCGCCTTAGCGCTGGAAGTCAACAGGGACCTAACTTGGCGTGACATGCAACATATTGGTATATGCATACAAATTTAACTATGTTATTAGCAAGTAGGATGAAAACTAACACTTACTTTAAATTATGTATTTATCTACTGTTGAAGTTGAACTTCCCCTCAAATCATCCAACCGGTAATTAATAAATCACTTTAGCTCGAGTTTATTTTGTTATAAAGGATTATACAAAAAAGGTGAATTTTAAAAAGAGATGCATTTTTAGTTAAAATAATAATAACACGGTGAATAAATAGCAATGTATTTGAGTTCTAAAATTTTTTCTATAAAATATAGTTGATAGCTATTTCGGCTCATGCCATCGTCAGAACTATATATATAGAACAGATAGTTCTAATGATGGCGTGAGCCGAAATATCAATCAACTATATCTTTTTTAAAAAATTGTAGAACTAAAATACATGGCCATTTTTTCACCGTGTTATAATGGAGTTCTACCAAGTAAATGCCATTTCAATCAATAAAATAATAGTCAATTTATTGATTTCGTTTTTTTCCTCATTTTAAGTATTATAGATTCGGAATCTTAGTATTTTAACTTAAAAATGTGTTGACAAGACCGAGGCCTAATTTTGCGATTCGTCTTGAGTGTAGTTGATTTGATTTACTTCTGTGTGTAGCGTAGCGCTTTATTGGAGGTGTTAACATTGATTAATTAATTTTTTTTTATTATATGGTGTTGCTGCAATATATTTTTTTTTTGCTAATTTTTTTTAGGAAGAGTTCAAACGATCAATGATCCAAAAATCTCTCTTTGTAGTCATGAAATCATATTCTTTTTCTGCTGGTTTCTACGTAATCCAGATAATTCTGAAAATGTAGGGAATGGTTGAGAGGTTGCCTATGGAGGTTTCAAAAGTAAAACTCTCCAGAATCTGTGAAAATCTGAGAAGTTGTTTTCGTTGTAGTCTTGCAAAAGGTATTGGATCATTTTTTTGAGGTAATCTTTCATGCCGCTGTAGAATTTCTTAATCGAAATTTTAATTATTTTAGTTCTTACGTTTTTGCGAAAATCAAGACATAATCCAGTATATGAACCATGCAAACAATTAAGCGAGAAAAAATAATTATGTTTGAATTGCAGCAATGGTAATGGATGATACGAGATTTCATAATTATATCGTGATCATGTGCTTTGCAATATCACGTTAAAGACGCTTTACTCTGATAGTCAATTTAAATGTTACAAACTCAGAAGGGCACGAGTTTCCAAGTTGTAACACCATCAAAGTAGCTATGATCGTAGTTTATTACGTCGTACGTTGCATCTCAATTACTGAGGAATGAGAAACTCAAGTTTAGGTTGAATTCACAATGACGAAATACATGACTGCCTGATGTTGGGCTTCCTCAAAAGTGGAAATATTTCGACGTTTTGAATAATCTCTAATAAATTCGAAAATTTTGTATTTTTGTATTTTAGTTCTACAATTTTTTTAAATAAGATATAGTTGATAGCTATTTTGGCTTACGCCATCGTCAGAACTATGCTTAAACGAACATTTGCTTATCTATATATAGCTGTGTAGAAAAGGTACACAATATATCTTCTCGCCTGTTTTAACGACCTAGCTTATTTCCTGCCAGCAATAAAACTACAAATTTACGGCGACCGACATATATTAGTTTGATCGTTAAGATTTTTTTGCGATAATTGATATCTATTGATTTTCAGCTGCCCTAAAGCCGTCATCTTGCGACCTTGCGGTTGCTATTTTTTCACCGTTTTATAATGGAGTTCTACCAAGTAAATTTCAATTCAATCAATAAATTTAAATATCAAATTTGAATTGTTGAAAACATCATAAAATTGTCAACTGTGTTGTTTGTCTAAAATAACCATTTCCAAAATAAATATTATTATCAAATCAGTAGTAATACAAATTATTTTAGAAATATATTTGGCACATAACCTTAAGCTCTAGATTTACCAGTGTAATTTTTTTTGTATATATTCTATGCAAACTGTTCATTGTGGATCAGATGTAATCTTTTCGTGTAATAGAATACCTGAAGATATCGAAAGCCGAAATCCAGCTTATGAGTGATAAAATATATATGATAGTACATATTTTCAACAATTCAAATTTTATTGATTGATTTGGCATTTACTTGGTAGAACTCCATTATAACCCGGTGAAAAAATAGCAATGTATTTTAGTTCTACAATTTTGTCAGAACTATCGTGTATATATGAATAGTTGTCCTGTATATTTGTATATAGAGTACTAATGATGATGACGTGAGCCGAAATAGCTATCAACTATATCTTATAATTTTTTTTGTAGAACTAGGATTTAAATTTTATATTCTACATATTTGGCATACTTTCATTAATCACTTTTAAGGTGTTAACTGTCACTTCTTGATGGAAAGGCATTATATTTTAAATAATAAAAACACATTTTTTTAGTACTTATTTCCACAATATATTTTTTGATCAGGACCGGTTTCGCTCATCGCGAGCATTATCAACTGATATCAACTGCATTATCAACTGATAATGCTCGCGATGAGCGAAACCGGTCCTGATCAAAAAATATATTGTGGAAATAAGTACTAAAAAAAAATGTGTTTTTATTATTTAAAATACTTTCATTAGTGAGAATTATTGTTTTCTTAATTGTTCTTTGTATTTTTGAAACAGTTGTTCGTACTGCTAAACCAGCAAATCTCCAAGCGAGTGGTTGGAGAACCAATGGAGTGGGTCGAAATGTCTCTCACTCGTTTGGCTACGGGCTGATGGACGCTGCTGCCATGGTTCAACTTGCTCGCACCTGGAGGACGGTTCCCGCTCAACATCGCTGCGAAGTCTCTGCCCCGCATACTGACAAGTTTGTTGCTTTTCCATAATTCATATAATTTTTCTAAATCAATACAATCAATTAAGATATAGAAGCATGTGAACCGACTGGGGGACGTACTAAATCTGCTTTTTCTACTCCGCTCTATACCGGAAAGTGCTCGGCTTCACTTCTAGAAGAACTTCAAGAATTCTAAAATGTTATTGATTGAATTGGCATTCACTTGGTAGAACTCCATTATTACACGTTAGTTATCAACTATATCTTATATAAAAAAAATGTAGAAATAAAATACATTACTATTTTTTCACCTTGTTATAATGGAGTTCTACTAAGTAAATGCCAATTCAATCAATTATACATAGAAATACTTTATATATAATTTTCATGGCTGAAAAGACATATATATATTCCTAAATATCATTATATTTAACTTCTTTTTGATGTAAATTGAAATCAGGACTCGCACATCATTATTTGTTGAAGCAACGATTTTTTAGAATTTTCAGAAAGGTTGATTGGAAAGCTTGCAAACTTTCAGAAAGATAAAAATATACTTTTTTTTATTTTTAAGTTATGTAAATAAGATCCGCGTATAGAGTCGTGTTTATTTGAATATTAAATTTAATGGAAAACTCTTTCCCATTTTTATTTTAGAATAATTTCGAGTTCGAATTATTCGAATAACAAACTCTTTACCACGCATATATTACATTTAAATCTAATACTCGCCATATACATAAGTCCACTGTATAAAATTCTAATCAAAAAAATTTTTTTTTTTATAATGTGTTCTTTAGTTTCTTCCTTAAATAAAATAAAATCCTTTGACCTCCTTGATGTTTTTATATTTAGAATTGTTTGTCTATAAAATACGGAAAGATTTTACTCGTATTTTTCCACAGCTGCTCGATAAATAAGATTATTCTATATAATATTTCGCACTGCATCCTGCAAAGCCTCGAGGCTGTGTTTTGCATACCTCTTGGTATTTCAAGAATCATATTTATTAACTTGCGGCATGTTTTATTATGTACGAAGCTTTCTAGAAACCGTAATCAAACACTTTTTTTTCATCAATTCAAATGTTTCACTGGTCGTCGCTATCTCTATTTACCCCAAAATATTTGAATATCATGTTTTTTTTTAGTAATTAACAGTGTTGTAATGGTATAAATTATTACATTTGCACTAATAAAATATATAAGAATTATCAACTAAAAAAACTTACGTGGAATAAAAAAGGAGTTTATAAGCAGCCAAAAAGTCATAGCCCACAGGCATTAATCTAATACATGTTTCTCAATATCGGCTTATTATTTAGTTGGATTTAAAAATCATTATTACCACCGTTGAAAAAATCTCTCATAACCAAAATATTAACGTAGAATACTCTTAAACTTCATGAATTTCAAACCTTATTTTTGTCCTTATTCACCCAAATTTCTTCTTTTCACGTTATTTTACAGTACTCAAAACAGGAGAGACCACTTGATAAATCAAAATTCAATGTAAATCGTGATGGTGATGATTTTGATTTTGATCGTCACGTTGACAGATTGTGATGACTTAAATACTCTGCTTTCGTAATTTCCGAAAAATAGCTTTTATTCAAAATCCTGGTCTAAAAACTTTACCCGACGAAAAATTCCTATTGTATTTTTTAACCTTACGGCAAATGGTGAATTTAATTGTCAGATATGTTGTATCCGTGTGATAGAATGTCTAAATCTGTGAACTCGTAGAAATTGTCAGCAATTTAAATTTGATATTGAATTTCCAGCAAGCATCTTTAGTCGATATCATAAATTACTCAGAACAAATGATGATTTTTATGATCGCATTAGTCTTAGAGACAAACTTCTTTTTTCCGCGAAGCAATCTAAATAAAACTGAATAAGTGCGTTTGCACGCGCTGACCTTATTTCTGCAATAGTATTGTTGAAAAAAATAAATATAATTTTAAAGAAGAGAGTGCAAATTGAATAATGACATTATATGCATTTATTAACGGGACACAGCCACAGCGGTAATGTGTTTGTGTTACTGGATTTTATTAGTCAACGTTTCTTAGGTTAGGCGTTGGCAAGTTTTTTTGTCAGTGAGCTTAAATGTGACTTTTAGATTCAGGTCGGAGTCGATGGGTACTTTCATTTTAAAGCAGTCCTTCATTACTTAAACAAAAAACTATTACAATATGCTTTTAAATTTAAAAAAATAGTGTTCTCTTCCTTGCCAATGAATCCCTGATGCTGAATTTGTGACATCAATTTAATCAAGTCTCATTCATATATACTTATCCTATAGCTTTTTGTATTTAATATACACCTGTCATAAAATAAATTTAATGTGTAAAAATATTTGCTTTCATTTACAAAAACAGAACGCGGACAAAATTGCAAAGCAAATTTTTGGTCAAACATAAAAACTTGCACAACTCGATGATATCATGGGAAGAAGATTGTCTTCCGTGTTTTTTTAAATTCTTCTTCAATGTCTTGATCTGCTATGGCTTCATATTCTTCCTACAGGGTTGTATTGCGTAACGTATCAACGTAATACGTGTTTTAAATTTTTCAAAGAAATTTCCAAGAAAATCCTCAAGCTTGGTTTGCATACACTCAAGTGTGAATAGAATTAGAATAAATAATATACTAATTAATTTATTATTTTTAAAAGGTGATATGTTTAAAGATTGAGTTCATTTATTTTCCATAAGACGAAGCGAATACCTTGTAATTTTCCGGAGGTGTAAACAGCTCTGCATGACCGACGGGACCGACTGAAGTAAATTTATTATCCTGTACGTTGTTCATATCCGGACATTCCCAAAGGATATGATTTGCACCCTGAATCATATTCCCGTATTTACATATAGGACTTTCAGCTAACTGGCGAAGTTTAAAAAGCTTCGCAGTAGAGTAGCTATGGCCAGTGATGAATTGCCTGGTCTAAAAATTAGGAGTCAATACTACGGTTATATTCATGCGTCACAGTGTATCCGGAATTTTTAAAAATGTCTTCCTGTCCTTGTTTTTTAGGTTAAGTTGTAAATTTTTAGATACTGCAAATTACATTGATCGAATTGACATTTATTTAGTAGAACTCCATTATAACACGGTGAAAAAATAGCAATGTATTTTAGTTTTACATTTTTTTCAGAACTAGTTCTGACGATGGCGTGAGCCGAAATAGCTATCAACTATATCTTAAAAAAATGTAAAACTAGAATACGTTGATATTTTTTCACCGTGTTATACTGCAAATTTATTAGCGTTATCCTCTATTTTGTGGGGCTTTAATATAAATGTATTTATAAATATTATTATAAAAACATTTTTTACATTAAATTAAGATATGATTTTTTTTTATTTTTCATGTCAGTACCAATACATTAATATTCTCTAACTGATATTAACATTTTAAAAATAAATATTTTTCCGAATGTTTTATAATCTCTGCATTCTTCTAAAGACTATATAATATATAGTATATAAAATGTATTTTTCGAACAAAATAATCCCCCCTACAAAACGTTGACCCAATATCTGTAATAAATAGTTTTTATTAAAAATGTATGATACATTCTGTGATTTTTTTTTGTATTGTATATTTTATGGCATTAAGGCTTTGCTTGTATTGTACATTACATATTCGAGAGGTCCAATATTCAAGTTGAGGGTTGATATATCATTCAATATTTCATAGGTATACTGATACATTCAAATTAAATTAATTAGTCAAAATTTGCCGACATTTATCAAATTTTGCCAGCGTTAAGGGTACCAATATTTCGTAGTGCAGTAGGTAAAGTGGTTTTACAATGATCTAGTCGAAGTTGAACGAAATATATTATACAACATAAACATTTGTCTTTCAATTCAGCACTATGAAATTATTTCAGTCACTCAACATTTTCAAACAGATTTTTATTATCATTGTTTCTTTTTACATAAGGTTGATTCCTGCAAAGAGTCAAGTTGTTCTTCAACTGGCTGTCAATCAATGTGTTGGGGTCAATTACTTGGAGCATGTTCAAGCGAAAATTTCTTTAACTGCTGCACGACGAGGAGATCTTCAAATCAACTTGACGTCACCAGCCGGAACCAGGGTCACATTGCTTGCAACAAGGTACGTTAACTATTAATCAATAATTGATGTTTTGTGAATTTATGTTTTGTAAAAATATAAATTCACGTTGATTTTGACATTTTGTAGTATTACATTATATTTATGACTATCTGATTCTACGCACGTTGCTGCGATCTCAGAGTAAGGAAATTCACAGAAACTCGTTATGCTAACAGAGAATTTAGAATAATTGTAAATTGTTTTTTAGTAATAATATAGATAAAATCATACATGGTTTTTTTGGGGGGCTTCGCAGGAACACTCCTGCGAAGTACCTGTACAAACTTAAGAAATTCGTAAAATTCCATATCGATTTGGGTAAGGGAAGTGAAGAGGGTGGCATGCCAAAACTATCCCCGGAGTGTATTTAAGAAATCAGTAAAGTTTCATATCAATCAGATAAATAGTGTAGTTATGCATAAAAGACAAACAGACACACATACATTGATTTATGTATTCATATATGTATAAATTGACCGCAGTACGCATATTGTATGTGATCTGTAACATACGATTTCACTCACGACATGATGGTTCTGTTATCTTCAGTATTGTGACATCGTTTTAGATAGGTTTGGAATTAACATGTATATATTGCATGCTTAAAACTCTGCGAAAACGACATACCGGATGTTTTCATTAATTTTAATTGTATAGTTAATATATTGATTCTTATGTTTATTCCGCGTTATAGCTTGCATTTAACATGGCATATAACATTTGTTTTCAAACAAAATTATATTTTCACGGTTTTAGTATATTTTTCTACCAATTAACTATCCTTTGAATCATGACTTGTATTAAATCAATTGAGTAATTTCAGGTTAAAATGATGTCTAAAATCTCTTGATATTAGATTGTTGAACTATTTTCTTACACTCTTAACCCTTTGCCCTCGAATGCCGCCGTAGAGGCGGCATTGTAAGTTTATCGTATTACTCGAATGCTGCCGCAGTGGTGGCATGTTTATATAGTCATTTTTAGTATACTTTTAGCATTTTTTATATGTCGATTTCAACTAGATCACAATAACACATCATTAGGGAGTCATTTTCTGATAAAAAACATAGCCAAACATAGTCAGCTTGCGTAATATCAATAAGTGTCGTCATCGAAATGCATGGTGGATCCCGAGTGCGTACTTCAACTGTTCCTACATACGACCGTGTAGCAGATAAATTACATATATTACGTTCAGGGACTAAGAAGGACTGTGCAGTATGTTTGAATAGAAAAATTTCTGGCGGGAGATCGAAAACACGGCTGTTTTGCGAGACCTGCGTAAATAAGCCAGGATTACATGTTAGCTATTGCTTTGTGAAATACCATAAAACGAAGAAACATAAATAAAATAAAAATATATGTACATTATATTCATTATATATCTATTTTACAGAAAATAGAAAAATATATATATTTTTTTTAATTTTACATACATATTTTCTTTATTACTTTGATTCATGTAGCGAATACGATTTTAGCAAAAAAAATAACGCCTAGAGTTGCTGGTAGGCACATACGAAAAAGTGCTCGAGTGCAAAAGGTTAAATATTCAATATTTCTACTGAATGAAATATTTTATTTATGATCGAAAATTGATGTTATTAACGTATATTATTATTGAAACCAATATCTTTATTGATTGAATTGGCATTCACTTGGTAGAGCTCCACTATAACACGGTGAAAAAATAGCAATGTATTTTAGTTCTACAAAATTATTTTTAACAAATATAGTTGATAGCTATTTCGGCTCACGCCATCGTCAGAACTAATAGTTCTGACGTTCTGTATCAACTATATTTGTTAAAAATAATTTTGTAGAACTAAAATACATTGCTTTTTTTTCACCGTGAAACCAATATCTTTATTCCATTGATGCTGCAAGCTGTAAACTACATGTTTATTGATTTTCTAGGTCTCATGACATGTCACGTTCAGGATTTAGTTCGTGGCCATTCATGACAGTCCACACGTGGGGTGAATCCCCTTACGGGATATGGTTGCTTGAAATACACAACGAGGGTAGATATATGGGTGAGTCAATCATTTCTTGTTTAATTTTGTATACGTTTCATACTAATAATACAGCAGTAAAGATGCATCTATAGTATGTAATTGATCATTCTTTAAAGTGAGAAAAAAATTGCTGTCATATCATAAAGTTTATTGTTCATTTGATAACTGTTCGTAATGCTAACTAAAGAACCTAACATTTTTCTTGTAAGTCTATTCTTATTTAAGGAATGAAGCTAACTGCGATCGTACATATGTTGTGTGAATATTCATGCTTTTATGTCATAAAATAAATTCATGTTCACCTCGTTTATTGTGTTATCGACGTTTATAGGGAGAGCCACTCTTCAAGACTGGTCGCTAATATTTTACGGCACTGGAAGCCCTGCCGACAAAAATGACCCTAGTCCGTACAGTAACGTTCACTACAAAATAAACATATCTCAGTCCGTTCTCGTGCCTTCCATAACATTACCATCGAACAAAAACCGCAACAGCAAAAATTTGAGCAAGAATCAAAGCACTGGGAATAATCTAACCCCGTCGTATGTGACGGGAACGAATACGAATCCGCGAAAAAACAAAAACACCAAAAATCAACACAGAAATTCTCAAGGAAAAAATAAGTCTGCGAGACCTACGATTACTACCTTACGAGGTATAACTAACAAAACTACAGCACTTAATAAATATGGAAACGGTTCACAGAGACAAATCGATTCAAGGCTTTCTTCAGTAGCTGTAAAACCAAATTTACAAGTGATTGATAAATTAAAATTGGATGCGACAACTCTTCCGAGTATTACCAAATTTCCAAGACCCGAAAAAACTACCAAACTGTCTAAAGTCAATAATCTTGAGACAGCTTTTTATCATACGACAAAAATACAGAAAAACGTCTCGAGACAACCGAATACTGATTTGAGTATTAACCTAAAATCTGACAATCCAACATACAGGGTAGATTCCATTGCTAAGAAATCTGACGCAAGAGTCACTGAAGAAATGTCAGCTACGACAAAGTCTTACGTGTTGAGTACATCTGAGGCCACAACATATCCGCCTAACTTTAGAGGGTTCATATTTATCGATCAACCCCCAGATGGTCACATTACTCCGAAGAATGCGAAATTCCCTTCGTTGTTTCAAAAGTATCCCAAAATACAGCACATTTACCCAGCTCTCTTCCCTTATTCGAAAGTGGAGGTTGTCGGAAACAAACCATCGAGGCAGCACCCACCTTTGTCTCAATTCCATCCAGAGTTGATTCTCGGTGGGTTGGCGCCCCATAGTTCACTGGACAGTGAAATGGATCGCGATCATCTTGGACTCTCGTCTGACGACAAGGGTACATAACAAAAATATTGTTGTGGTTGAACAAGTAGAACCGTTATTTTATTTGGCTGCAAAAATAAGCTTAATGTTTTCCTTTGTGTACATGTGTTGTTATATTTTCTCTTTTTTAAATTAGTTTTTTTCTTATATAATTTGGTTTACGTCTAGTATTTATAATGAATTGTTGCTTTTTTACTGATTAATTAAGTCTATGGATTATTTTAGATATAATTTGATTTATAGTTAATATAATATATGTATGATTAATTTTATCAAAATACTCCACTGTCACACTTTAATATTATTGTTATTTAATACATATTATTACTTGCATATTTATCATCCCTTACAAAATAAACTGCACCCGTTTTTTATTATGAATGCAAGAAACTCAATGCAAAGTCATATTAAATGATTTATTGAAAACACTGTAATTAAATTATCCGAATATGGCTTTTCCTCTAAGTTGCCTGTGATTTTTTTTCCATCTGCATTCCAAATATTATTAAAAAAAATGTCACTTATTTTTTTGTTGATATTCTTGTTGTTTTATTATTTTGTAAATTTCATCGTAGATGCATGGTTAATTTAATCAATCGTTCTATGTGCACATTACATAGTTGAACAATAATTAATATTCTTTGATTTTTAAAAAAATGCTTCACAATTTTATGTGATGAATATGTTTTTATTTATAATTTAACATTTTTATTTACTTGTTATTCATTCAGCTGTGATAAATATCATATTACTTTTAGTGAAATCGAATTAATTTTTCGTACACACATAAAAACACATGAATGTAGTATGTCACTCTATACAAATAAGACATAAGGCTGCACCCAGTTTTAGAAATTTTCTCATAAAACAATGAACACCATTTTAATTTGTTATATAATGCATATCGCATTTATTTCATCAAAACTAGAACTAATGATCGACCACGTTTCTTATGCGCGTGGAAACGTAGCGCTGTGTGCATTTCCGGTCTGACACAAAAGTTGCTTCTTTAACTCGAAAATTTTAAATTCTCTACTATTTCATAAACACTTTTACATAAAAGTATGTATCTCCAATGTTCATAAATATCGTGGCTACTTACTTGTCATTTTTGCAGTCTATTCATTCGCTTTTCCAGGGGTTTCAAATTTAACTTCATCGTCCGGCGCATTTCCGGGCGCACTGTTATAGCGGTCGGTCAATAACATGTTAATTTTTGTCTAGAATACGCAAATCAATTTTGTTTCAAACGTCATAGTATTTTTAGAGAAATTTTACTTTTTTAACGATTAAATTTACTTAATAAGTTTTTTTTACTAATCGTTTAATTTTATAAAATCAAAATTTTAATGAAAAATTTGTTTTACTAAATAAATTTTAATTACAAACTTTTTGAGTATTTCCACGTTGTATCACTTAATTTATATACAATTGTCTATAGTCGACTTTTTTAAACGATAGCAATGTTGTGTGCTTAGCTTACTGATTTTGTTTTCTTTTTAGCGGATATTTCTCAATGGGATATGGTGTTTTACGGGACAGACGTGCCTGCCCAAGAGACTGATTTTCCGATTAAACCAAAAATTGATGCCATCAATTCAGCAGGAGAACTTAGTATTGGCGAAGGAGAAGCTGGTCAACATAATTCCCTTGAAGAGGAGAAATCTATCAACAAATGGAGAGACAGTCAAAGAGTACGTTTTTTTTTTTTTTAAATAATTCGACTTTGCAATAATCTCATTCTTAAAATACCTATAAGCTCTAAATAGTTACATTAAAAAAATAATTTTAAATTTTGATGTACTCTTAAAAACACTCTTATACCACATTCTTTCCTTTGTATTTAATATTCAAGGAGGGTTCGCTGTGAAGTTTTACTACTTTGCTTGTTCGCCATTTTGGCAAACGTGTTTTTTGACAGTTCATATTTAGCATTCGTAAAAAATAGACGTGAAAAATTTTGAAAATTATTGACCTAATTTTAGGTATAAATAATGTGTCATCAACACAAACTATTTATTTTTAAATAAATGATTTTGAAGAACAGTATTTATAGCAGATTAACACAAATTTTTATAACATTGCTTTTGTCTAAAAAGTTTTAAAACCAATCTATCTTCCTCGATTTGACACCTTAAATTACACAAGAAATCGGACCAAGAACAATAATTTTCACTAAAATTATGCATACATATGTTATTTGTTTCCACTCAAAATTTAATTTTGACTTGAATATTAACGACTCGTACTTATACAATAATTTATTATAGCTTGCTCATGATAACCCCGAATTTCACGAAACAATAATAACTAGTGACGAGGCCCTTTTCCACTAAAATGAATCTATTAATAAACAAAACAATCGGTCTGGGCAATAGAAAATTCTCAAAATATATATCAGTCACGTTTGGATCCATTCAAAATAACATTATTTTGTTCTATTTGGTCTGGAGGAATAATTGGACCTTACTTTTTTGATGATAAACTCTTTGACACTAAAAGTAGACGCTTTGTGCTTGATTAACACGTGGTTTCAACAGCACCGCGCAACTTTGCATACAGCCAATGTTAACATAGAATTACTCAAAGAACTGTTTCCACAAGTTAGTGATGTCATTTAGACTTACCGGTCGCTGGGTTTAACAGCCTCGGACATATTTTAGGGGTTTAAAGAATATGGTTTAATTCCACAAACCTAAAGCACTCGAGTAAATTACTCGGACTAAAAAATAAATGAATTAAATACTGATTGAAATGTGTGAAAATATTATAAAAAGTGATCAAATTGACATTGTCTTGCATACGTAATTCCCAACATTCAATGAAAAAATTATCAGCATTATGTATAAATTAAAAAGTACACAGCTGATGAAGAGTGAGCCGAAATAGCTATCAACTATATATTTTATTTATTTTGTAGAACTAAAAAAAAAACAACACTTTGTTTACAAATATCCTGTTTATATGAAATTGTGGAAAGTACTTATCGTCGTCGCGATTTCAAAATATTTAAAATGTTCACGATCTAAGGTTTTTTTGTTACAATGAAATTGTTAAAAAAACGATAAAAATATTTATTTATATATATATGGTGACTCATTGTAGTACAGAAATTTTAATCTATCATAGTAAGATTGAGCTCTTCAGAGTTTTATGAAATCGGTTTTTATTTTATGCTAATAGTTTAATATTTATGTTTGCGCGTTAATATAATGTGTTAATAATACATTTAAATTTATTATTAACACATTCTTCTTGATAACCAGTCGTATAATATATACATAACGTGATCGCATGTCCCGGTTTAAGGTTGCGTACTTTGTTGTCTCCAAACACTGCCTCGGTATGACAAAAAAATAGGGCCTTATATTTTTATGCGACCGCTCTTTTTCACCTACAATATGTTACGTCAAAGTGATCTATTCTGTTATATTGTTTATTGTATCGAATACACCATCTGTCATTTTGTATTTTTGTCAATATTGTTTATGGTATATCGACATGTCAAGTGACATACAGTTGTAATTACGAATAGGGCAATATTGACCACAAATGATAATACGATAATCATTCATACATATTTTACCAATTAGTCAAAGTGAAACAAAAAAAAGCTCATAAGTCACAAAAACTAAGAAAAATATTTTTTAAGAATACATTTAGTGAGATTTAAATAATTCCAAGTTCAATGAAGTTTTTTTAGCCAACGTCTTTGTGATTTTAGACCTGACCAGGTCGAGTATGAGCTTAACACTTACGGTCCGCGGACGCCACATTGACGTCATTTTTGAGACAAACGTTATGACCCGGTAACGCACAATGTGGTGTCTTCGGATACGCGCAGCTATGCTACCAAAAATTAATATGAATTTTAATTCTTACTTTTAAAAATTATCGATAGATGGATGAAGAATATACACGCGGTCTAAAATAAAAATAGGAAAAAACTATTTCTTTGTAGTTATTTAGCGAAATTGTGCGAACCGTATAGTGTTAATAATAAGTTCAGCGATGGTTAAGCACGAATTTTTCAATTTATGTCAGAAATTTTATTTTGATAAAGATCGAAATATTGCTGTGAAAGTGTTCGTAAATAATTCTCATTAAAAAAATGGTATCATTATTTTATTTATACACACTTTTATAAACGAAGACTAATCACGCAATATGAACGATACAGATCACAAAATAAATTTACATATTTATTGATTGAATTGGCATTTACTTAGTAGAGCTCCATTATAATACGATGAAAAAATAGCAATGTATTTTAGTTCTACAAAATTTTATAAGATATAATTGATAGCTATTTCGGCTCACGCATTCGTCAGAATAGCAGTACATTTACTTATCTATATATAGCTGTGTAAAAAAGGGACACAATACATCTTCTCGTCTGTTTTAACAAACTAGCTAATATCGTGCTAGCAATAAAATTTAAATTAAACTAAATAATTGACATCTTGTCACACGAAATTTTAAACTAACAAATATAAGTCTTTCGCCGCTCCTCAGACCACTGCGAAAGGCTAATGCTAAATAAATGCATTTCTATAATAAATCATCTCCGGCCAGTATTTAAGCTTATTGAAAGTGCCGCCTTCTATCAAAGCGCTGAACTCACTTAAAATTTGACTGAGAATTTTACCTTTTTTTTTCGTATGAGAAGAAAACTATTTGATGCGTGTGTTTTTTCCGAGCAGGTCCGCGACGATGGAAGGGTAGAGCTGCAACCGGAAAGTCCCGTTGGCAAAGGGGAAGACATGACCTCTTCAGGTTGTCTTACTTTCGTTTCGACGCAGCCTCAACACTGTATAGGTTTGTGTTTAATACTTCTTGCCTTGTTTTATACGTTGAATAATCCTTCAGAATGTGCCCCGCGCCTTCAAAAGTTATCTAAGCGAAAACTGCCCAAAAGAAAAAATGTCGCAAGAGAACAGCCGACCAATGAGATAGTATCGCCGTCTATCGTTGACGCTCATAATTCCACGTCAATTCAAGACAATGTGTACTGCAAAGATTACGTTGATTTTCAGTGGGAGAATACAGATAATCTCGACATCAAAAAAATTGTTTTTAATTATTATGTTAATAGTGAGTTTGTATCGATAGCTTTCGTTGTTCATATACAAAAATACTCATTTACTATCACAGATGCCAGTTACTATTTTTGCGTGCTAAAAACCAAAAAAACTAACAATGTGTCGAAAGATACGTTCGTTAGAAATCTCTTACGCACGACTAACAATTTATTGACTGACAAAAAAAATCTCAATTTTTTAATTTTTCCTAAAGATCTTTTGTATATTTTTCCTTTATTAACAATACAAAAGAAATTTGTATATTTAACAAGTCTACCACAGGATTATTTTATTTCCCAGAACAAAAATCTTAAAAAAAATAATTATGAAAATTTGTATTGTTGCGTTTCGTGTTCACAAATTCGTGATAATGCTATTCATAAGCTTGAAAAAGCATATATATGAGTTAAAGTAATTCATAACGTAGACAAAAAATGTAATGAAAAGTGATCGAGGTATGTTTTTATACTTTTAG
This sequence comes from Himalopsyche japonica, assembly GCA_028555115.1. Classification (NCBI taxonomy): domain Eukaryota; kingdom Metazoa; phylum Arthropoda; class Insecta; order Trichoptera; family Rhyacophilidae; genus Himalopsyche; species Himalopsyche japonica. The sequence continues at coordinate 1,273,137 of JAHFWJ010000615.1, forward strand.
TTAGACAATTTACAATTGCGGCAAGTATCAAAATTTATAATAAAATTGATTTCTTTGTAATTAATGTCTCTTGGTTATATGCATAATATTATTTCTATTGTTATTTTAATATTCTCCTAAAATTGTGATAACAATCTTTACTTATTATTTCTTATTGGATAAATGATTTTTATTTTTATGAATTTCGTAAAATTTTATTTTGAAAATCCATCAATAATAACTTTCGTTCGATTACAACATCAGCGAATTACTTTTTTAAAGAAACTTCCATTGTATATTATTATTATGATGTGTAACAAATATGTATCAACAATTATTGAATGCAATTTTATTTTATTTTTAAATTCTTTTTGAATATATTGTATTGAAATTTCTTTGATTCCAATTATTTCCAACAAATAATCATTCATCAAATTATTGAAGGAACAAATCAATGAATCATGACCTGGAAAATCACTTCAGTTTGTTGTGAAAAGTAACTAGTCCCAAATATAGCGCGACATAAAAAATAACGGTGTATTTTCCATTCAGAGTAAAAAAGAGGGTCAAAAAGAAATGTTTAAATGTAAGATAAACATGTTTGTTGTGTCAGGCTTTCTGACAACAGTCATTTTAAAGTACATATCGTATCTCCTTCTAACACCTTCTTAGGTTTAAGTGAAAGTTGATTTCTATAATATTTTATTTGATCAGCATGTCCTTATGTGTTATTTATGTCACTCATTTTGATATAATTTTTGAGAAGGAAACCTATAAAGGCTTATCAAGACAAAGTAGCAACCATTCGTCGTTTTTGTTTACATTAACTTACCAGAAATTTTGTGCTATAACTGGGTAAAAACACGCAAGGATACACATATACAGTTATAGTACTTTCATTTTCATTGTAATATTTAAATAATGCGAATGATTTATATTACAAAATATCATATCGCGCCTTAATCGGGCTAAAACCATTATTTAACTCGTCTATGAATAATGATTCAGTTGTATTTTATTTTCACTTTTAAGGTGTTAACTGTCACTTCTTAATGGAAAGGCATGATGTTTTTAATAATAAAGACACATTTTTTAGTAATTATTTCTAGGACCGGTTTCACTCATAGTGATCATTATCAACTGATAAAATATAATTTACAACCAAGTCTGTTTATATAATACAAAATATTTGAGTTAGCAGTGAGAGATAGCAGGTAAAAAAAAAAAAAAAACATGGTACACAAAAACATTCATCTTCAATGACTACCATCAAATTTTCATATATTAATTCATTATGTTCTGGTTTATATAATAAAATATAATTTTTAAACTGATTTATGTTATTTGTAATAATATTGTATGATTTCCTGTAAATTGTCTCTTAGTTCTTGAACCCTTGACTTTGTATACCTGCTACCTTTAACTCAAATATTTTGAATAAAATAGACTTTTTTGTAAATTGTATTATATCAGTTGACAATGCTCGCGATGGGTGAAACTGGTCCTGATCAAAAAATATATTGTGGAAATAACTACTAAAAAAATGTGTTTTTATTATTTAAAGTATTTTATTTTATCATAAAAATTAATATCTGATAATTTAATTTCATGATGTTTTTTTATTTGTTGTGATGATTTTTTATTCTTTCCAAAGATGTTTTATTTTACACGTAATAATATAATCATTGCTAATTATTATATAATCCATATTGAATACGAAGTACTTAAGAATCCTATAGCGGAATGATTTGTGTTCAACGTGTACAGTGCCAAGTGTATTGCCTGCATATAGGCAAAATTTAGCTGTATTTATTAACGTTAATATTCGATGCTCTTTTTAGTAGACAGATATACATAAAGATGCCAAATTTTCACCTGAATGTACCTACTTGATTTCGCACAAATGTTATAATATTTAATAGATATTTTGATGTAAAAAGAAATAAACTCTTTTACCCTCTAGACTTCCATATCATCGTTACAATCTCAAATCACCAATAAACGTATTTAAGGTTGTTTTATAATTGTATTCACATTATAAATGTGTTATTAACCATATTGCAACAATGATATTTATATGAAGTGTGTTGTTATAATATGTATCATATATTATTAATACCCAACTGCTTTATTACAATATAATCTTATGCTCACCGAGTCATGTGTGTAAAATGATATTTTTTTTTAAAGTCCTTACTTAATTTACGGAAACTTCGAATTTCTCTTGATATTGATGGTGTGATGCCTAACACTTAATTATTTGTCTATTAACTCAATTGCTCATTCTCGAAAGAGAGTTTCACTAGAAGAATATTGAAAAATTGACTTTAATTTTTTTTTATCTGTATATCTTTGAATTTGTTATTCTGTTATTAAATCGTGTATATTTAAAGATGTGCATAGCGTTAAGTCCTATTATTTTATACGTAAAAAAATATTTTATCAATTTGCATTGATAGCATTCAATAACATAGGCCTTTAATCTAGTTATTAAAAAATAACAAGGATTAGTCCTCACCTTTCTTTTACAAACTATTGAATTTCTCATTATAATTATCGTTAAACATTGCCTGAAAATGAAAGATTTACATTGATGCATATTGAATTTATATTAACAGTTTATATTTAAGCAACATTTCGATACATATCTTTGATTGTTAATGAACATAATTATGTATGTCTCTGTTTCCTAAGTGATTCAAATAAAATGTTTAATTTAGAATGTGGGAAATTCGTTGGATACAATATGAGTTATTCACCAGTCATATTTTGCAAAAATGTATTATATTTCAAAAACAATATGGTATAAGATTAATTCGATTTTTTTTATTTTCCTCATTCAATTAAAAGCATTTATTAAAACTGTTAGATTTTTCAGAATGAAATTGTCTCTCGGTCATTTAAATTCAAACAGGTTTTATTGAATTATTATGATCTATAGAAAAAGATTTTTTTTGCGAATTCCATCGCTTCTCAACTAAGCGTAGTGCACGAATAGATTTCTATAAAGATTTATTATTTAATAAATCATCACGAATATTACGTCTGTATCGCGCTGTAATTTTTTAACTTTTTTTATTTTATACTTCAAATAAATCGTACATATATCCAAAAATATTTTTATTCATCATGAGAGCCAATATTCAAAATCACAGTGATTCGAAAAATATTTGCTGATATTTTGATAAAAAAAATCTGTCAACGTTTTGAAATGAAACAAAATCCATGTTGTAAAAAAATTGTGCGTATTGTTTTATTTTATAATCTTTGATATTAAAAAACAATGGTATCTTGTGTATGACGATGTATATAATGAATTTTAAGCTTAGATCGTGTCTAATTGAAATAGTGTGAATGCTCAACCGTATAAAATAATTTTTCACCAATGGGGATGCAATTGTTATCTAACGAATAGAAGGAGACTTCAAGTATCGTTAATTTATTACTTTAATCGTAGCACAACAGAATAATCACTACGTTACAGTTGCAAATCACAGGACGTGGTTAAGACGGCATCGTAATCTAACCTAAAAACACTCACAAGTCAGTGTTTCGTGCAATAAATAATTTTTTTCATTAAATATCTTTAAACAACAATTCTGTTAGAGTAATGTATTCATCATTGTAACTTTTTTATAGAAGTAAAATATCGATTGATCGTAAATGCTTAAGATAAACTCTTTTCGTTTGAAATAAAATATTTTATTTATTATTTTATATTGTACATAAAAAATCTTAAAAAATACCTTTTTGTATACATTTTCGGTAAAGTACCAATACCGTTTTAGTTATTTTATATATTCATTTAAAACGAAATTTTAAAATCGATAAAAATAATTTAATATTCCTCTAATTGTCTTTGTTTTTTTTTTATTGATATTATATATAAAAATTGATTTCTATTTAAATCGTCATCTCAAACTTTTTATTTTTTATTAATATAAATATACCCTACTTTTCGAAGTGTACAAATTTCCATTTTCAATATCGGCAACCAGAATAAGCTTAAAAAAGTAGAACAATTATTTATAATGAAAAAATTTTATAACGTGTAATCGATCCATAAAATTATCGTAACTCATAAAAACCTTTAGCATTTGTGTATATTCTAAGAACAGAAATCCTTAATAGAAAAGAATCCATTACCTGTTATCACTGCTTTTAATTATTATATATCTGTTTATGTTATATGTGTATTCTATTATGATAGTCGTCATTTTATTGTTTTCTTATGTAAACTGTCTCCATAATATAAATCATAAAATGTAACCAATAAAATAAATATGTCGTGAAAAAAAACCTTCCTTGTAATGCATACATTATTATTTGAAGTGATGAGTTTTGTTTCTTGTGTGAAACAGATCCGATATTTATCTTTAAAATGTATTATAAAAATTATAATTACTTACGAAAGACTTAAATAATACAATAAATTGTGAGATGTTTTAATACATAAACCGATAATATTGTTTTATTTAAAATCCGTGTAGATTCCGTACATTATTAGTTTTATTGAAATTTTTATATTTTATTTATAACCTGAAATATTTTCCTTCCACCCCAAAAACAATGTTTGATTTATCCTGATACGAACATGTTACGTATTCCATGCCAATTTCTTATTACCAAATGTGACCACGATGCTAGTTTTTATTAAATACCCGTATGCAACAATTAAAGAAATAACCGTCTTGTTAATTTCGATAAATTGTGAATTGAAAGATTTGCATTTTATCGCTTGCAGTTTCTCGAAGCTTAACTTATAACATAGACAACAATTTATTTCACGGTGAAAAAATAGCAATGTATTTTAGTTCTACAAAATTATTTTTAACAAATATAGTTGATAGCTATTTCGGCTCACGCCATCGTCAGAACTATGAGGCGTCAGCCGAAATAGCTATCAACTATATTTGTTAAAAATAATTTTGTAAAACTAAAATACATTGCTATTTTTTCACCGTGTTATAATGGAGTTCTACCAAGTGAATGTCAATTCAATCAATTAACAATTTATTTAATATCAATTAACATTTTAATACTGAAGCACGTTTTTCGTGTTTCATATTATGTCTTGGTCATTTAAATCAAACTTTTAACAATATTCTCTTTTAATATATTTGGATTAAAATAAATTGAACAAAATATTTCTTAACAATAACGTTTCCAAAAATGACTATTTCTCATTCGCATGTACTGTCTTATTAAAAATTAATATTGTATTTTTTGAAAATTAAAAAATTTTATTCTTGAAAATTAATTCTTACAATTACAAACGAAATCTAACTTATATACAAAATTTATAAGTCGTTAGTGTTATTATTAATTTACTTATTTTAATAAAACTGAATAAATTTCTGTCAATCACTTTAGTATTATATAATATAAAGATTTAAAAAAATACGTTTGGCTTCAAAACTTTATACATATTTAATTTGAATTGCTACAACTTTCTACGATTCCACATGTTTTGTCACTAACTACCCGGGATTAGACGTTCGGCATCTTCAGGCATTCTATCACACGGATGCAACAGAACTGACTCAGTGGCATCTCAGTTCTGCTGCATCCTGTGATAGAATTCCTGAAGATGCCGAAAGGCGACACTCGGGTCGTTAGTGACAAAACATGTGGAATCGTACAAAGTTGTAACAATTCAAATTTGAAATTGAAATTCCATCAAGTCCATCAGTCGATATCGTAAATTATACATATTGAGTAGAAAGTTTTTCAAATGTTTTTTTGAACATTTCATTCGACTCGTAGAGATTTATCATTCGTATGTAGAATAAACCATGCCAAATTAAACTTAGATTGAGTTTAGAGTACACTCTAACAGTAGGTGTCTATCTGCTTGTTGTTCTTTGTTTTCTGTCTCTGTTGTATTTATTCAGTTAACAGGTGGCGGTTACCTCTGCTAGACTCAGCTCCTTACAACGAAACAATTATAAGAGATCAAATATAAAAAAAGCAAATCTGTTTAAAATATTTCATCAGCAATGGCTATTTGCCGCAAAATCAAAGGATTTAGATAATATGTTCTATAAAAACAACGAGAATTGTATGAGAGCATGGGAGATAGAGGGATTTGATTATTTACCACCTGGAATTGGAGGGTGAGTGTTACGATCAACCTCCTCCCTTTTTTTGTTTTAGATGGTGCTTTTGTTCCTTTTCTGTTTGTTTTTTTTTCGATTTTCTTTTTCTATATCGATGTTGTTTGTTTTTCTTTCGCTTCTAATTATCTTAAAATCAATATTCTTTACCTAGTGACCCGAAATAATTATTGCTTTTCCTGAAAATATGCCTTTTAACTACTAACTTTGACAGATATTTTGTTACAAATCTATAAAGTAAAACAATCTGAAGGTATTTTTGTAATAAAATAAAAATATTTTTTTTTGTTGATAAGTTCAACTAAAACTTGACAATTTTCTTTTATGAATAATATCCACTATTAAGTTTACATAATCGAAATAATTTAGTATTGTGAGTATTAATTGTCTTTTGAAAAACCAATTATGTGTGTGGTGATAGTATTTTTTTCCACTGGGTTTTCTTAAGTGAATTGATAATAAATATAAAAATCTAGGAAATCGGTCATAACTTGTGTGAACACTAAAACAGTGCAAAAAATAAAATCTTCGCCGATAGATAAATGACAATACAAAGCTTAACGTCGTGAGCAAAGTTTTTTTAGAATGAAACATTTCGATGCATGCTTTCTTTCTCATAAACTTAATTTTAAAAATATCTAGATATTAAAATAAAATTGAAAACTTAATCGACCGATACAATTTTTCTGGAAAGCATGTATGAACACATACCGCATGCCATTTCAATATTCAATTTCAAGAATTAACTAAAACTCAAATGCTTATGTTGATTATTCAATATTTACGGTAAAACTGTAGCGTAGATGAATCTTTATATCTAATATTCGTAGTCTTCTATTAGATCATTCTGTCTTGCATTAAAATAGTGACCTTATACATAGCAAACTACTTCTTGGGCATCACTATAACATTGTTTATTATTTCTAGTCATCTTTTTTATTACATTACAATTGAATATTTTATTTTTGTTTTGCATGTCTCTTATAACTCTTTTGTATATTTCTTCTTATATTTTTATAAGCTTGTAAATAAGGTATATAATTAATGTTTGAACATAATAGTATAATTTAAAAAAAACATGTTTTTTTGCTTTGTATGTAAATATTATGTTTTGCCCTTTTATTTTCTAAGATTGACAACTTTTATATTACGATTTGCTTGATATTTTTTTTTGTCGTTGTATATTTTGAAATTTAATTTATTTTTAATTTTTGACAGAATGCCACCAGGACTTCTTCCTCTTCAACGAACAATGCTATGCGAGTTGCCCTCAAAGGACCTTCGCTACTCATACGTTTCTGTCTCAAGTCAGCCCTCAGAAACCGAAAGAAGTCGTAACTGTTCCAGAAAAGTTGGATGTGTCCATATCGTCTTCGTTACGTAAAAAGAGAACTTCTTCGTCTAGCAAACATAAAATAGCCCAGAAAACTATCAATAACCCGTCGTTTTCAGATGTTAGATCTATAATAAAACGTAGTTTTCAACGTGTGGACAATAAGGATATAGTTTCTCGGAATATAATGCTTCCTCAGCCGCCAAAAATTTGTATCGAATGCCATTACTCTTGTTTAACATGCTCTGGTCCGTATAACTATCAATGTTTGACGTGTCCTATAGACGCTGAAATATACAATGCGACGGCCGTCGTCGGTAGCACTAAAGAATCATACTGTTACCCATCGCAACTTTTGCCACAGCTCGACAGTACAGCATGGATTTATCGATTATATCTTATTTTTTTCATTATGTTTTTCATTTTTGTTAGTAGCGTAGTATACTTTTTAATATCTTGGTTCCTAAAGAAATACGGCTTTTGCAAATGTTGTAACAGTACCGACGATTTGACAACAATTAGTTATAACAGATTAGGTCATGCCGATGAATATACAGACGGTGGTAAAAATATTTCAAAAGAGATTCACAGTGCAATATTTAATCATAGTGATTCCGAAAGTGAATAATAACTATTTACTTCAACAGTTATAAAAATTAGAGTTCAAAAAAATAGAGTTACGTTGTAAAAAAAAGCTTTTTGTACAACGTTCAATATTACGGCTGTTGAATAATCATTAATCACAATTTTGAAAATAATTATATATCGTTTCTCGAGTATCAGCGATAGTCATTTGTGTCATGATATTTAAAAATTTTACTCAATAATGCTTTTTTTATGATACAATATTTTTTTTAAGTACGTTAAATTTTAGGCCTTGAAACGCATTGAACAAAAAATTTATGATCAAAGAGAAACAGGAAAAACCACTTATTTGTTTTTGTCATTACTGGGATCTGTCGATTCTGATGAAGACCACCGTTCCTTCGTGTCTTTGATTTTTTTCGGCGCGATCGAGGAAAAGTCGCCGTTTCTAATCAGGGACATTGTTTTTATTTGTCTGGGGTTTATCGTATCATTTAACACATATACTCCCAACCTTTTTCGGGTGGGTACCCCTTTTCATAAAATCCATGTGACCCGCAACCCTCCATACAATACATAAGCATACAAAAAATTTTTTTTTAGTTGTCTGTAAAAGTTGGCGATCTCCTAAAAAACCCTTCGTGACCAACAGGTTGGGAACCTATGATAACAATATAGCATTGGCTTGGTAATCAATGATCACTTACTTGTAAGTGCCGTCGGACTGAATATCTGGATTTGATAATTGACGTGTTTCTTAAATGCAATTCCTCGTTTTAATATTGAAAGTGTTACATTTAAATCAAAAGACATTTCGAAAAAGTCAATAATTGTTCCTATTCAAATGTAATTGATTGAATCATTAATCTCTAAACTAAAAAAATGGAGTGAAGAGTATGCAGTCAAATCATTGCTGTAAGCGAAAATCGCCGTTAATCGTATCTCAGCATGCTTTAGTTGGAAATAGAAAATAATGTAACCTGAAGATTTCACTGAAAATTTCGTAGCAACCATTATAAATTTATTAACAGTTTCTGTTATTTCCAGTTTCTGTGTTATTTGAGCTTATTCTAAACAATATAAGATTTTAAATATGTAAATGGTGTTGTAAATAAAATATTACTTAGTAATAATAAAATGTAAACGTAGATATTCACCGACTTTTAACACTACTAAAAGTCATTTATTACATGTGATATTCATAACATTCCATTTTAGAAGGTAAGATCAGCGTATCCAAAACGTATCTTTATATCTATCTAGGTATCTATTTTTTACTAAACTCAATTTGAACATTTTTAAAGAAGAAATTTGTATTTCATGGAACTCGCTTGAATCACTTTAATTATTGAAGTTAGTAGGAACTTTGAACAATTCCAAAATAATTTTCATTTTTGTTTGCAGTTCAATCAGGGTAATTTTTTTTCTACTCGAAATAAAATAATAAATATATAAATGTTGAAATGAATTTCTACTGTCTGCTTTATTTTATTACGTAATAGTTTTCAATTATACGGGGTTAAGTGTAAATTATGTCTAAAACATTCAATTTTGACTGTAGCTGGTTAGCATTGTAGTATAATTTTATTGTTTTTGTATAATTTAAAATGAAACAAATATTATCATATCAACAAAAATAATTCTAATTTAATATTTTTGTCACAATAAATCATTTGTTCCTGTATTTTAATTGTGTAGGTTTGTTTATATGTATGTATATTATTTAAACTATTCAGTTACTATTTCAAAAATATATATTTTTTCACTATATTTGAAGGAAAATTACTTGAATGACTTTAGTTTTTCATGGCATAGTCAAATGCATAACATTTTATACATATAATGATATACTATTAAAGTTGCATTGAAACCTTTGAATACATAACATAACTATTGTATATATGTGTAAATATTACTTATGCATTGATACGATTTGAAAAAGTATTGTTTGGTTCTTTATGATTTGATTGGAAAATAGGAACTTTAAACTTAGAATGAATTGACCATGTGATTAATATATAAACATAATTGTTAATTCAAGCAAGTCATTAATGTACGATATGTTTTTCTAACTATAATTTGAAGCATTAACACTTGTGATTTTTTGCAGTCGTATATTAATTTAAATAAAATATTCACAGAATTGTATTTATTTTTATTACAAAGTGTAAATAATGTTTCCTCTTATCTCATAATTAATATTTTATGCAAAATGTAAAAAGAATAACATGTCCTTTTACTATAATAAAAAAAAACAAAAAAACATTAAAAAAGTTCGTTATAACATTCAAACAGTTCAATGACTTATTCGCTCAAGTATCACTGATAGCTTCATACAACATAATCACCATCCATTTATTGACGTTTTTTTACGTATGGATAGCATTTGTTTGGATAAGTTTGTGAGCTGAACAAAAACAATATTTTCTTAAAAAATAAAAAAAATACAGTTTTATTACATTTGTTTTATTTACCTGTCTACTTCTTAATAAAATAATCTTTGATTGAGTTTCTTCTTGTCTCATCGGAGTTGGTAAGAGTAAAAGCTCTATCCATGTGTGAATAGTAATAATTCATTATTTATTAACATGAATTAGAGATTTCAAAAAAGTTTAGTAAAACCACACTCGATTTATTTTTATACTTTATCGAAGTACAACTACCCATACAGCATAGGTTCTCAACCTTTTTCGGATGGCGACCCCTTTTCATATAATCCATGTGACCCGCGACCGCTAAACAATCCAAAAGCATATTTTTTTTTAATTGACCGTATGAGTTGCCGACCCCCCAAAAAATCCTTCGTGACTCCCAGGTTGGGAGCCTATGCTCCACATTACCCTTTTCAATTGAGTTGGTATTCGATTTGGTTGAGCATATTTTAAATAATGTATTTAAAACTTACTTATATATCTCACATGGATAAAAATGATTTGCTATTTTTACTAACTGACAAATATTCTTCGTTGGGCTAAACACGGAAATGGACAAGTAGAAAATGGTAAACTGTATTGGCCGTAAAAAAAGCATTTGGTAAACATTTTTTTAAAGCTATATGGGGACGTTCTACTTCGCATAATATTTTCGTACATTGGGAAGTGGGTATTAAAGGTAGACAAAATATAGCAGAATTAATGCGAGATATAGTTTTTGAAGACTTTTGGTTGCTTGGGATGAGTATATATTATAATTGTAGAAAAATAAGGAGATTTTTTTGATATTGATTGATAATAATAACTTAATACATCCAATCAATATTTTTATTTCATAAAGCTAAAAAATAAATCATTCCCTTTTTTAAAAAGCCAAAAATGTAAACCATAATCTCATTTCTTGTTCCACAACTGTTCTCTTTGTATCTTGCGGAGACATTTGCACCTCTATAAATCATTTACTCAAAAGCAATCTATCATGAAAAACATCCTTTGAGACGGACAAATTAAATTGTCAACGTTGTTCGAATCGAATATTTGATAATTTGCTTGGCATAAACATTAAAATGATAAATTATTAATGTGCCGTGATTTTATTTAAAATAAATACAAAATTTTACTTTAATTTTAGTAAATCTTATATATCCTAGTAGTAGAGCTTCAGAAAATATTGTTTTATTCAAGCGTTTCTTTGAGAAATTTAATTTTATAAAATCAGATGGATCTCGATTTATTTTTAAAAGAAAAAGTCACTTCATTAAAAATAGTAATACGAGATTATAGAATACTACTATTATGTACCTGGACTTGAAAAACATATGCAAAGAAACGATGAATATTTTAGGATAATGCTTTTTCACAAATATTTTCTTTCAACTCTCGAATTAAGATACAAAATGTTTTTGTTCGAATCTTAAATAAATGTAATGCAATATTGCAATACTACTGACTCCAGTCACGGATTTATCGTGCTTTGGTAGATATCCTTTTTCTTCAGTCGTTTTCTTATTTATTCAACCTTATAGTCAATCTATTTAACTTCTATAATCGCATAACATAAATTTAAACTACGTAAGTATATCTTTCTATGAAGGAGCTAAGCTGAATGATCTAGAACAGTTAGAAATACAAAGATATCAATTGTCACAAGAAAGCTTAAACGAGCAGACAAATAAAAATCTCTCGCCGCTTCTCAAACCATTACGAAAGGTTAATGCATTTTTGTAATAAATCATCTCCGTACAGTATTTGTGATTACTCCCTCCACCCAAAAAAAAACCCAGATTTACTCGCATTTCTTCGAGAAATGCATAAAATCGAAGTGCTAGATTTTAGACTATTGGCGCTCGGAGAGTTGAAATAGAAGAGAAGATATATTGTGTAACTTTTCTATACAGCTATGTATAGATAGGTGAATGTATGTTAAAACATAGTTTTGATGAAGGCGTAAGCCTAAATAGCTATCGTTTATATATATCTTATAAATTTTGTAGAGCTTAAATACATTTCAAATTTTTACCGTGATATAATGGAGTTCTACCAAGCAAGTAAATGGCAATTCAAATTATAAATTCCACTCTCCATAGAACATTTTTTGATAAGTTACCTAGTATATAATTTACGCTTTCTAAAATAAGTAGCTTTTCGTAATTACTAATTCCGTTGAAGTTTTTATCACCGTGATAATTGATTTGTCACGTTTATTTGATACCACGTTATTCAAAATAAACAAGCAAGATGAAACGTAAGGACGCTAATTATGAAAAAAATTATCCATAATTGTTAACAACAGTTGATGCAATGCAGTCTTCGTTAGCGTTGTTAATGTATTATAAGTTTGTGTATGTAGGAACTGGTTAAATCAGAGATTAAGGCATTTTGCAGGAAATGAATCTTTCACATTCAACTGTTTGGAAGTTATGAGCTTTCGCTATCATTTTACATTAAAACAATTGCCGCAACATCTGCTTCCAACTTTAAACTAAAATTTATCACTTAAATTCAAACACACGTGGTTATGACAACCGCATATATAAATTTTAAATAATGGCCTCGGGAGCTTTAGTCTCCAAGGATTATAACGAAAAAGTTTAAAAAAATATACGAACATTTATTACTAATGAAAACTTTTTTTATAGCAATGAAACCTCGATTCCACGTTTTTCAAGGGACCCTTAAAGCATAAATAATGTTAAAGATGAAAAATCTTAAAAAAATAGGTCCCTCCTTTAATTTTCAAAAATTTGTAAAAATTTTCTTGTTTGAAAAAACCTGAGGGTTTCTTAAAAGTTATATTAATTTTAATACATTTGAGCGAACTATTTATTATAAATATATTTCATTATTAATTTCTTTGGTTAATTCGTCAGATTTAATGTGCTCTAACTCATAAATTGTATTGGATAGAAAGATTTATCTGATATAACCGGTTAATCGGGATAATGTTTGAGACGTGACCATAATATTTTGACGATAGATCTAGGAAATCGATAAATCGGGGAATGGTTTTAAAATTTTTCTTATGGGTGTTTAACGCGACTATTTCAAAACATTTCCACAAGAACGATCCGTTTTTCATAATTATTCATATATCCCTCGATTTTAGTAATGCCTCGATTTCAATCAAATTCTTGAATTCTATTCATTACAATATTTGATTCTTAGATTTTTACAATTATATTCTTCTCAAAACGTTCAGTGGTTAAAATAATAACCTATAATGCTACCTGATTAAAAATGCTTGATACATATAATATTTTGTACGATGTTTTTAGCGTGCATTGTTATGTGAAGAGAGATAAATAAAGGCGGTAATCATTTACAAATCGTCACTTAAAATTATGAAAATGATTTGAAATATTTTCATACGCGTTTTAGGATGAATTTTATATATATTTGTTGTGTTCCATCTTTGATGCCAATGATTGGTTTTAAAATATTCAATGTTTTCAATTCGCAAGCTAACTAGCTTTTTATAGATTTCTAGAAAAAAATAATGGACACTTTCAATTTTCCGTCCATTAATATAATTATGCACTTTTAATAGGAGTGTACGAAATTTGTTAAAATGTAAATAATACAAGTTGTGTGTGAGATATCCACTCATTAATTTATTTTAATTTGAAAGTATATTTTATGATGTTAAATGTAGAATACAATGTAAAGAAAATGACCGCTGCGACTTTGTTTAGTGGCACGTATTTGGGAGATCTGATTATTACTGACGTTGTCGCATGAATCTGGCTAAATTTATTAGATAGTGTTTATTATGTTGACTTTGAGGGTGTCAAGTATTAATGGTATATTCGCAAAGACTTGGGATTTAAAAGAGTTCCAAATGAAGAAGTCTCACGATCAATATCCATTCCCATACCCTCAAATCACTTGTGCAGAACGGACATCCAAAATTGATGATTTGAACATGTTGTTCAACGCTTTAACTTTCCATAGTAATTTGCCGTAGTCTATAAAACAATTGTCAGATGTCACTTTAACAAAATGGCTGCTATAACTTAACAAATTTCAAAACCCCTATTGAAATACCCTATTCAATTAGATAATTTGGTGTGATTAACCATTATGTTTTTATATCTGTAATTTTATGTTTTTAGCGTTCAGGTGTTTGTTTTACAATCAAAAACTACTAAAATGTGTGAAACTTGTTACTTAAAAATAAGGAATTAAATATTTAATAGAATTAAATTATTGGGAACAATTGTTATGGCACCGTTTATTTGTGCTGCAATCGGTTGTGCCAGACACACCTTCAGACAACTTTATGAACGGTGATATTATAAAGCTGGTTATCGCAACTAAAAATAATTTCCCTCTTATATGGGTCAAGTTAAAAAAGTACAGTGATCGAGCGATATATGTAACAAAGAAAAATTCTGTTTACATTCGATAATTCAGATGTGGGACAGCAAGCTTGTCGTCACTTTTGTACGTATTATATGAATACGATATAAAATAAACATAAAAAATTAATAACAAATATCATTTTTATAAATTAGCCTATGGCATGTTAATGTAAAAGCTAGATTATTCGAGCATGCTATGAGCGTGATTATTCAAACAAAACTCCTTTAACTGTCACTTCATATTTAATAAATAAAAACGCTTTTCTGTACTATTTCCACAATTTAATATTTTTATGAATCGTATTCGCAATTTTTTTTTATTAATTTAAAAATAAAAAAAATGTGAGGGTATGAATATTTTGATGGCGAATTTATTCTACTGATTTCAAAATAGTTTCCACAAACCTTTAAATTGTCACCTTTTCCTGTAATATAAATACATTTTATCAATCATACAAAATCAATGTTTAAATAAATTTGTACTTATTATAAGACTGTTATAACAGTGCGCCCGGAAATGCGGCGGATGATGAAACTAAATTTTAAACCCCTGTATAAAGCGAATGAACAGACCGTAAACATGACAGGTAAGAAGCATGAATATTTATGAACATTGAAACCTATTGCAGACAAATATTTTTTTGTAAAATGTGTTTATGGAATAGTAGGGAATTCAAAATTTTCGAACTTTAGCATGTTTTGTGTCAGACCGGAAATGCACACAGCGCTACGTTTCCACGCGCATAAGTGTCGTGGTCGATCTATATGTTTGCTTCTAGGTGAGCTGAAAATTGCCCGTATTGAAAAATGGGATACTCTCATTTCAATTTCGGAATTAAAAATTCCAGTTGAGTACCATAAGCTCTTACATAACCTATACCGGCGATCACAAATTGAGTTCTGTGGAGAAAACTTGTGTTAATAAAATACTGAAAAAAAAACTTAGCTGTAAATCGCGTTGAGTAAAATTGTTATCAGAAAATATATTGAAGCCACTGGTTATCTCATAATAATATCAAATTTGATATTGAAATTCAATCAGTCGATATCATAAATTTTAATAATGTATTTTAAATTAGGAAGAACCCTTCAGTTGTTGAAATTTTGTGCAACAGAACTGACACTGACCGTGTGATAGAATGTCTGAAGATGTTGAAAGGCGAAATCCGGTTCGCTAGTTACAAAACACGTAGAATATTACAATATTTCAAGGATTCCAATGTGATATTAAAATTATATCAACCACCTTCAGTTGGTATCATAAATCAAAAGATATCAAATTTTTTTTTTACTCCGTCAAGATTTGAAAATTTCTTTATGTAACAGTATAAATTTAAAATAAGCCACAAGGCCAAATTTTACTAATATGTTGGCAACACAAATTGTTGATTATTTGGATGCATAATTTATCAAAATAAATCCAAAATTAGATACAATTAGTGAATTATTTCGTAACGTTACTAAACAGTTCGCAGTGAACTAATAGTTTCCGTTGTTATGAAGGATTTAGGGTTGTTTATCGTGACGCGAGTATCTTTCATTATTGCATTCATGCGGTTTTGTTTTAATTAACAATTTGCATAGATAGCACTGCATCGCTTTTCACTGTAATTTACGACGAACGTTGTAAATAACTTATACTGTTTATGTTATACATACCGCGGAAACATTTTTTTGAGAAAACACGATGCAAATTTTGTTCAAAACTACATTTTCAATCAGATTCTACATCAGTGGTTCTCATGTGCGGCCGCCAGAAGACTTTGCTGCGGCCACCAGTTCGATAGTAAATATTGATATTTAAAAAAACCATTTTTGTTTATTACAAAATCATCAATGCACTGATATCCTTCCTCTGTTCACAGGTAAGTTATCCAGAAGCAAATTGTCGAGAGAGTTATGAAAATAGATATTAAGTGTCGAGCCATGTTTGTGTGTCGGGGATTATTTCTTTAGTTTATTTCTTTGTCCGTGACCACTTCTTGACTTATAGCTTTTATCACACACACTAGAATTTTGGTCGTTGCGGGAAGTAGACTAATTGGTCAATAGTTTACCGATACAGAGTGATCTTTCACAGGTTTTGAAATAAGAATAATATCAATTTTATTGATCAGTGACGAAAGATTTCACAATATTAAGCACACATGATGCTATTGACTAACGCCACAGTATTTTATGCAGTACTTGCTTGAGAGTTTTATTACAAATTTTGTCTCGGCAAATTAAGAAGGAAAAATAGCTTGGCAGTTTACATTTAAAGGCTGTTTTGACTTTGTGGTTGTTTTTATAATATATCTTACACGTTATTTTGATTATTTGGGTCGATTTTTTTGGGTGTTAAGTGTTTTTTAAGGCTGTCCAAAACACTTTCACCTTTACATTGATGGTGAAAACAGGATCCTTGGGTTCAAAGATATTCTGCGAGGAGACCTTTAGAGAGAGAATCCATTGTGGATCGCTACGACGATTATTGACGATTTCATTTAAGTATTGTCGCTAGTATTTTCTTAATAAAAATTGACAGTCGGTTGACGCGATATCTTACTATGGAGTTGTCGAACTTCTTCCATTCTTTTATTACGCTATTTCTTCCATTGATAAGGATTTTAATATCTGCTGTAAGTAGAAATGCCGTGTGGCGAATGCGTGGTCGATATTTTATAAAAAAAAAATACCATATACTTTCAATCTGTCTTTCATCATTATATCAAAAATATGTGATATTATTTTATATTGTGGTTCCTTTACATTACCAAAAAGCTCTTTCAGGCATCCAAGTATATATAGTCATTTATATAAGTGAGGCTCGTATTTAAAATAACTTTTTAGAATCATATTTAAAAGTTCCCTAGGATTATTTATTTAAAGTGCGGCATTTAATAATACCTTTTGGTCGTTTTATGTTGTATATTTATGAGTAAAATATATCATGCTCAACATTACTGGACAAAATGGCAGTCGACGGCAGTGGCGTACATTTTTTTATTTGCTGGTGTAGGTAATGACAACACCCGTACAATACATGCGGTGTTTATTCGGAAGTGCCACTGCTCAATTAATCTGAGCTAAATATTTAGAAAAGAATCTTTTTTTATTTATTGATTGAATTGGCATTCACTTGGTGAAACTCCATTATAACACGGTGAAAAAAATAGCAATGTATTTTAGTTCTACAAAATTATTTTTAAAAAATATAGTTGATAGCTATTTCGGCGCAACGCCATCGTCATAACTATGCTTAAACTAACATTCGCTTATCTATATATAGCTGTGTAGAAAAGGTACACAATACATATTCTTTCCTGTTTTAACGGTCTAGCTTGCTTCCTTCTCTCAATAAAATCAAATTTTTAAAAAACTGTAAATGAAACTAAAAAATGCGGCTATGACAATAAGTTTACATGTGGCACGGAAATGATCCATTACGGAAGCAAATCAGACCCCTTACCTCCCTTTAATCAGCGCTTTAATCAATGTGTTAAATAATATATTAGTTTTTTCGTTAAGAATCAGTCTTTTTTATATATTATTAATTTTACATTTATTTTCTATGATCAAAAAAATCATCGTAAAATCATCTAATAGAGCATTGACGAATTAAAATTTGCATTTTTCCAAAATCGCGTCCTTGTATTAAATCACAAATTCAATATTATGAAGTCATTGAAATTTGTATAGTATGATCAAATAATGTTTTTTTAATTTTTTTTTTTAAATCAATTTTTCAAAAATCATCGAAAGACTATACTGCTTAGTTTAAAAGTAAGTACTGCTTCCATTTATTTTTTAAATATTTTCCACGACACTGACTGTCCGAACGAAAAAATCGACAGGATTATGATCCTAGCAAATTTGCTACGCCATATTTCCATAATCCAGGGACTTTCCCAATCCATCAAAAGGCTCAATGTGGGAAACTATTACATACAAAATTAAAATAACGTCATTTTTATTTTAAGCGGACAAATAATTCAAATTTAAACTTTTTCTTAATGAGTACAATGATCAGTGTTAATTTATTTAACTTTTTTGGATTTGCTAAGTTGCGTGCAAATGGCTGATAGTTCTATTGAATATAACTTATTTTCCTTTCGCCATTTGGCGTCTTCAAGGATCCTATTACATGGATGTAAAAAAAAACTATATAAATACTTTAAAAATATTTTGCATTACAATAAGAATTGCATAAAAGAAATATAGATCGTTAGGTCATGAGTTTTTAAAATTTTCGTAATTGTCAACTCATTGGACTAATTTGACTTGAAGAACATATAGTAAGAGAGAATTAGGAGAGTTCAATGGATCGTTTAATATAAACATTGAGTTCAATTTATCTCTGTTTATTTATAAGATGTCTAAAGACGGATACTGGATTAAGGGTGACATTTGATTGTGTACAATGTTACAACAATTCATATAATAATAATCCAACTTTCATCATCAAAAGGCCTTGATGTTTTTAATAGCATATTTATCTTAAAACTGTGACCGTCAGTTTTCAAAGCATCTGTTTCAATTAGGCTTATTCGATGAAACATCGCTTTATACCTAATCGCGCTTATTAATTACACTTATTTACCACTAAGCTACGGCATTACAGTTCTCCACCCTTATTGCAATCATAAATCTTAGTGTACCTTTACTTTCCACCCCTTAAGAATCTCCCCTTTGTAATGGTAGGTACATAGAAATAGTTGAGGGGAGAAATGGAATCTACAACCACACAAAAGTTTACGATGCCAAGATCACAGTATTTGCAAATAGTTTGAGATTCAAGATAATGGCCAGGAAACAGATTCCACAAACTTTGATATTTATGATATTTTAAATTATTTAGACTGGGTGACTATTTACTATATGTTTTTCTTTATTTAATGCTGTATATAATTTATGTAATGATTTAATTATTATAAATTAATAATGAATTAGTAAAGATTAGTAACAAATGTTTTGTTTAAAATTCTGTCACTGTTCTTATGTACCTAAGAAATAATTAATTATTGGAATTTTATTTTTAAATTATATTTTTTTATATAGCGAGATTTTTATTAATTTTGAATAGAAAAATCAAAAAAATCATAATGATTTAAAAGCTTTCAAAACATCGATTCAAAGAATGTTATGAATCTAGTAGAAAATATTAAGATAGATTTCGTGTTCAAAAGTGGCTAATCTAAGTAACAGTTATCTCTAGAGTTTAATTTTTACTATCATCAAATGGGGTTTGCTTTGCTTTCCGAATGGTACCTTTGCCAAGTTTATATTATTATTTTTTTACAATTACTTTTAAAGTAATTATTTTATGAATTTATCAATATTTCATGGTATATTAATTTTTACGCAGAATACACATGATATTTCAAACAGTTTCTAGTCTCATATTTCATCAATCAACTTTCATTTTAGTGAACATCGAAATTCAAGAGTACACGAAGATTTGTCCAAACTTTACGTTATATATTAAAAATAAAACTGTTTGAGGTAATCTTTTAATATTCGAACACGCTTCTTATTGATATCTTATTAATGATTTAAATAATTATTTAATCCAATTGGGCTTTTTTTAGGGCACATAAGTCACCATGCAATAAACTAAATGAAATTAAATTTTGTTTTGGTGCTATTTTTAGTAGAGTAGGGTTTTCAAAATTATATGTCATGTATATAATTATTTAATTTGAAATGATTTTAAAGTTTTGTACGCACGTATTATTGTGTATTTTATTACAAATTGATATGGGATATTTACAGCTGTTCGGGTTAAAAAAAAATGACATTTAGAATGTAGAATTTTTCCGGCATAAAATTATTTTTTAACTTGCCGGTGTGTCTCTCAACATATTTATTAAAAATATCTCGCAAATATAAACCAAAGTCAGCATTAAGACTGTATAAAAACAATGAAGTCACAACGGTCGCCAAAGAAATAATAGGACTCACGTGGAGTGAAATTAACCCAAAATAAACATTTCATTGGATTGTGTGTATCTGAAATTCACAAACTTCATATTCCAGATGATATTCAGATATTTTTGTGTGTCACCTTTATTTGTATGATGCAATAAAATTATTTTGTTAATATTATTTTAGACTTAACTTGTTTTGGGCTTTGCCCAAAAATCTCACGTAGAAAAGTTTCCTGGGAATATATGTATGGCTGGCATATGAAAATGTTTGTAAATTTTAAATCACACCTTTTTTAATTTGTTTTTACTCAAACCTATGAACAATTCAGTTTTGTTGTTCCAGTGACAGCTGTGTGATATGAAAGGCGAAACCTGGGTCGATAGTGACAAAATATGTAGAATCGTACAAAATTTAAACAATTAAAAATTATAATAAATTTTAAATATTTTCTTGAATCTTTACTTTTCCCTCGTAACCCTGAAAAATGAAAATGTATTAAAATCAACGTGAACCTGGGGTTAGATTGCCAACGAGTCAATTACTATTCATAAACATCTATCAAGTAGTTTTTTTAATTGACCATTCTCAAATGTGTGTATGCGGGCAAAATTTCGAATAGGCGTAGGCACAAAAACCCCGACCGTAACGTTTCTTAGCCTGTTCTTTATTTTACAATAAAAGTACCTCATTCATCATGATTTCACATTTATAAGCCGTACACAATTACATTCATTATCCATGCAATTGAATTTAATATTTTTCAATGTAAGTTTTTTTTACAAGCGATCGACTTTTTTAAGTAACACAAAAAATGAAAAGTAGGCAAGGTAACCCCATTTCACGGTAATAAAATAATTTTAGTAAGCTCTAAATTGCTTCAGGGCCTCTTATTTAGCTCTTATTCCGCGATCAGCAAAATTTAGCTATTCCGCGATCATGTATTCAAGCATATGTGAGCATAAATATTCTAATGAAACTGAACTTAATTTTGATCATACTTCGCCAATTTACATGAATATAAAATTTTTGTTGCATAGATCGCCTATCGATTTTTAAGTCGAGAACAATAATTTCATTTATATGTAGTGTCTGTTTATCTATCTTTTTATAAATATATGAAATAATTTACATTTATTTAAATTCGTATTGCTTGATTTTACGATTGATATGCAAAACCTATTTAATGTCTTAAGTCCTACCTAATACGTGAAGAACATTAAATATCGCATTTATATGTTTCTCATGTAAGTTGTATTCCATTAGGTGGATCTCGGAGTATGTCATAGCCTCGCCTCATTCAAGAATAATTTAAGCCATTTTTGCCACGGGCTAATGTTTTTCAGTCAGTTATTCATCGAATTTATATTGACAGTCCAGATACCTTTTTAAGGCCTGTGAATTTATTCATTTCATCGCATAGCTTCCAAAACGAAATAAACATCGCATTACATTGTGCGTAAAAGTATGTAAAATACTTCCGTTCTACACTTGTCGAGCTTTGCAAAACACATCAATTTGGATATCAACACGGGTCAAATGCAGTCTAGTGGACCATTTTTTCAACAATGGAATACTAACATTAGCTTTATATTATAACTGACCGAATTTGAAAAAATATATCGGAGATTGGAGGTACACAAAGCTACCAACAATCTCAAAGAAGAAGCTTTGATGTATATTTGGGTGAAGCTATGAAAAGACTTCGCAAAGCGACTATCTATTTAGTAATGACCTTATTGAGTCCAAAATAAGTATTTTTTGAAATTTTAGAGAGGCGGTGTTTTGTAACACAAATAAGGACTTTTAAGTGATATATAATAAATTATTTTATTAAAAAAAATTAGGTGAAAATAATTCAGCAATTTAAAATGAATGATATCTCATTATTTCAGTTGAACAATAATTCGGTGCTCAGTCATTCTTTAGAAAAACTTTATATTGTTTGTTTGCAGAGCAATACATAAGGAAAGCGGATATAATAAATTATTGTATACACACTTTTACTCCATAGAAAGGGGTAAATATAATTAAATATTTTTGTGAAAGTTATGTAAGAAATTTCCCATCCCTTGTGTGTCCAAGTGTGCGAATATAATAATAGGTCGCGGATTTATACATCTAATGTGAAATTTTTGGTGTTATATCCATTATTCACAAATAGCTCATTTTTACTGTTAAAGGCTTTCCAATGAACTGAAAAACAAAAAAGGCATTGTTGTGATATTTTTAGAATATTGCAGAAAATAAATTGTATGTGAACCGTAATTTTGATTCAAAGGCCCCACGCGCGCGCGTCTAGCGCTTATGAGGTTTACCGCCTATGGCATCATCCAAATGAATCTATCGAGATTGAACGCATATAGTTAACATGAATCAACGGTAAACAGGCTAACCATATATCCCAAATTAAGTAGGCTTGTTTGTTTGTTTATGAGAACTCTTGATGCGTATAACAGAAGCAATCAAAACTCAATAAAAATTTTAAAAACTATATATTTTTAAAACAATCATACTTCTCATACGCGCTGATATTACATGGGACCATCGCGTTTTGGGGGCTTTGGTTTTCTTACGTACAAATCAAACAATATTTAAAACAAATTTTAACAAAGTTCAAAAATTGAAAGTTTTTTATTTGTAAGCTTACAATTTTTCGTTTTTTTTATCAAATTTCATCAAAACTTAATATTTTTTATTCGATAAATATCAATTATTACCATGTTATAAATCTGGACTCTGGATTCGGAGCTTTTAAAAAATTTGTTAGCTAGGTCAGTTATATTGTATTCGTGTGATGGAATGCCTGAAAATACCGAAAGGCGAATCCCAGGTCGTGAGTGATGAAACATGTGGAATTTTCAAAAATTCAAATTTGATTGTTTGAATTGATTGAATTACTTGGATGAACTCCATTAAGACACGATGAAAAAATAGCAAGGCTAGTTCTTATGCCGACGTAAGCCAAAATAGCTATCAACTATATATGATATCATTAATTAACTAGTTATGCATTAAATAGAAATATTTTTCTTTAATATATTTTATGAATGTAGTGACAAATTAAGCCCCATTCGAGCAGGCACAAAGGATGCCTTCAAAATGTCCAATAACTCAGGTACGGAAAAATGCGCCAAAATTATTTTTATTTCATGGTAAATTTAATATTAAAATACCCTATTGTACCGAGCAGTTGATTAGACTTTAGAAGTCTGGATTGTTTGGTCTAGCAAACAGTGAATTCCTTAAGCCAGCGGTGAACAATGCTATTAGGAAATCCAGGAGAACTCACTGAATTGCATCGCGTATATACATATACATAGAATGGCGTTAACAACCATTATCTTTTTTCTAAAACGAAATTAACTTTTTCTTAGCTTTTCATTAGTGTGTCCACGATTGTTTTTAATCTTACAAGTAAATTGTTGACTTTTTTACAAGGAATATTGATTGCTTACAATGTGAATATTAATTGAAAACATTTTTTTATTAACTGGTAAAATTGCAAATGAAAACATAAATACACGTAGCCAAATAAAAGGTTTATCAATGCTATATTGTATATGGATTTTATTGTATGTAAATTCAAAACCAGAATATTTCTTGACTATATGAGCCAATTCAATTTTCAAAGCTGATATCAAAAATTATAACTTATGTGTGTATTCAACCTTTTTGGACACTTTTTGAAGAGAGCTATACAAGAAACAACGAGGTAATATCTTTGCTAACATATTAAACTATTTAGTTTATCATAAATATGGAAACCTTTTGGTAGATTCTGTTTATATGAAAAAATAAATACTCCTTTTAAAAAAACTTCATGATAAAAAGAAAAATAGGTTTATAGCATGAAAGAACCGACTCGATATAAATATACTTTAATAGAAAAAGCCATATGTTAGTAAAGTATTTTTCTTTGGTAAAATTCTCTTCGTAGTTTTAAAAATACCTGTATAATATTAACGTATCTAAAGATAATTTTAGGTCTATTTTTTTTTATTCATATTATATAATTAATTGAATTAGCTGCTACGTCCTCTGTTGAAGTTTTCATAAACACCATCTTGTTTTCCAACTAAATAGCGATTTTTACGGTTTTGGACATCTATAAATTCACACTGTATACTCATTCATTTAGCACTTATATAAATCAAAAGAAACATTTACCTGGAGAGATTTGATAATGGAATATGTTTTTTTTTAATTTCCCGTCGAATATTTTTGATATGTGCAATTATTTATCTTCAGGCTTATTCCAAAAATAATGAAATATTCTAATTTAAATGCACAATCAAAATAGGAGAAGATATCTTATTAAAAATTTCTACATATAGATCGACCACGTTACTTATGCGCGTGGAAACGTAACGCTGTGTGCATTTCCGGTCTGACACAAAAGTCGCTAGAGTTCGTAAATTAAAAATTTCCTACTATGCCATAAATATATTTTATATAAAAATATTTATCTACAATAAGTTTCAATGTTCATAAATACTGTGGCTTCTTACTTCTCATTTTTACGGTCAGTTATTCGTTTTATCTAGGGGTTTCACATTTAAGTTTCATCATCCGCCGCATTCCGGAGGCACTGTTATAGCGGTCGGTTAATAGTAGACGAATGGTTCTTATTTGTTATTTCTAATGCTTTTAAATATTCCAAAACTAATTCCCTAGTGAAATTTGCGTAACTCAATATTTATCCTAACAATATTTTTAAAAAAATCAATGAAAAGGCAATTCATAAAATCCATAACCACCACTGAATTTAAACTACAACAATACGACCAGACTACTCTTAGAATTCACTTCACTCGACGAGTGAGCCTGCTAGAGGCTCTCAGTGGAGCATCTCAAATAAGCCAGCGACCTACTTCAAAATTAAAGTTTTCAGCGCGTATGTAAATGTTTTCAGTAAATAACAAATGATCCCGAGAAAGTTTATTCATACTAAATCGCTTTCATATCACCAGGTGTAAGTCTTTGAATAAAATTAGTATTTATCAAAGTCAAATAACAAAATTATTCACAGAGCAAGTAACCGTTTTAATATAAGTCTAAAATTATCACCGTGAATTTGACATTAAAAGTTAGCGCAGTGTTCTCGTTTGAAAACACATCAATAATTCGTCGGATGCTATTAGTAATTTGTACTTAATAACATTAATCAATACAATTTTAGGTGAACCTTAAGTTATTTGTCCATAAAAGCTGTCTAGTAACAGATATCTAATAGATTTTTTTATTATTAAAAATTGTGTTAGCACGGTACATTTTCATATGAAAAGGGAGTCATTAAAATTTGATTTGATAAAACATATGAAACACAGATTTGACAAATTGAAATAGAAATTTTATCCAGTCGATATATTTTTTATTTACAGTTATCTAAAACAATTGGTAATATTGAGTTGGTGAGTTTATATGATCGTCTAGTTTTGTAATTCTTACAGTGTTTATTTTACTTGGAATAAACTTAAATAGTGAATAAGTGTTAAGTATTGTATAAGTGTAAAAAACCCAGATTAACTCTCACTTCGAAAAATGCATAAAACCAACGTGCCACATTTTAGAATTTATTTGTACAATATGAAACTATGGTGTTAAAACAGAATATAAAGTATATTGTGTACCCTTTCTACACAGCTGTATATAAATAGGTAAATGTACGTTTAAACATAGGTCTGATGAAGGTGTAAGCCGATTTTTTTTGACGTGAAATACTTTAAAAAAATATGGTACGCAAAAAAACTAATACTCGTTGTCTGACTTAATTGACTTAAAAAAAGTAATTAAAAGCAATTCATTTTATATAGTAAACAATAAATAAATATATGATACATCACAAGTTCTTTCAAAATAATTCTTATTTGCTATAGAAAAACGTTAGTAATATTATTCGTATGTCGATCTAAATAATAATAAACATTTTTAGGAGCAACATCCGGAAAAAATATTTTTCTTGTTCCGGAAAGAAATTAATGTTTACTACAAGAATATCGCCGATGGTATGAATATCTGTTTCTAAAATAATACAACTGGGTTTCCAATAACCGGATTTGGAATCCCGGAAACTCGGGATCTCGGCCAATCAGTAAATTTTGGTATAGTGTTAATATCAATCTCAGATCTCACTGTAATTGTAAAGGAAATCATTTTTTTCTTCATTAAATATGACGTGTTCCTAGAATTTTTACATTCATCCTTTCTGAATTTTGTATTACTAACAGAATAGTTTTGTTTTGTGGTCGCCCTCGTTCTCTTATTTATAAATAACAGCAGGACTCAGGCAGTTATGATACAAGTAAATATAATTTTATTTTATAGCAACCAAAGTACCGTGAAATGGGGTTATTTTACCTAATTTTGATTTCCTTTTTTTGAATTTTTTCCTTTGAATTACTTAAAATAAAATCGTTTTTTTAAGAACGCTTATATTGAATTCAGTTGTTTGTATTATATTAGGAATATCATTATGTACGGTTCGGTATCTCGAATTTAAGTCCGACTAAATGTATGTATATATTTTATGGCCAATTACATGTATGTGCATAGTAGTTTACTCGTGAGCAATCTTACCTCAAGATTGACGTAGGTTTTTATACATTTTTACTTTTTAATAATAAAATAATTTATCACTTAAGCTAAGTGACTGCAGTTCTGTATCGGACAGTGAAATGAGTAATATAATCAAAGCAAGTTAAAGAATAATCTATTATAATACATAAAAATAACATTTGTATAAACGCAATCTTGTCCACGTTGAATATGTCGACAACTATAGCAATGCTGATGGTATATCTAATGTTGAAAATTGGTTAATGCTTTTAACACTGGCGTCCCTGTTGACTGACTGGTTATAAACTTTTATGGATGAAGGCAAAATTTATTGGATTTATGCAGTTATATGTTGTGCAATATGTCGATTCAGCTTCACAAATGTAAATTAATGATTGGATTGCATGGAAGTTATGTTTACTTTTTAAAGATTCACATCTATATTACTTACAATTAAACAGATATTTAATTCGTTATTGACAGTGTTTTTTACTTAAAACTAATATTAAAAAAATACAAGATGATCAAAACTCTTGCCAAACATTTTGTAGAAAACGCTTTAATTCGAATCGAGACAATATTTTACAATATGGCACGCAGCACATAAAACCTTACGGTAATTTTGATTTTTGATGATTGATTCCACTTTAAAACCAATTTTCAGTATTCCGCATTTCCTAGAATCAAGATTGAAATTATTAATGTTCCATGAATTGTTTACGTACTACTGGCATTAAATTTAACACACAGTGTTTACCAATTAAAAATCTGATAATTAAGTCCTTATAAATGTTAGTTATATAGACAATTTAATAAATATAGGACTTAATCATAACACCGCAATCAATGAGTTCGTAGCATGATACATAAATGGCGACACTATCGATAAATTTATATAACTTTCAGATAGTGCCAATCTTCAAACTATTTGACGTATGTCAAAGTTTTATGAAATTCCGATCATTATTTTACAAGTTTCAGTGATTTAAATGACGTTACTTTTGTAATTTTTATAACAATGGAAAAATCTGAATTACAAGTGTTGAAACAGTATTTCATTTTGTTGGCTTCATCGAAATAAATAGTAGAGAGTTGGTTTGCTGATTTTAAATGCGACTATACAAATGGCGATGGGGATCGACGCTCTGGTCGCCCAAATTCAGCAGTTGTTCCAGAAAACATAGAAAAAGTTCACAAAACTGTTTTGTAAAACGGTTAAATGGAAATGTGTGTAGCAACTGACATCTTCAGAATACTAGAAGGCAGTGTATTTTTATTTTGGATGAATATTTGTTTAATTTATGATATCGACTGAAGGTGCTTGATGGAATTTCAATATCAACATTGTAAGATTCCACTTGTTTTGTCTCTATCGAACCGGGTTTCGCCTTTCGGCATCTTCAGGCTGATTCTGAACACAGATTTTGAGAACAGGTCTATTGCATCCGTGTAATCGAATTTCTGAAGGTGCCGAAAAGCCAAACCCAGGTCGTTAGTGACAAAACATGTGGAATCGTACAAAGTTGTAACAATTCAAAATTGAATATTTATTTGTTCATGAGGAAGGTGTTCATGATTCAGAGCGCTGCTTGGAGCTGTTTAGGCAAAATATTTTTTAAAAAATCATGCGATAGGTGACAATGGATCAAAAATGGATCCACAACTTATTATAACTTTAGAGATACAACGGCAGTCAGCTGAGTGGACAGCAACCGGTGAAATCCGTCCATAGTGACCAAAAATGAAACAACAAGTCGACTCGGAATAAATATTTATCGACTATTTTATTTAACTAAATAGGATCAAGAGTGATTAATAAAATTTATAACATTAATTGTGCGTTTCTTAGACGAAATCGCGAAAAAACAGCACCAAATGAAGACGAAAAAAGTGCTCTTTCACCAAAACACCGTGTCACAAGTCAATCGTAACAATGACAAAATTTCACGAATTACTTCCGCGTCCACTGTATTCTCCAGGTATATCCCCGAGAGGCTATTACCTGTTTGCGAATCTCTAAACAAAATCTCACCGGAAAGAGATTTGGCTCCAACGAGAAGACGATCGTCGACACCGAAGCGTATATCGAAAGGTAGGACAAATCGTTCTATAAAAACGTTAAAAAGCGTTGGAATTAACGTCAATCAAGCGTTCAAATCAATCATTGTTGAAGGTGAATATATTGATGAATGAAGTCAAATATTGTCAAAAAGTTGTTGTTTTATCAGTAATCGTACAAATTTATTGGGTGAAGTATTATTTCTATATATTTTTATATTATATCGTATAGATATATACAGGTACTATTTGGACTTCTAAAATAGACAGAATAACGAATTTATTCGACTAGTGTTCAGCAGTTCTCATTTATTATTTATTTTTATTTCGTATTCCGTATAGTTGAGAAATAATTCAGTCATACATTGAATAATAGCTTTAGGTTATGTAACATACTGTATTGTAAAATTTGAAAGCTGACGCTTCTCAAACATTAACGTATTCTTGAACCACTTTATGAAACCATACTTGATTGACAGCAGATCTAATTTGATATTCTCATTCCATCTATTGAATCCTATGACGTCTCTTCTTGGCGAACACGTAAGTGTCAATTAATAAACAGTCAAATTCACTAGTCGTTTAAATATACATGTCTGGCATTTTCATATTTTTCTGGTGAAATTAAATTTGAATATCAATTTATGTATTAAAATATCCCCATCATATTTCCCGTATATTAAACGATTCCTAAGTAAATAATCATTATTTTAATCCA
The DNA here is from genome assembly GCA_028555115.1 of Himalopsyche japonica. NCBI lineage: Eukaryota > Metazoa > Arthropoda > Insecta > Trichoptera > Rhyacophilidae > Himalopsyche > Himalopsyche japonica. The sequence goes on from JAHFWJ010000615.1 coordinate 1,303,184, forward strand.
AGGACTCAATACACACAATGCTTTGTATAAAATCGTATACTTAAGATGGGTATAACATAAATTATTCATTATTATTTGATTCAATATTGCTTTTATTTGGTAACGTTTATTTAAGAAACTATATTGAAAATAGATAATCTTTTCTTATGCTAACTGCAAGCACGTGCTTCAATAGTGCTTTCTAGATTTTTTTTATAATTCAATATTACGTTTTTATTTGACTTCAACATTCTAATGGAGATTTTAAAATTTAAAATCTTCCAATATTTTTCTAAATGTCGTCATCTCTACGACGGGCTTAACCTCCCATAGTTTTTGTTATTTGACACCAAAGAAATCGCATCACAGGAAAGTATATTGATAAAGAGGGGCATATATGTAGATCCCCCTTTTTTGCAAAAATAGAAAATCCGAACAGGCAATCTAAAATGATGTGTTTGTTCCTGATAAATAAGTCTATCGAGTATGATACGTGACTTGGAATAAGTGGTTCGGTCCAAGTTATTGTTAAAAGTATATAGTATTATAGGATACATTTTGGATTACATCATGTCGAAAATTTTTCAGAATATATTTGCAATTCTTACCTGTAAATATAGATGAAGTCCATGGCGCGGTGGTTAACACCTAAGGCTCACGCTGCGCATCCAAACTGCTCAAGTCCTGGTACGAAAAGCATTTTTTTTAAATCGACTAATTTATTGAATCTATTCGAAGACATTTTTGTGATTTCTAAAAGTAATGTCTCACGCATTCGAACAAAAAAATGAAATGTAGTGGAAAAACTCTTTTGTGAGATCCTTTTTCACACTGTAAGTGGGCATAAAATAAATACATGTTCGTACAAGACAGTGCACAACCTTACTTTTCAAATGATTTTTTTTAAATTTTATATTACTCTTAATGAAACCATCGTCAATTTAAATAATTGCGCGTGTCGCATTGAATTTGTAGTAGCAAAACCATTTCAGTTAATTAATTATTGACTATTGTATTTTATAAGTTAAAATGATAACATAAAATGCATATTTTTTTTGCTAATGAGAAACGATAAAAAAACGTATTGTGACATTAGCAGGTAAATTATCATTTACTTTGCACAATAATTTTGCACAGAGAATTTCCATAACAATAAAAATACTCTAGTATTCTTATACGAAACGGAAGAAAATAATTGATAGTTAGGATTATTAAGCAAAGGTTTTCAGGGCAATCAAAATGATAAATATGTTCACTTTATTTTGCCACAATGAAGTCGTTAGGTTTTACTTTTTTCGGGCAATTAATTAAGCGGAAGAAACAAAAACACAAAAATTGCCTTCCCACATTTGTTAACCGGTAGAAACATCCAAAAATAATATTTTTATGCTTTTATGTTTTTTTTTTTTTGTTTTATTTTCGTGCATGTTAAACATACTCGCACAGATTTTGCAGTATATAAGAATTAAAAGACTTTATAGATAGATATGTAGAAGATATTTTTTTCTCAATTATTGCTACCTATCGTCAATATACGAATTGAATTTTTGTTATTTTGAAGGGATGTCTTTTCCCCAACAAGTTCCACAGTGGGCAGCAGTCTTTGCTATATTTTTGCTGAAAAACCGGTATTATTTTTTATTAATGATTATTAATTACTTATGGTAGCAACATATTTAAACGCAATATCCTCAACATCCAATTTACCGCTCGATAATTGACAACCACAAAAATTATCTTACTGAAATATTTCCAGAACAAGCAAACGTTTTTTATTGTCTTTTTAATATATACTATTCGACCGATGTTTTTTTTTACTATTTTAGTGTGTTTGAAATTGTAGTGCGTTTTATAATTAATGCCCCAGAATCGCTCTAAAACACTAAACATTTTAAAATTCCAATGTGATAGAATCAATCAATTAGATCTGTGTTTGTATGGGAAGTATAATACAAATATATATTTCTAAGCGCCATATCCAATATATTCAATTCGTTTATCTTTTAATTTTATGAACCATAAGTGAATTTGAACAGATTTGAATTCTTTGCCGCGAAACAGTGTTCCTACCCCTATGGCATATTTAATATCCGGCGATTCAGCTCTCGGAAGGGTGGAAATTATTAAATCTACAACAAAACCGTTCTGCTGAGATAGGGAGTGTTATTACAATCGCCTTCGGAGCATACTGGTTAGAAGAAAGGGGCTAGTCGTTTATTTAAATACATAAATCATTTTGTGTATGGTGAATAAATGTATTTTGGGAATATTATACGCCACAAAAATAAAGTATTAAATTATCGATTGAAAAATCAAGAAAGAAATCAATATTCAATATCTTTGTGAACGTATTATTTTAAAAGACATAAAAGTTCTTAGGTAAATATTAAAAAAATTAATTTAAAATTTTTCAAAATATGTAATATTATATATATATATGCATAGTTTGTATATGTCGCATTGCTGATGAGTGATTTATTCTAGACACTAGAGTCAAGTTTTGAATCTCAGCTAGGTAAAAATGAAATATAGATTTCGTCAGTGAAAAAATAGCAATGTATAATATTTAAGTTCTACAAAATTTATTAAATTTATAGTTGATAGCTATTTCTTATAAATTTTGTAGAACTAATACACATTGTTATTTTTTTACCGTGTTATAAAGGAGTTCTACCAAGTTAATCCCAAACAATCAATATATAGATTTTCTATCAAATATTTCACGTGTTGGACATGGATGATAAGCATGGATGTCTGTGATGTGCTTGACATCATAAATATTTAAACATTTATTTATTTTAAGGATTTATATATTTTTTAAGTTATAACATAGATTTAATAATCATAATCATTTTTTTCACTCTTAAAATTTTTTATAACTTGATTGATTTTTAACCCAATTTCTCTCTCTTTCTTTTCTCTAACTCTCTTTTCCATTAAAAATTATGTGCTTTTCCGGCAGAGCTATGGTTGCAATCTTCAGTGAAAAATGATACAAAAATCTACGAAATTCTATTCAACATAATCATATCTTTATATTACCTTATTGTATAGAGAACTACGTGTTCAGTTTGGTTTCATAATGTAGTGTTAGGTACAAAGGACACATGTGCCACCGATTTATATTTCCATTTATGACAACTGTAATGGAATTCTTTTCCATATTGTATAAAATTATTTAACATTTCGTGAGTATGAGCTGAAACGAAATAAACATTTGCCTTTCGCAATGATGCCACGTACAAGATATGCTAAGTATTTTTGAAAAAGCTCTGAAACTTTTATGGCATTTCAACGAAACTTTAAATTATACGTATATTTTAGAATTTATTATGTTGAAATTAACAGTTTTATTAAAATTATAAAAATGATTTGTATTTATTGCATATTGTACAATGTCTTCACTTATTTGCCAATTGCATATAAAACTTAACTCCGTCACACTGTTCCATTATAAAAATTCTTTCATTTTAAATAATGGGTTTCTTCTTTCCATTCACTATGTTTCCTTTGGCGCTTTTTACAGTTTGTAAAATATTCTGCGTCAAATCACCGAGGATTTCTTATAAGTAACTAATAAAGAAATTTTATTTTCAATTTTAACCTATATTTTATCGTGTTTTCGTCTGAAAGATTGGAGTACATTTGAGTAGATATTGAGTTTTATTATTGATATGCAATATTGTTTAGGTCATACATAAATCAAAAAAGTTCTTCTATATGAAGCAATATTATCAAATTATTGGTATAAAGTTGATAGCTTATCTTTTGTTTCCGCTTTACTATTTGTAATGTCAATACAATTGGTTTTCACTAACCAGAAACCAGAAAGAGGTTAGTTCATAAACTAATTATCGTATTTGCTTTGTGAAAGTGGTTACTAAATAGGCAAACGGTGTCATTCACAGAACGTTCCTTCAAACTAACAAACAGTAACTGTCGTCAACCATTTTAAGGTTTAAACTAAACTAGGACTAAACATGACCATTTTCAGTTGCAATATATTCAATATTATAAATCAGGGGATCCCAACCTTTTTCGGTTTCCGGCGCACTTAAAATAATATATTTTTTTCGCGACGCCCCATGTCAAAACATTGTTTATTTCATGGCAAACCTTATGTTAACTTACATTTTATGAAGTAATAATATTTTGTAGAGGAAATTTTTCACGGCGCCGCGACGCACAGTTTCGGTAACTATGCTCTAGATGTTTTTTGGATCTTTAACATATTTATTTCGATATTTTTTGTGATTCAGTTGGTAAAAATTTCTATTCAGAAAAGATAATGGATTAGAAATAGACTTTCTACACTCTGTCTTGATATAAACTCTACTGGGTGAATTATAAGGAATTTGACTACATGATCCAATATGTAATCGAACAAAAGCCCGTGAGGCACCAATATATTATATATTATTCAACAGCATTCAAAAAAAGGTAAAAAGTCTAAGGTATTTCTTTATGTCAAATGCATTGATAATTGACTCAAAGTTATTACAAAATACGAAGAAAAAAATGTGTATTCATGAAAGAAAAAAAGTTCATATTGTGAATATTACTTGGTAGTTTAAAATTAATTGAGTGATTTAACACACATTTTTTTCATTAGAACAAGACTGTCTTTTTTATATAGACTTGATTAAATTTTGCTGCTGTGGCTTAAATCTTTTGTGCCTTACAATTTTGAAAACACGAAAAGAGAATCATCCATATTTTTACAACGTATAGAGCGTAAATATTTACAGAAAGGTTTTAAGCGAGCAATGAAATTAACATATTCATCTAAATCCTTTCCGAGATGTTTATTTATTTTATGCGTAAAGCTCTCTATTTCAACGGAATAAAAGTTTAACTGCCTTTGTCGTATGTATTATATGTTGTTTTCGTTAACTTTCATACTATTTTTCATACGAATGCTTAGTAAGAGTATTATTTATAAAGCTTTTCAAGCATTTTTTGTGATTTTTTTAATGGTGACATAAAAGATGATTGTGTATATCACTTCTTTTTTACACGGCAGAAAAAAATATTTTCACTAAGAATAGAAGGCGTTTAGTTTTAAGTAAAAGTCCAGTGAGTTGAAAAAATTAAATACATTATTAACGACTAAAATGCACGGCGTTGTAAAACTGCAAACTTACTTTCAAATGATCATTATTTTATTAGAATGTGCTCATTCCGTACGATTGTATAATTATATGAAAAAACAAAGTATAATATATCGATTTATAAGAACACACAAAAATAGTATAAATAAAATATATGTAATAACTCGTATATTTATTTATGGTTTGGTTGGAAATTGTTTGTTACTTTATTTTGACGTCGTAAATCTACAAAATTATGCATTTACTAGAGAATATCCTTTTAAAAAAAGTTTGGATGTTCCCCTTTTTTTCAAAGCAAATAGTACATAGGCTCCCAACCTGAGGGGTCGCCAACTTATACGGTCAACTAAAAAAAAATTGTTTTTGTATGCTTTTGGATTGTATGGTGGTCGCGGGTCACATGGATTTTATGAAAAGGGGTCGCCACCCGAAAAAGGTTGGGAGCCTATGAAATAGAACAAAATAATGTCCAAAGATGGAGTGTTATCTGAAGACTATTTCGAAGAGTCTCATGTAGAAGATAATAGATTTTATTTTATTAAGTCCGAGAAGATTTTCTTTGTGATGAAGGCGTGAGCTTGGAAAAGGATCCACTAGTATTAAATGAAACTTCAGCGAATTACCAAGTGCAACAAACACATCTTCCGTTAACAATTCAAGCTGGTCGTTTGGCAACTATGAGCGACTTGTTTGGAAAGTAAAAAAAAATGTTTTGAACCGTGATCAGATCACTTTTCGTGATAATTGTACATACTCGCCAGGACTTGCGATCAAGCTGCTGCTAGTATTCTTTATAGTATATTTTCACATTTTTTCTCGTTAGAAATAGTTAAGAAGACCTAAGAAGAGTCTAATCCCTATTCTGTATACAAAAAATTACACAAAATCTGACTGAAATTGAACTAAGGAAATTCATGACAATATTGATATATTATACATGTCTGTCATAAGATATTCCAATGTTCGTCTATACTGATTTAGTAGTCTAGGTTTCGTACCAATCAAGAGAATAATGAATTAAAGTAAATATTAATTGACGAGCAGATGTGTGCTGCTAAAGATGAACACTTCGTGAAACAATACCTGCCTAACAAACCTCATATATAGGGATTTAAATTATAAATCGTGCGAAGTGTAAAAGGGTATGCGCATAAATATAAGGCATACGCAGTTCAAGAGAATAAACGGTTTCCAGATGAACCTGATTTTGGATTGGTAGGAAATATTCTGATCCGGCTAGCCAGAGGTGTTTCAAGGTATATTAACCACATCATATTCTTCGAAAATATGTATACCACTTTAGTATTGTTTACACATCTTAATAAACAAGAGGTCTATAGCCTGATCACTGTACAAACTAACAGACTTATAAGCTTTAAAAAAAAACAGTTATTATAAGTCTGTCTCCTATAGAACGTATGAAGATTAGATGATAAGCTTTGATGCCGTTGACTTGACAACTGTTGTTGTTAAAAAGAAAATATAGCTATTAATTTTCTGTGTTCTTCTTGTGTTAAAAAATAGCCCGTCTCCCAAGTAGAACGGTTTACAAAACAAATAAGTCTCGGTAAAAAAGATTTATGCCAAAATGTGGACCTCATCGACAGCTTTATAGGGAGGTGTTGCATTGCAATGGGAATCCGAAAATGGTACCCTCACATTTTTTATTACAAATTAGACATTATGGCTATAAATTCTTGGCTATCATATAAGCATTTGAAAGAGACTGAAGCCATTTCTTCAATTTTAAATGCGTCACTATAGACAAGAACTAGCAGAGGTATTAGGCAAAGTTGGTTATGCATCTAAACCGTGTAATAAGCGGAGAAGAAACAGCGAAATCCAAGCCAAAAAATCCGACAACTAATCCAGCAGGTTCCTCTAAAGACATAAGGGTAGACAATGGTAGGTTTTCAGCAGGTGCAAGATGTTCGGATGCAAGGGAGAGAAGTATACCTTTGTCTTAAAGTTTTAAAATCGAATCGCAATTTTTGGATTGTTTTAAAAAAGTTTCACACATAAACTGGAATACTTATCTCTAGTAAATGCATGGTGTGGTATATCTGCAATAAGTATTTATTTTAATAAAATGTAATTAAAACTTAATGCAATATTACTTTCCCTGCATTAGATTATATTTATGTTATACTATGTATATATTTTTTTACATACAAATCATACATTTGAGGGTTGATAAATTAACAGTTATAATTAAAAAATGACAACAATAATCATTTTAAACTCATGTAACACCCGCCGAATATTGTTTATCAACATGTCAAAATCCAATAATTGAACGTCGAAATAAGTATGGTTGATATAATAATATCAAACAGAATGGCTCCTGCAAATGACATGTTGCTACTGTACAATTAGGATATTTATGGTATTTTATTTTAAGTGGGAGTTGTTCTGGGAATGGTGGAAAGCTGTGAAGTTTTAATTATGTTTATCAAAATAGAGATGTGAAGTTTTCAGTAAAATTATAAATCGCTATGTTTTTGATTTCGCTTAAAAGCTTTCAACACAATACACGAATACTAAAAGTCGAAAATATGCAGTGTTCAGTGAAAAAGCAAATCATGTATATCAAAATATGAAAATCATTGTTTGCTTACACAGTTTACATAGTTTAAGTCAAAAGATAAAGAGAAAAATCTCCTAAGAGACATAAAAATAATTAACGTAAAGGTTGCAATAACTTTTTAATAAAATATGAGCTTTTCTAAGCAATGTCGATCGTCCAATTCATTCGTCAGACTAGCCTAAAATGTGAGTTTTGAGTCTATTAACCAGATATCTTAGTAATGCTACCAAAAAAATGTTTTTGCAGATAACCACGAAAAGAATTTTTATAATGTCAGTACTACATAGAATATTCCAAAATATCCTAGTAATGAACCATAAACTTTACAGCTTAAAATAGTATCAACTTTTAGGAAACATAATCTTTTTACTTTTGACAATACTATTGTGGTTATCACACATGTGAAATGAAAGCTGTTGTCTCTAAAAGCTTAATTCAATATCGACGATTATTTTATACCAAACGTATGAGAAAAATAGGAAGTATAGAACGGCACTTCAATCATTATTAACAAGTGTATCCTTGTTTAACATTGTATCATAGAAAATCCACCATCAAGAAAAGAAACGAAGGATCAGACCTTAGAAATTTGCGAAGCAGAAAGCTTTATAGTTCTAAAAATAACTGTACACCTTCCATAGTAAGTAAACCATAGGAAGGTTACACCTATTAAACGACTTTTTTAGTCATATTGTACGAATTTGAAATTTATGGAGTACTTGTGTACATTGTTTATTGTAGGTAAGCTAAAAATTGAATCTATATATAAAATATCTTATTTTTTTGGTGGAAATATATTTTTTTTCAAGATTTACGATCTTCGCTTTTACATGACAATACAATTTTTACTTCTTTCAGTTATTTATCTTTAAATAGTGATAACATATTGTCAGGATTAAATAATCACTTAATAGTAAGGTGATATAACTATTTTATAACTATCCTTCTCTTTTTTATATAAATCAATCAAACCATCTTCCTATTATGTATATTTATTCACCCCATTCAAACGTATATATTTTTATGTTTGAGCTTTACTGCTAATATAAACTTTTATGCATTCAGGTAAATCAATATTCCAGTTTTTAAATATTGTTTGTTTCTAATAACTCATGTCATGAAACCATACATGCGACCACTTTTATATGCATGTACTAAAAACTGTCGACCACGTGAAATATTGATGCCAGTGTTATGACAAAAGCTTCTACGCATCTGTGCGGGAAGTATTATTTACACCTGTGGGTTTTTGCAGTCCCACTGATTGACCTTATTCCTAACGAAATGATTTTGAAAGCCCGTTAGACTATGTGAAATCAAAGTATGATCTTTATTCTTAAAACGTAATTTGTTAATTTTTTGTGGAGTCCATAGTTTATATCACGGTGAAAAAATTGCAAAGTATTTTAGTTCTACAAATTTTTTACAAGATATAGTTGATAGCTATTTCGGCTCACGCCATCGTCAGAACTGTCCATTTACAATTCATTCACAATTTTCATTTACAATTTTTTTTTTTTATTGCTAGCAAAGAAATAAGCTAAGTCGTTAAAACAGAGAAGATGTATTCTGTACCTTATCTACACAGCTATATATATTGTAGATAAGCAAATTTTCGTTTTTGAATTTTAAAAATTTTGTGGAACTAAAATATATTGCTATTTTCACCGTGTTATAATGGAGTTTTACCAAGTAAATGCCAATTCAATCAATACATACTTTATTATTCTCTAAATTTCGTGAGGTAAATTTTATTGTCGAATCATACATATATTTTATGATTCAATCACTTTTAAGATATGCTAAAATAAAATACTATTTATAAAAAAAAAACTTTGAAAACAACATAAATGTTTCCACAATATATATTTTATGACGAAAAGAATATATTTCGCTCATCATGAAACATTTTATTATGTAAAAATAAATTTATTTATAATACATATTATAAAACAAACATCATGCGCTTTCGTAGCAATGCAGTTTTATCTATGTGATAGTTTTTAGCTATTTTATAATGGCAATATTAAAAGCTGTTAAGTTTTCATAGACACTTTTGTTTTCTACTAAGGTATCTTATACTAAAATTTTCTAGTGTAAACTAGATCCAAGATATTTTTCGATCTAACAACATTAAAAGTATATTACAAACAGAATGAAATAAATTCGTTGTATTTTTAATAAATAACTTCAAACACCAATGCGTGTAATGTAAATAGTGTACATAATATATTTCATATTAATAAAATCGAGTTTATTGGGCACTAAAAAGAACTTCATATGTGGCAACTTGTAAGGCAAATAAACATTTTTCAAGAGAAAAAAAGTTAATGCAAAAAATCGGCGGAAAATTGAAGAAAATAAAAACATCACCCTACACACCCAAATAAACTGTCGGCCTTTTGATAAATGACATAAAAGCGACGCGCGGCGCCAGCTTGTGGCAACCCGATTGTAAGGCTCTGTATAATAAATAAAATAATGTACCAGGATATGGCAGAATAATTTAATGTTAATAACTTTGCACATACATATGAAAAATGAAGAAATTTGGCAAATTATGACGATAAATGATGATAAAAATATTTTTTATTGTTAAGTGAGATGTTATGTCAATGAAGAAAATATTGTTAGATATTTTTCATTTTGATAGTGCTGGTTGACGGTTACGGGTTATGGCAACTTATGAAATTACTGTGTTTCGTAATCATGTGCTTGCTGTGAATTCTAAGAGTACAGTGGTTTAATTTTGTTAAGAACACGTATGCAAGAAATAAGACTAACTAACCCTTTATTAAATCAAAAAAAAAACGATGGGTTTGATTTAGAAATATGCTGCAAATTTCTGTTTTTCTTATCAGAAGTGCTACTTGAAGAAGGCTTGTACAACGCTAATGCTCAAAAATTTGAATTATATTGGCTAAATTTTAAATCATCAAGCTATTTTATAAAGTATTAACTGTAACTACTATTAATTCTTATGGAAATATTGTGTCATTGATGAACATTCTATTTAAGTTGAACAATCGCCGTTGATATGCTTCATTAGAAATTTAATAAGATTCATTGATCGTAGGATTTAAAATTATTTGATGAATATAAATGATCATATACATTTTTCCCGTAGTGGAGTGTTCACAGCCGTTGTCTTCGGTTGTGGTACTTGTGGTTTTGAATCCCAGAACGGACAATTTCGTAAATCAATTTTTCTCTCATGTAACAGTCTAGTAAACAGTTATTGAAGAAATACATTTTAGTATAATTTGATATAGTCAGCAATCGGAAAACCATGGGTTTTTATTGTAAAGAGTTTTTCTTGCTTTTTAATATGCTCTTATAGTTTTTGAATTATAAAATTAATGATATACTGACTGTGTGTAGGAAAATATTATAAAAGCGCCCACATTTGTGACGCAAACGAAAGCAGATATTTAGCTGGCCTTGACTTCCATACGTAATTTCCATAATTCAATAAAACATTTATAAGCATGAAACCATTCAATTCACATTATACTAAGACATCAGAAATTTAAAAAAAGCTTTCCAGCGAGCATCTTGTGTCTAAAAAGAATATTTTTGTATATAATTAAATAAATGTTATTCATAAGCATGGTTTAATATATTCAGTAGGGAGTCACGTAAAAGATATTTCCATTTTATGTTAAAAACAATAACTTTATTATTGTAAATTTCACTTATGAATATATCACTATGATTAACCGTCTCGGGAGTTGATATGTTGGCAGTCAATTAGTTAAATAATATTTATTGCTTTAGAAGAAAAACCGTCAAACATATATATTTTAATTTATGATATTAACTGAAGGTGCTTGATGGAATTTCAATATCAAATTAGAATTTTTGAAACTTTGTACAATTCGACAAGTTATATCACTAACGACACAGGTTTCACCTTTCGGCATATTCAGTCTTTCTACTATCCAAGGATTATATACCAAAGGAATTAATTAACACTCAATTTCGTGTGATACGTTGTATTAACACTAAATACTATTAATAACTAAGTCTTTAAAGAAAGGATTCTACATCAAATAATAAAAAAAATACCATATTATAGAAAATAAATTTATTTATTATATCAAATATTTATTTCTTTCCATCCTGGTAAATTTTATCACTATTTTTTTCAAGAGGTCTCTTCTATCACTTATGACATTTATACTCTTTTTTTCTCCCAGCGATAAGGTACTTGCTTTGGAGTTGTCAATAAATTATTTCATTGATAAGCGTTTTTTGCTTTCATTAAAAAGTTTTCCGCAAAAACTTTACAGCTTTCATTATTTATGACTTTTATGAGATTACAGAAATAATATGGAATAGACTGTTTTTCTTAGGAAAGCTTTTTTGTTGTATGTTATGTAGATTTATTATAACAAATAAATAATATTTAAAAATTTGTGTATTTTAAGTCAATAAAGATATTGCTACAAAGGTAATCGAATGAAATTAGGCGATATTAATAGTATAATATATCTTTACTCGTTAATAGTGTTGGATAGATATCATTTTTATTTTATAGCATCTTATAACTGGAGAAGGATTTGTATACGGCGAGTTGCAAGAATTATCATTAGGTATGTTATTTCTTAAATAAGAAACGATGGAAAATTTCATAGAAATATTTCCTTATATTTCTTAAGAGTACTAATCTCACTGGAAAGACCGTTGATGTTGATGGCTAGTTTTAGAAGTTCATCTTATGAAGTGGAAAACATCAGACACTCTTTCCAAGAACAAAATAACGCAATTGAGAATTTTCTACTTATATGTTCAAGCGTCATCCACAAAATGTGTAAACAAAGAAAATTTTAACCATGCTTCGCTCGTTAATATATTTCTTCAAATAATTTTATTGCGTTTATTGTTTGCTTAAGAAACGACTGTATTGCTTCATACTTGATATTTTAATATAATAAACATGAAAGATTTAAACCGGAATGTATTCTTAAAAAATATTTTTAACTTAATCTCAGTATTAAATTAATATTTTTTTAAATTTACAACAAAGCAAAAATTTCTATTGAAGCGTTTCCACACCACAAACAGGAAATTTGAATAATTGAAAAACATCTGCGAGACACAAAGCAGTCCGACTGGATTCAGCGGAACTGTTAAAATTTAAGTATTTCTGAATACTTGGTCCCGTAATACGATTGAATAATGTTCTTTATTTACCTCAACTTCATTTAAAACGCTAAATGTAACTGAAAAAAACCTTTCAACGTTTATTCAACTCGGCGGAAAAAATTTAAATGTCAAGCTTGAAAATAAATATTTGTACAGAATTGTAAGCAAAGAAGAATCAAAAATATTATATATAAGTGTTTAAGTTGAAAGTTCCTAGTCTGTAGAAAGAATTTATTTATATACACAAATTTGATATCTTACGTATATTCTCTCTTTATTTGATTGAGACAGTTCCTATTTTGTTGACAAAATATAAAGTGCTGTTTTGCTTTGTTGAATTATGCATTACAGATGCATATTCTAAATAATATCGATCAATATATGTTATATACCACGATTTGAAAATTTACCGAGAAAAAATTAATGCATTGGCAACTACGATGGTATGTCCATAAATCTTCAAAGAAATTTATAAGTGAATATTTTTTTATTTTTTTAATGCGGCTCGTGGAATACAACAAAAATTATATTAAAAGCTCAAAAAGTCGTGGTGACATCCAGCGTTGTCCAAAAAGATTAAAATTAAACAACCAGCGATTTTAAGCGGGGAAAAATTATAAAAAAAAAAATACTTTAAAGCCAATTATCATTAAAATATTTCACTTTTAACTTAAGGACAGGTATTATGTCAACTAGTTTTCATAAACCTTTTACGTATTCGACTAAACATTATTTTCATTTTAAAATGAAAGTTGTTCACCGCTAGTTCTTACAATAACATTTACAGCGAATATCATATTGTACAATAGCCTCTTCGTTGATTACAATTTTGTATGGCCTGTTGTATTTTAAATATCATTATATAGATACGAATCGTAATGCAAATATTGCCAATTTGAGATTAACGCAATAGTAATGACCAATTTTTTTACTGTAACGCAGTAAAAATAACTTTATCAATGACATGTTTTATCAATGAAAACTCAACGGTACCCAATTAGTACTTTTTATATATATAATTCATTGAAGAAAACCTCGTATATCTTTCATCGTATTCAGCAAAATACATTTAAGTATCAATTACTGAAATGAAAATATTAAATCATTTAAATCAGCCTCTGAATACGGAGAATCTTTATCCCAGCACTTTGTGGGCAATAAAGTGTTTAAACAGAATTTATCTTGTTCACGCGATCATTCATGGAATCAGAAATATTTTAACATAGGGTATTTTGAGGTCACAAGCTATATTTAAATTTTCATGTGGATCGACTTCCAATCAGAATACTGAAAAAAAATCTGAACGCGTTATTTTAGTTTCTTTTAATAAAAAAATCTTTATTTCACGTAATATCTTCAAAAATATTTAAATAACATATATATCACACGGTGAAAAAAATAACAATGTATTTTAGTTGTACAATTATTTTTTATTAGATATAGCTATTTCGGCTCACGTCATCGTCAGAACTATGCTTAAACGAACATTTGCTTATCTATGTATAGCTGTGTAGAAAAGGTACACAATACATCTTCTCTCCTGTTTTGACGACCTAGCTTGTTTCTTTCTCGCAATAAAACTAAAAATTTTTTTTTTTTTAAATGAAACTAAAAAGGCGGTATAATAAGTTTACATATGGTACGGCAATGATGTATTACGAAAACAAAACAGCCCCCTGTAGCGGGTTGAGCAATGGCGATCGACATATATTAGTTTGTTCGTTAAGAATCCTTTGTGATAGTTGATATCTATTGATTTCCAAATGTTCTAAAGCCGTCATCTTGCGACCTTTATTACAAAGATACAAACACTTAGGCGCTGAGTTTGTATTTATATTTTTAAAAATTTGTAGAACTAAAATACCTTTTTTTTCACAGTGTTATAATGGAGTTCTACCAAATGATTGCCAATTCAATCAATGTATATATGTCTACTTCTTTACCATAGTTGTAAAATTGAAGTATGAAAATTATAAAAAATTACGATTTCTTATTGTAATTTGATTTGATCAAATTTTGGTTCGAGATCAACCAGCCATGGTAGGCTCCTTTGACATATGAGGTGTAATAGCACTAGGATATAGCACACAGTTTGCTTTTCTTGACAAAATGGATATTCGTCAAATAAATTAACGTTGCTCCACGTGCTGACACATTTACCCAAATTGTATCATAAAATAAAAGAAAAATGTTTTACGTGACACTATAAAAAAGGTTTCACTTCAGATTAAATGCTGTTTTATTTCGGTGTAAGCTTTACGACCCGATTAACCTTTTTCTATGGTAACGTTAAGGGTAACCAAGTCTATAGCTACCTAGTGTCAAGTAATTTTTTGACCAACGTACTGCTGTCCACGTTGCAGAATTTCAGAATGGTTAACATATTTGCTTTTGTCACAGTGCAGTACAGTACAAAACACAATTTATAATTATATATTTTTATGACCAGGACTGGGTTCGAGTTATTATCAATGTTGTTTTATCAAGAAGTGACAGTTAACATTTATAAATTGAATCCTGACTGATTCAAAAGGTTATTTTCATTTTGAGTAAAATAATGCGTTGTTTAAGGGTAATAGAATTTCTCGGAACTCAATATTAGATTTCAGTCACTGTTTTTGGAAGTGGAATTGATTTTGCCAGGAACATGTTTATGTTTGAAATATTAGATTATCTCTTAGGCAGCACTATTTTTTCATACATGAGTTTTATTAAATGTGCCTAATGAAATCAGTGATTCAGACGAAGACTTTCAACTTTATTTATGTGTTTCGTGTTGAAATGAACATATATGATTACTAAACAAGTGATTAGACGCATTATTTGCACACACAGACTGCTCCTAATTAAATAAAAAAAAACTGATAAGCGCTTAAAACGATAAGCCTATGTATATAATCTGAAAAAAATAATCAAAAAGTTCAATGAAATATGAAGTGCATTCGGATTAAATATGAACGTGTCTCGGTTATCTTAAAAAGATAATTATTTTACACATAGCGACGCTCATTTAATTTTTAAAATATATCCATATGTTAAAAGTTAACTATTTACACAATCTTTTAGTTAAACATATGTTAAAAGAAATATCTTATAGACGTATATTATAAAAATTATCAACATACAGTTCCAAAACTGGTTCATCCCAAACTGTCAAAAAGAAGTAATGAGAAAATTTCTATCAACAAGATGATGGTTTACTTCTGGGTTCCCCCTACGATCAAAACAAATTGAATACCTTTCACAGAAACTGAATTAGTACAATCTACAGCTTTTAGAATTGATCCTTAAAATAAACTATTTCGTTATTTGGTGCTGAGTAATGATAATACATTACACAAATCCTGTAATATGAGTGCTTATCGCTCTCGAATCTAGAGTGGAAATGTTCGATTCCTATGGCTAATGCAGTAACTATCTCTCAGTGAAGATAAAATTTTATTTTTTTATGTACAACATGAAGACATTTTCACAAAATGTAAATATCATCCAGTTGTAAAGAAATGAAACCTCTTTGCTCTATCGCTGGTGATGGTTAGTCGTTTAAGTTAAGTCATGTATTATAAAGACATATTTAATTTAACAGTAAAACCAGAAACGCAATACATTGTACGCAGTAGTTACAAAAAATTTGAACATGCAAATTTTATTTTGATCGAGCCATACTTTTACCATGAATCAATAAAAAATCGGAAGTCAATATAAAGAGTAAGCAAATATTGGCTTATTCATTTTGTAAAATTTTCCTACAACTGTTTACTATGAAAGGTCATTCAGTGTAATGAACTTTATAAAAATAAATATTGAAGTCAGCTGCGGTTATAGTAATCTTTTCGATTAAAAAACATTTATTTGTATTTTTGAATTTCGAATACTGGTTTGCGAATTATTAATAGACTGTTTTTTTGTAGTAAAGAGATACCTGAATTACGGTTTTCACGACAATAATTTACTTTGAAACTCCTAATTGTACTTACACAATGAAGTTTGCAGGCAATTTTTCATGCCATTCAACTCATCAAAATACAATTTTTTTACCGTTAACCCTAGCTCAAAATAACACATAAAATTTTTAAAATCTATAAACGTTCTAGAAAAGCTATATCGTAGACTCTGTAGAGGATAATATAATTCAATGATTTGACTAAAACATTGTTACCACGAATTCGCAAAAATTATGGTCATTTGCATTGGTTATTTAATTTTAATATGTTTTATATATGGATAAATATAAAATAATCACACAATTTCACTACACTGGGTCTTTCCATAATAAAGAAAGTAGTATTGAATCACTTGGCAATGATTCAATATTCACCCTTGAATATATTAAATAATTTACACTAACAAAATTTTACTTTTTTGTTTACGATCGGTATTCCGTTAGAAGATACTGTTCGTTGTTAATATTTTGAATCATTAATATTGTGTACATTTACAGAATAATGCCCAAAGGCGAAGAAAATTATAATGAATTAAATCTATTTTTAAAATTCCTTTTAACACCCTCAGTCGATATTTGGAAGCATTTTGAATATTGTTTGCTTAATTTTACTCACAAATTTGTTTTGTTTGAATCTGATAAAATTTTTTTTGATGATGAAACTCAAAATAAATGGTAATATTTTGTGTCTTTTATATTTGTTTAACATACATATTACACATAGGCAGTGAAACAATCTACGGACTATTTATGCACTTGAATTATAATGAAAACTATTTGCGATAATTGTTTATTGGCAGATTTGACATATTGTTAACAAGAAGAACATATGGTACGGTATCCACTATAAATGTTAAAAAACAGAATGCTTGTATAGAATTTTATTTTTAATCAAAGTTGTTCAGTTGATTCGATAAAATACAGTTAGAATATCTCGGTTTACTTCAAATCATGAATAATCAAATTAAATAGATGTATGGAAGAAAATAAAAATAAGTTTAAATGGCGAGGAAGTAAACTTTTCATATGAAAAAGTAAATTTGCATTTAAATAAAATATATAAACTTTTATGACTGCTTGCGGACTTGCCATACTATGTGAACCATAAAGCATTAAATCTGCAACCACCAAAAAACGGCGAAAACCTAAAACAAGCAATTTGGTGAGCTAACGGCAGAAATTTCCATAAATGATTAATTCAAATATTATACTATTCAACGTTGAACTCATCACCACCCGTTACGGCTTCACACTTTTCTTACAAGGTATATTCCTCAGCGTGACGACGTTATGTGTGTTTCAAATTTTGTAAGGAACGATAAGGGAAAAATTCTAAGGACTTGGTTCCATGCATTAAAGTGTGTTTATCAGGTCCTAATTAATACTTGCTAAAAGTAAGATATGGTAGAATGCAGTGGTAGCTTTGCTTACCGGTGTTTTGTCTTGGTATATAACTTTTACCGATGTATTGTAGTTCCCATACGGATAGTGATAGATATTTGTCTTTTAAGACTGACACCAACTTTGAAATGGATATCTTCAGTTTTTTTTTGTATGATTCGACAGCTTATTCGTGTTTCTATAAGCTTAAATGGATAAAAATGCATAGTTTGCGGATACTACTGTAGGATAGTTATTATATTTTTTGACATTTAACTACAGTAGTCAACGGTAAAGGTAGAAAATTTTGTGATAAGCAGATGTGGAGGTAATTTCAAGGAATGCTTCATATCTATATTTTTTTAATTTCATTTTTCTTGAATATTGTACGCGTTTCGCTGGTTTGATTGCAATATTAGCGGTCTCGTGGTTAAATTAGTGAGCGATCCATTCGACAGTTTACTTGACGACGCACGACTGGAAAGTTGATAGTGGCAGCGAAATTGTCACTAATCGTTTTGCACTGAATCTTGCAGTTGAAATTAATTAACTTAATTTAATTGCTTAACTTCGGCTAAATGATGTCAACTGCACCTTACGAGGTGTAAGCTGTCTACCACGATCTGAGGCTACACAAACTTGAGAATGCGCATGACCATTCATGGAGAACATTAAGGGTATCCATGGACTAATGGATCGATAATATCGTAATAATCTAGGACCCAGTGCTACCTGTTCAATTCACGGATTCTGTTTGATAAACTTGGCTTACTATTGCTTTTGTCTGGATTTTGGAGGTAAGAGAGTGAGATATTCAATTCATTATCATACCAAGCATTAAAGAGACTATGCAACATGCTTGAAAATTTATTGCGAATGCCGTGGGAAAGATTAAAACAGGAATGTTTAAAATTAGCAAGTATTTAAAACTGGACAAGTTTTCGCGGCCATGTCTTATGATCCTGTTCAAAGTGATATCGGGAAACAATTGCAGGTAAATATTATTGATTGAATTCAAGTAATAAATTGTTTTTTTAGTGTATGCGACTATTATTTTTATCACTAAAAATGGTGCATTTACATAAAACCCCTAATGTTTATAATGCGGATATAGTAAAATTTTACGTGAGAATGTTGGAAAATTCTTTTCGATTATAAAACAATCATTTGTATTTTATAATTTCGAATAATGGTTTGTGAATTATTAGCAATCTAGTTAATACTGCAACATGCTTGAACATTTGCATTGTCGTGGGAAAGATTGAAATCGAAATGTGTAAAATTACAAAATTGCGATTTGTGGGTTAACGAGAGTTTTTCCGGATGTGTGCAAGACGCGGCCGCACTGCAGATGCGGAAGTGGGCGACAGCAGACGACACAGTAGGTGGCTGGAGGTGGATAGAGGCGGGAACGGGCTGACAGGCGCCACTTCTCGGCACTGCCTGCTGCCAAACACCAAAATAGCCTCTCCGTGAGATGTGTAATTGAGTTTTCAAAGCAGAATAATTCTACAATGAACTACTTAAATCATATACACACATATTCACACAATCATACACATACTCACAATCGAATGAATAAACGAAATCCCACATATATTTTCACATGTATCCTTGTCATTGTAGGTATTTATATGAACCAAAAATATTTACTTAATGTAACTTTGCACATAAAATTGTTTACTTAATGTTACTTAATTAATGTAACTTTGTGAACTAAATGATTTAAGCAGTAAAGGGATGTTAAAATATCCACCGAATCCAATAAGGAAAGTTATAAAAATTAACACGGTGAAAAAATAGCAATGTATTTTAGTTCTACAAAATTATTTTTAACAAATAAAGTTGGCTCGGTTAGGCTCACGCCATCGTCAGAACTAGATTAGTTCTGACGATGGCGTGAGCCGAAATAGCTATCAACTATATTTGTTAAAAATAATTTTGTGGAACTAAAATACATTGCTATTTTTTCACCGTGTTATAATGGAGTTCTACCAAGTGAATGCCAATTCAATCAATAAGTTATAAAAATTGGTCAAAATTTTCGGACAAAAATGTTTTATGTTATATTTCGAAGACTTATAAAATCGAAATCATTATTTGATGTATCGCAGTTATAGTTAACGTCAATAGAATATATTGATTGAATTGGCATTCACTTGGTAGAACTCCATTATAACACGGTGAAAAAATAGCAATGTATTTTAGTTCTACAAAATTATTTTTAACAAATATAGTTGATAGCTTTTTCGGCTCACGCCACATAGTTCTGACGATGGCGTGAGCCGAAATAGCTATCAACTATATTTGTTAAAAATAATTTTGTAGAACTAAAATACATTGCTATTTTTTCACCGTGTCAATAGAATATGTTTTCCAAAACGAGACTAATTTTTGAATAAATTATATATATTTGTACCAGGACTTAAGTCATTTTTTTTGTTGAAGCCTACCAAATATAATTTAAATTAATGATTACATCTACAATTTATTATACGTGCCTTTTTTGAAAGAAAAACACATCACAAATTGTTTTCGATTAGACTACCACTAATCCTGTCATATCTGAACCATACTCATGAATGAGAAAATAGGTGGCTTAATAGTAGATAGTTGTTGTAGAACATAGTAAAAAATTGGTCATACTAAGGGTTGTATTATAAAATGTACTTAACAAATTAACTTTGCAAACAAAGTAATCTCGGTGACTTTCGGTTAACAGTAAACACGGATGAAATTCAATGAAACATTATGAACGGATAGTCTGTAAAATGTATGTAAAACAAAGATGTACTATTTTGTTGACTTTCTTCTTTTTCGGTCAAATTCGCTTTTCAGCCTTTTGATATTCATGGTCAGGATTCAACTTTTCTAGTCTATCTAGGTGTGCGATTATTTCTTTCTATACGAGGGTTATTCATCGGCATCTCAGCTTTTTTGTAAAGGAATTGTTCTAATATTAATCATCTAATACATAGGCTCCCAACCTAAGGGTCGCGAAGGGTTTTTTGGGGGGTCGCCAACTTATACGGCCAACTAAATTTTTTTTTTGTGTGCTTTTGGAATGTATGAGGGGTCGCGGGTCACATGGATTTTATGAAAAAGGGTCGCCAACCCGAAAAAGATTGGGAACCTATGATCTAATAGGTGGTGCGTTCCCATGAGCATTGTATCAATCTTAAGCTCAAAATATCTCATAAGTTCAATGAAGTCATTTACTGTCAGGCCCGTCGCGCGTTGTTGCGAACTCAGAGTAAGGTAACCAAGGACACTCTTTATGATAACAAATAATTTTATTGTTAATTTTATTTATTTATTTGAGGGCTTGTAGAAACACGATATTTTTGTTTTTTCATCTGGTGCATATACGAATAAATCGGAAGATTTTCGCGCGTGACGCGTGAGCTGGCCACATAGTGCATAAAAGAAGCACAGATTATCCAAATCTAGTCAACACACTTGTAATGATTTTCTTTGTGCTTTGTTTAGGTGCTTTGCGAGTCGCACCGGAAACCGTAAATGTTTGAATTAAAATAGCATATCTGATGAGATCACTGGGTAACGTGGGAAGAGTTATAAGTTAGTTCGATGATATCATTAGTCGTGGTGGAATTATGCTTCGTTAAAATGTGTGGTGGAATACCTTGCAAATCCAGTGAATTCAAGAATTCCGATGAATAGTGTAGTTATACATAAAGGACAAATAAACACACGTACATTGATTTATATATATTATATATATACTATCCGTTGTATAAATGCTATATTGATACACACCGCCGTTCAATTACTTCACTGATCTATATCACAATAGCCTTTCCGCTAGTTGCAACAAGATACTGGGATATATACAATATCACTACGGCTTACTACAAACACATAGCCTGTCTTTCGAGTAACAACTTGCAACCTGCATCGAACGCATATTTTGCAGTTTGCCAAACCGTCAACAATAAATATTTTTTCTCCAAAATAAACTTTGCTTTATCTCTTCATTTCCCTTATGTAATATCCATTACGTGAGGTTATTTCAATGAGCCGGCAATCTCATAAATTTAATTCCTATATTACCTTACTTTATGTTTAATTCCCACTGTTACCCACGTTTATAGGTATCTCTAAGCTTAAAATTACCCAATTGCATTTTAAAGATAGTTGATTACTATATTTTGCATAATCAGTTTTGTAACAATATTTAGAGTTAATATAACTTATCGTAGGCAATTGATTGTCACTATCATCAAATCAATAGTATTGAAAGTTATTTTAGTTGTATGTTTGGATCTGAGCCGTAGTCCTTTGTAATTGATTCCTCTTCTATTTAACCGATGCAAACTGATTATTGTGTGTCAGTTTTGTTACATCCATGTAAGATAATAACCTAAAGATATTGAAAGACAAAACCCCGGTCGTTAGTGAAAAAACACGTAAAATCGTACAAAGTTTCAACAATTAAAATTAAATATATTATTGATTACCTCTGTGAAAGTTATGCGATAGCTCTATGAAAAACTTTATCGTTCACTCGTTATGTCGTTTACAAATACTCAATCAAACTTTATATTTCTAAGAATAAGAATTAAGTTGACGGAAAAATCATTTTGAATTATTTATATTTATAACTATTTATTCTCAATCTGGAGTTGGCAGGTTGATGCCATTTGTACGATAACACGAGCTGATGCTAATTATATCTTTCCTAGAAAATAATAAATTATGTAAATAAATTTGTAATTGTTCCATTTTCAAAACTATCTGCGTTTTATAAAATCATGTCTGTCGATAAAATATTTCTAATTGATTTAAATAAAACCTGTGTTTCCGTGGAGTACAAACGAACGTTTGTAAAGTAGGTGAGCATATTGGCTTTCCCCCTGGAACAAATGTGAGCTATGGCCTGCGTTTGTCATCCATCCATGATCAAATACTCTAAAGTGATTGATAGCTTTTGCTGTTGCCTCGCCTTTTGAAATCCCCTCGCCGAACAGTAATCGTATACATCCACATCAATATTCATTTTGATTTGCTAGTATAAATTGCATAAATCTTAGACTGTATTTAATAATGTTGTCCGTTTTTTACAAAATAATGTTTGCTTGATTATAAAAGGAGGAATATTTGTGTTATTCTACCAACTGTTGTGGTAACTCACGATTTGATGGTGAAATTTATAATTTTAAATTTATAAAGTAAATATGTAGAACTAAAAAATACTTTATTGATTGAATTGGCATTTACTTACTAGTACTCTATTATAGCTAAAATAATTCTGATGAAGGCATGAGCCGAAATCGACTATATCTTAAAAAAATTGTAGAACTAAAATACATATTCTATGCTATTTTTCGCCGTGCTAAAAAATAATTGTAAGTCAAACTTATTAAAGATTTCATAAGAAAATACATTTGAATATTTATGATGTATCAACACTAAGACTACCTTATATCAATAATAAGTTTTATAAAATAACATTCTTGCGTTTAAATTACTAATTATTTATTGCAGCATTAAAGTCTTAAAAATGACTTAGTTTGAATATTAATAAAGATGTATTTTGTAATAAAATTTGCTAATTTTTCTGTTTACAGCATCTGTGAATACCAACGTTAACGTTCGAACTTAGAAGTCAATATTCAGTGGAAATGTAAGAAACAAAGAATGTAAGAAAATCTCAAAAACCAACAATAAACGCGAAAACGATTCTTACATGATTTTATTGACTTTGGCAATATACAACATATAATAGACAACATATTTGGCAACCAAAACTTTTTGAATATGAAATATCTTAAATTTATCAAATAAAAGTAATAATATTACACTCAACGAATTTGTAGTTTATGCTAGGTTAGGTTAGGTATTTCGTTACGCTGTTAAAATAATTTTCATTTTTTCTTTCCACTTTTAGCTAAAATCTAAAATATTTACACTGTGGGCAGTAACGAAAAAATTACCATTACAAACTAATTGATTATTCTAGGTATCGCAAATGAAGGGTGGGTGAAATTTTTAGAGGGGTCTGGTGATGAGAAGGAGTGACCCATCGCTCGCATTAATAAGTACATGGATAGAAGAAGCGTTACTCCAACAGTAATTGTTGGTTTGATAAACCATTAGGTTCGGACCTTTGAGCTAGACACCCTTCCACCTGTGCTTTGATTTGATTAAATGATAATAATTAAATTCTTAGGTAAATTTGCTAAATTTAGTTCATACATGATTTAATATTATTAAGTGATTATAAATTTCTTTATTCAGAAACTTTGATTGAAATCATTAAATATGTTTTTTTCTCTGTTATCACACACAAGAAAAATGGAACTAGCCTAAAAAAAGTCATTGCATAGTCAAAAAGTATTCACTATTAAAAACAATATCTACAAGTTTTCACCGGAAAATCTATATGATTTGTCTTTTCATCATTTTTATTTAATCACTTTCAAGGTGTTAACTGTCACTTCTTAATGGAAAGGCACGATAATTTAAATAATAAAAACAAATTTTTTAGTACCTATTTCCAAAATATTTTTTTTTATCGGGACCGGTTTCGCTCTCCGCGAGCATTATCAACAGATTTTTTTTATTTGACATGAATTAAGACAGTTCATAGAATGCAGCCGTTTACATATCGTAAATTCATTGTGGAAAAATACTTAACAAACCAACAAGTTTCAGTCGTCAAAACCTTGTATTTAATTCAATCATCAATTATTATCAGCATTGGAAAATGACGTTATATTTCGAGTAAAAATAAAATGCATTCAAATCTCACTACTTAAGTAAAGGATTATAAAGAAAGAAATTAACACAGACATGAGTCGCAATGTATGAAAAGATTAGCTGAAAAAAAATCCTGTTGTCCAAGAATGTGTTCAAAAGAATCTAACAATCACGATTCGATACTGTGTTCAAGAAATCGCACTTGAAACAGCAAATTTGTGGAAAATTTTACTACCTTTTTTTTCCATTAAAGATCCAATTAACACGAGTTTCTCCCACTAAACCATTTACGACGCCATACGACTTTCAAATACAATGTTATAAAAATCGCTCACATTTGTGAGGGTAACATAGGTGGACATTTAACTGTTTGAATTTCCAACATTCAATTTCATAATTAGTAACCATTTTTGAATTTTCAGGCATTATATCACATGGATGCAACAGAACTAACTGAAGAGCTAGAGATGCCGGAAGGCGAAACCCATGTCGATAGTGACAAAACATGTGGAATCGTACAAAGTTATAACAATTCAAATTCGACATCGTAATTCCATACAACACCTTCAGTTGATATCATAAATTATTAACCGTTTTTTTTAATTTTATATTAATTCATACAAAAATATAGTAGTAAATCTATTGATTGAATTGGCATTCACTTGGTAGAACTCCATTAGAAAACGGTGAAAAAATAGCAAAATATACATTGCTATTTTTTCACCGTGTTAGTAGTAAATCTTTCCAGCCAACAAACTATTTCTCAAGATATATTGCTTACGTCACTTGCCAATTTTTTTGTAAAGTTATCACTCGAAATTAAGTAATGAATTTATTTATATAATTTCATTAACAGATGTCTATAACCTCCAATGCAAAATAAGCGATGTAAAAATGTGGGAAGTGAATTATTTCTTACTAAATCGATTTTAAACTTCTAATAAATAAACAATAGTATGAGTTTAAAGCTCTACGTAGAAAAATAGCGTTTATTAATTGTTTTCTTTTTTTTTTGTCTTGTCATTTTGTATGAGTTCTACAGCTTTCTGTATAAGTTTTACTGTATTAGAATCTGTTTTGCCACCCGAGAGAGTTTTCCACTAAAATTGAAATTTACTTCCAACGATTGGTGCCTTTCGTTGGTAATATAATTATATATATTGCAATAATATTACGAGTAAAATTTTTATATGAAAATTTACACAACTTATTATGATTGGATAAATTTCTACGCTAGTAATGAAACCCGTCAATCAATGTTCATACAATGAAACTTGGAAGGTTGACTGGATGCTTTTTGGACCCAAAACTTTGAAAGCGGAGAGTCAGCTGTCGTGGTTCGAGTTCGTCGAAATGATGCTTCTCGGTGACACCATAAATTTCATATCATTCACGAATTAAAGAGGCTTTTTAACCGACATATTTGAAGCGAATGGCAGGTGTCCCTTTGTTATATTTTTTTCTGTATTATTTTTCACAGCTTAATGCGATATAACATATATTAGTCTTGCTATGTTTGTAAGTTCTCACTTGTTTCATGTTATGTTAGAAAATAAATGTTAGTGTTCTTATTTAAAGCACGCAATGATTTATTGACTGAATTGGCATATACTTGGTAGAACTCCATTATAGCACCGACTTGTATTTTTTTGTTCATTTAAGATTTCGTGTGATGTTTTATATCTATTGATTTCCAGCTGTTCCAAAGCCGTCATCTTGCGACCTTTATTACAATAGATATAAATTATCACACGAAATCTTAAATGAACAAAAAAATATAAATCGGTCGCCGCTTCTCAGACCATTGCGAGGGACTATTGCCTACCCGTAATACCCATAATGAACCATAACAACCATCCCGTCCAATAGTAAGACTCATTGAGATTGCCGCCTGTTTAGTTTCATTTACATTTTCAATTTTTTTAGTTTTATTGCTAGCAAGAAATAAGGTAGGTCGTTAAAACAGGAGAGAAGATGTACTTTTTTTACACAGCTATATATATATAAGCAAATGTACGTTTTAAGCATAGTTCCGACGATGGCGCGAGCCGAAATAGTTATCAACTATATCTTATAAAAAAAATTGTAGAACTAAAATACATTGCTATTTTTTTACCGTGTCATGCAATCATTTCATGAAAAAACATTTGCCGTTATTTTTAAGTAAAAATAATTCTTTATTGTTAATCAGTTTGAAAAAAATATTACTTTCTTTGGAGTTTGATGGCTATAATGTAAATAATAGTTAAATATCGTCTTAATAGGCTGAAAACTTATGTTTTGCCTTTCATTCCCTTGAGGCATAATAGCACACTGATCAATTTGAACTGTATAAAATTTTATACAACGACCCTATGAAGCATAAATCGTCGTTATTTAAAAATAAATGAGATGTGTTTTAATTATATGATAAATTATTCAGATTAATTAATATGCATATCAATTATTATTGAGAAAGATGATCAATTTACAAAACAAATTTCTAGTTTCAAAAAAAGATAAGGTATCAAATTTGCTGGAACACTTTTGAAATTTGAAGACTGCATTCACATTATAATACTGGAACGTTATATTCCATTAATGAGTGAATAAATGCTTCAGTGAAAACCGGCGGCACGATTGTTGATGTTCAAACTTTTTACTCCGCTTAGTGACCCGTATTTAACGCCAATAGGTTCACTGTGGTCGCTGAACTCAATAGTTTGCAGTTTTTCTAGGAAATGGGAACTTTTTCATCACGCTGTCAATAAATGCAGTTTGTAACAATTTGCAAACGGACTAATAAATATGTAAATTTAAAAGTTTGCGGAAACATATATAACTTAAAACAATGGTTCTCACGTGAAATTACAATATATAGTTGCCGCATTATAAACATTAGTTAAATAGAATCTAAATGTCTTGCGGTCGCACTAATTTTTTCTTTTAAGATTTGATAAAAATAGTAGTTATATTTACCGAAAAATCATATTATTACTTTATATTAATCAAAGACATTATTTAATCATATTAAAACTTTTGACTTGATTGCAAAACAAATGGAAATTTTTCAACAGTTTTCTTTTCCGATGCAAGTCGCATTGCCGCTACGTTTACAGGACAGTTAATTTAAATATTTATTTTTATAAAGTGCATTACACTAAATGATCATTCACACTAGTTGAAAACATCGACAAAACGAATAAACCAATATTTGCTTGTTCATTTTTACTTTTGATTTTGTATTCATTCATCGTCAAAGTATAACTTGGCCAAAAACTTGATCTTAAATAATTACGTTTCTGGTTTTACTGATGACTTAAATTCGTCTACTTAATACATGGCTTAACTAAAACAACTGTCCATTCACCAGTCCTATTACAAGCGATTGCGTAACAACCATTTTTTTAATATATCACATACCGTTCCTTGACATAGGTAGGGAATCAAAAATTTCAAGTTATTACGTATAGAATAAATTGATCACAGTAATAGCCAACGATATTTTAATGGGTAATTTT
Organism: Himalopsyche japonica; assembly: GCA_028555115.1. Taxonomy (NCBI): domain Eukaryota; kingdom Metazoa; phylum Arthropoda; class Insecta; order Trichoptera; family Rhyacophilidae; genus Himalopsyche; species Himalopsyche japonica. The sequence goes on from JAHFWJ010000615.1 coordinate 1,331,552, forward strand.
CATACAAATGATATCGTTTTATAGTTTCCTTTTTCAAATTAAGAATTTTTCTTCGCTTCGAAGTCGATCATTCTCAATTGAATTGAGCGAGGAGATTGCATTTTTCTACGACTGGATGTTATTTTTCATGTTGCGATGATAATTTTCCAAGCAATCGCGCAATAATGTAAATTTTATCAAAATGTCTAAATAAATTAAAATATTTTACTCGATTTACAAAATGAAATATTCTTTTTAGCATTACTGATAGATAGTTTGTGCATTGGCCATAGGAGTGGTACCTTTCCCCTTTAGATACGAGAACGAAAAGCACTCATAATTTCAGATGAATAATTATAGGATTTGTATTGTGTTATTATTATCAATTAATTTTACATATTAATTAAAGAAAAACATAAAAGCGACAATTTTAATTATTTAATGTTGTGCACAATATGTTTGTGTTTTTTATTGTGATGGCCGTTTCTATGCGATATATAATGAGGTACAAAAAAGTTACAGATAAATTATAATGTTACCTTCTCAAAAAGCAAATAAATGCATCTGTTGTAAAACGTTAACGATTGATTACTCACAGTAAATATCGGAATGTTTTGGCATCGATTTTGTAAGGCGCACACGACCACTCACTGAACTATTTCTAACCGTAATCCCTTTGTTATCTGTGAAGAGATTTAAAAAAACCGAAAGCTTGCTTTCAACGTTTTTAATGGATGAAAGATACGTTTCACAAAACCGGAAATATAATGTAATCGGAAGCGTATGATGGAAGTCTTTGCTTTAAATTTCAAATTTCTGATAACAAAAAAGTGATTTATTCAAAGTTATGTAATATATATAATAAATCTCAACACAAGTTCTATAAAAGTAGTGTAGAGAGAGGTAGAAATAGTAAAATTGGTGGGAAAATACCACTTGTAAATTTTCTTGTTGAAACTGAACAATAGTACAGAAAAAAATAAAGCGTTCCATGAAAAATATGGTAGCGGTATTTTCCAAAAATCCTTCGGAATAATTGACACATTTTGATCTAATGTATGAGAAAATATTTTTAAATTATAAGCATTTTATAATCACACGCGATCGAGTAGTTATCGTGCTTTAAAATGAAAATTCATTTGAAAACGAGAATTTTCATCACATTTTTTCTCGTTGCAAAATAAACCTCGCGCGTGTAAATGCCAATTGTTAAGTCCACTGTAATTGAGCTTTCATGTTTGCATTTAACTGATTCGAACAGGCCAATGATTCATGACATTATTTATTTTTTTACATATACGTCGCTTATATTTCTATATTCCATTGTGTCAGTTTTTTAGCTATTTGCCGTTCTTGGAGGTATACAAATACTAAAAGTATGTCAATTTTTATCATAGAAAGCTTTCGAACATGCAAACAACTCATTATTTTCGATCTCTTATTAAACAGTTATTTGTAAAAGAAAACGATAACTCAATTTAAATTAAAGCAAAAATTGTGAAGTTGTGATCGATCTCAATACTGTTAGGTTACAAAGAAAATGTCATACACCTTGAAATAACTCAAAAAATAATATCGTTTTGTGAAAAAAAGAGCTTTTGAAATAAATAGACAGGAATGATGAATTGTTAGATTATGAATAACTCGTAATTCGACAACATTATAGGATATAACTATAAAAATAATTACATAGAGGTATAAACCTCGAAATTCGTTTACAACCCAAAGTCTAATCAGGTGTTTATTTACACACTTGTCTCTTTTAACTACAGATTACCCTTATTAAAGTTAAATCGATCATTCTAAAATTTTCACGATATCGGCGTTGAATTAAAGCTATATTTTGATGCTATTTTGTGCATTCATGCCTTTGCCACGATTTCGAAAAAACATAGAATATGGTTTTATAAAAAAGTATCATAAAAAATATTATTTTATAAAGATTTTTTATATTTATTGTTTTTGGGCTTCTTTTATTATATGCTTAAGTTCATAAACTTTGTTTATTTGAATGTATAACTGTTGATATACCGATTTACCGACATGATCTTAAAAGTGACCATTTGAAATTTTTCGTTTCTATTCTGATTGCAAAAAATATATCGCGTTATTTTTGGGATTATATTGTAATTACGTTTTTTTTTGGTTAACAGGAAAAAGCTATCCTTTGAAAATAACAAACAGTCGTTAATTACTGTTATACCTATAAGTAAATTAAAATTAATTTACTATACGGAACGCAAAAACCCAGTATATTTAATGTGTATATATAGTTAAATATATATTTCTATTATTTATATAAATAAACAGCTTGATAATATAAGAGTTTTAAAACTAATAATATATTTCCTAATTAGAAAATACGCCGGTTAATATTGTATTTCAAAGCACACATTACAAGTAAACCACCAATACACAATGAAATTAGTTTACTGGCTTATATATACTACACATGTGTTAATTAATTTTGTCGCTGCGGTTATTGACAAAGCAAAGAAGTATTTGATATTTAAAATTAATAATGGATTCCATACACCAACGCACCATTAATTTATCAATTTTATGATTATTAAAATATAACGCTCACAGAAACCTATGAGTTAAATTGTTACTATTCAGTTCAATGTTTATCTTAAACGAACAATTAAGTCGCTTTGGTTCTCGTTTGATAGTAATATTTAACATCACCATGTAAAATAAGCAGGTACCTTCTAATGTCAAATTACATTTTCATGGCAATTTATTTTTGACAAAATCTTATACCAAAAAGTTATAAGCAGTATGTACTGTTTTTAAAATTATTATATAAGAAAATGAATATCATTAGAATCAAATCAATAGATTAAAATTATTTCAGATATAAATTTAGCAACTAGCCTTAAATATTGAATAATTCCTTTTGTATACAGCCGATGTGTACTATTAGTTGTGTGTCAGTTTTATTGCATTTATGTGTAAGGCAAAACCTGGGTCGTGATTCAAATCACGTAGAAATATACAGTTTCAACAATTCAAGTATGATACTGAAATTCCACCAAGCACACTTTCAGTCGATTTAATAGATATATATATTTAATATTAATTTGAAAGATAATAGTATCTTGCAAAAGTCAAAATATAGATTTGAGTTCTAAATATAATATAACATCTAGTGCCTGAAATTTAAGACGTTTTAACTTTTACTAAAAAAAAATTTCAATATGACAATAGAATTCAGTTTTATATTAAATAATACTATGATAATGGTCGTCTCTTCTGTAATAAATTCGCGTTGTTTCAGAAATTCTTACGAAAAAATGAATTGTAATTTTCAGTCGCTTTTGTTAGTGTATATTACATTATTTTTGCAATTCAGTCTAGACGAAAAACCATTTGGAATCATTTCATGGGGTATTTTAAGTAGTACGTTACGGAGGAATCTCAAACATATATTTTCTTGTCAAAATAAAACGAAGAATTCTAAATTAAATTGATTGATTATCGGATGAAAAACCCATTATATTATATTTTATTTTCATTGGATTATGTTCAGTCAAAAAACTATCAAATATTAAAATTTCCATTAATTTGCTATTATTAATATTTATGGGGTCATATGTACATTTATATTACGCGATAAACACAAATGGAACCCAGGCAGAACATATTATATAATTTTTAATATTTTTAGTGCTTTATTTTAATATGTGGCATTTAAATCAGCTGTGCTTACTGCAGTTCTTCTATTCGCCAATAAAAACATGCTGTATAACAAAATTGATTACATTCTAATGAACAAAGTGTGATCGCGGGAGGTATTAGGCATAAAAAGTCTGAAAATTCATCATTTATGTTAATTAGCAGAATTACATCCCTAATACCTTAATCGACTGAGATCGCTGATTTTGGAAATCAGAAATATATACCGTAATTTAAATAAAGATCTACCAAAATGACAATTTGACGAGGAAACACATAGAACTCGCTGCTCATATTCTATTCGAAAAGGTCGATGGTATTTTATTAATCGTGATAATTATCTTGAAATCGAAAACATTCGAATTGCTAGAAAAAACATCAACACAACATTTATAAGTCAGATACTCATCGTTTTTCATCGCTTCAAGATGTCAAAATATTTCATAGGGAGACTTGACTATTCTCTTATCATTTATTTATCGATATATCCTGCAAAAGCTATGAGAACGCATTGCACGACATATATTTAGAAAAAACAGACAAATATTTCAGTTTGATTATTCTGTTGCCATGTTTTAATAACAAACGTTTTTCTGTTAGATATTGTTTCAAAATCAGGAACCTTTATAATTTTATCAAAATCATGGGGTTGATTTGTTTACTATTACAGCTATGTAATCTACAATTAAGATATTTTTCTTCTTTTTACCATTACTATTTAAGTTATATTATAACTCTTAAGGCTTGAAAATAAAATTAATACATCTACTACAAGTCTGTTTAATTTAATAAAGTATCGTCTATTTGTGTTAATCTAAAAACATATTACAGACATAACCTGACGATTGTGTTATTATTCCAGACTATCCTATGAATAGCCCTCCATGGAAAAAATAAATAAAATATATCATAAATTCTCTGAAAAAACCATTTTTTTTTCATCTGTACTAACTCTACAATTAAAAGCAATATTTAAATAGCCTCCGAATCATACAAAAAGAGATATTTTTTTGTAAAATCGAGTACTTAAGGGTTAATTAATTCAGTTCGGAAATGAAAAGAATGGCCGCCCTCTAATAATTCTCAGGTATAATAACTTCTCAAAGGAAACTGGAAAAAAGATTTATTAACATAGCAGATTATTTTTAACCTATGTTATGGCATTTTGAAGAAAAAAGGTATTGCGCGAAGAGAATATTATTAGATATTTATATAGTTTATTATATATTATATTTGCAGTGCAATTTTATGGTGTTTTTATTCAGAAAAATAAAAAGAAAAATGTTAAAATAAACTGAATCTATAGACATTGTAACCTTTTGAATAATTAATTGATTGTGTTTTCAACATAAAGCTTAATGAAATTACACGATTCGCGAATTATTCAATTGTTTTCAGTTCTAAGAAATGAAATTGAAAAACACTGTTACACAAAATTTGGGTATTATATACAAATAAATAGATGGTTCTGTTCATGATAAAATTGTAATATTATTTTTTAAAACATATAACTTATTAACTATTAATAATTTTGTATTATTATCTTAAAGTGGCGAAAAAGCAAAAGATTAGAATACAATCATATTTATTTCGATAGAGTTAAAATATTTATAAAATTTGGAAATAGATCAAGAAATTTTTCATGGCTATTTCTCCTTCAGTCATCGTTAGAATAGAACCAGTTCCTCAATAGTATTTTAGAGCGTGAAAGTTCTGACGATTGTATAAAGCTGTGGTGAAATATCTCTCAAAAATTCTTATAAAGGAACTCACTACCTTTCAAATATGTTTTAATGAAGTTCCACTTGGAAAATGTAAATATAACCAATTCATATAATACATATGAATGTTTATGCTTATATTGGTTTGGCGAAAATCAATATTTTTTCTTATACATCAGGAAATTTGGTAACATAATACATAAGACGTAAAAATATAAATAGTATTCAATCAGTGGCATATGTAGATTTTTGGGGTTTCTCAACTAAGCCTCTCAGCAAAAAATCCGCCGTTACGATAAACTCAATATATTATACTGTAAAATTGGATTTTTTGAATTTACTAACATCCCATTCAATACCGACGTTATGTGTTTTTTCTTTGAAGAACTTAAGCGCGTATCGTTTTTAGGTTTCGTAAAATAGTTTAAAATTAATTTCTGAATGAATAAATAAAACATATGCCTCAATTACACTAAAATTCACGCCTTTTTTTGATTACCGGTTTGGGGAGCGAAAATTATTTGAGATAACGGATACTTCAAAAACATTCAGATTGATAGTATATATTGTATTACACATAGACTGAAATCTCAAAACTCTCAATTGACTTAAAATAAATTTTAAGCTTGGAAAATTAAATATTATCCAAGCATTGATTGTATTGTAAACTCTAATGTTATTGTTTGAATGCTTTTTTATTGGGTCCTATTTGTAAAAAAAAACGGCGATGGAAAATTTTTTTATTGCGTTTTTTAATCGTATTTCCGACCTATAAATATACAAAAAAACGTTGACTCCGACATAAAATCATATATATTATACAATTGAAATAAAATGATCACCTTTAAGGTGTTAACTGTCACTTTTTGATGAAAAGGCATGATATTTAAAAAAAACAAAAACACATTTTTAGTACTTATTTTCACAATATTTTTTTGATCAGAACCGGTTCCGCTCATCTGCATCTTATTTGTTTCGCTCGTCTGTGTCTTAATTGTATTCAGTTGAAAATGCTCGCGATTAGTGAGACCGGTCCTGATCAAAAAATATATTGTGGAAATAAGTACTAAAAATGTGTTTTTTAATTTAAAATAAAAATGATCGTTATTGGAAAGCATATTGTGAACTAAAATGATACAGTCTTTCTAGTAATATTCACGATTACTCATATAGTACCTCGATCTTCGATATTTGATTATATTTCTATAGAAGATCTGTGAGCTATGTATGATCAAACAAAAGATGGTGTAAAAAAGACCGACGACCATAGAAGAACTTCGAAATGTGATTGAAGACGTTCGAACCGTTTAGATGATCACCACTGTATATATGTTACATATAAGCAAAATTTAATAAACGACGTCCTGAATTTTTTTGATACAAATATAATCAAATATTTAAAAAATGAATAGATTTTTGTCATCGACCCATGCAATCCCGTGAATCATTATATTCTCGGTGAACATTATTTGCACCCAATTTTATCTCGATATATTTGAGCTGATTATTTTTCAATAGCCTTTAGAGCTTTCTGGAAAGTAATGAGCTGATCAACGTTTTTCAAGTTTTAATTTATTGTGAAATGCAAAGCCTCGTGGTATGGTGCGCTTATTTTTTGTTTAAGCTTATCGATTAAGCTTTCACAGAGCTTGACTTATATAACGAAGTACCAAAATAATTATTATAACCAGAAAGTAAGTGTTCGGTTACATATAAAGCAATGTAACAAAGCGGAGGCCGATTTACGTGATCAGAATTAACCTGATTTTAGTCATAGCCCATAGGTATATTAAAGTTTATGCAGTTGCTTTATTTTGGGATGCGCATGAAATAACATAATATTCATTAACTAAGTTAACAATCAAAAATGAATATTGTCATTCATAGCATTATGAGTGCGCTTCAAAGACGACATTACGAAAAAACTAATAATGAAGAAAAATGTGATCTTTCACCAAGACAACGCACCGTGTCATAAGTCGATCATAACGATGAAAAAATTGCGCGAAATTCAATTAGAATTACTTTAACATTCACCGTCTTCTTAAGATTAAGCTGTGAGCGACTACAACCTTTTTGCAAGACTCAAAAAAATGATCGCTGTAAGGAGATATGACTCCAATGAGGAGGTTATCGGTGAAACTGAACCATATTTTGAAAGGTAGGACAAATCGTTTAGAGAAACGAAAAGGATGGCATAATAGATTTGAGCTATATTAATGGAATCGACATATATATTTTGATTTGACAAACAGTTGCAAAAAACAAGGAAATTTATGTTTCAAGTATCAATTTTAAATTTAAACACTCACAAAAAGTCGCGATTTCATTAGTTTCGAAATCGTAGTTATTTTTCCTAATTTCTAGGGCATAAAAATTAGGAAAAATAATTATGATGTGGACAGCATCAGTGCTTATGTTAAGACATATATTATGAGATGTATTCGAAATAGAGGTATTCGGAGAATTGACTCTTTAGCACATTTTTTTTATGTATTAAGTTTGCATGAAATAATGAATGAGTATTTTTGAAAATTTACCGTTCAAACTTTTACACGAAGCACGAACTTATTTTAAATCGACTTAGAAGTCAATTAATTAGTCAAGATATAAATCAATCGAATTTACTCTCGTTCACGTGAAATATGTTAACATCACAAGCATTTTCGTTGAGTATTGTTATTGAATATCTCCATTGGCACGCTGTTTTTAAACTTTGGAAATTCCTGTCCACAATTTCTCAAAAACAAAAATTTTACATTCGAGCTAAAAAAGAATTATAAAATTCATGCACTGATTCTCTTTTTGCATAGGTATTTTATAACGGCTTAAAGATATCAAAGACTTGCTTTACTTTAAAATTTTTGCATAAATATTACCACCATTTAAATTCGTAGAATTACTTGCGTGTTATTATACAGCTGGAGTTTAGTCTGGCTTAGGTTGCACGTATCGTATCGAACAGAAGTTTTGGATTCGAGCCATAGTGACTTATTTACCATGGATAATTATGTAGAAGCTCGCTTTAAAATTTATCTGTAAGTCGGCTATATGAACATGTACTATCTGTTTAAAATGGATATAGAAGGTCTGAAACAATTAGGTGAAAAAATTCACAACGCGCTGTCCTAAGCGATGCAATTTTTGAGAATATTGATTGATGGTTATGAAATAATGTATTTACTTTATTATTGGGAATTAAACTTCCCAAAGCCTTCGTAATTGATTTCACAGTATACAAACGATGCCAGTTCTCTCAATATTCACTTTGCTACACACAGTAAACCTTATAAATGTTTCGGTATAAATTAAATTAAATAATCTTAAATGGATACTTGTAATGCTAGATTGCTTAAATCTATAGATGAAAAAATCTGTCATGTCGTATTTACTACTCAATACAGAATAGCCTGATTCGTTGAATTTGGTTGGCGTCGTCTTTGTAAGTATCCGATAATTTTTCAGCATTTCATATGGAATAGTTTAAGGAGGAATATTATACTTTAATATGAGATTCTTGTTTAATTACAAAATTTATTGCATAGGATAATCCTAAAAGTCCCGATAACGAGAGAATTAAATGTTTTGATTTTAATGTGAACTAAGTACGGTTCGTGTAGCTGCAGTAAATTCTAATCACGGAAATAAGCTACACTATTGTGTACTGTAGAAATTTAAGGGACGAAGAAAAGCTTTCTTTTACCCGATATTTTAAAAGCACAATTCACTCGTAAAACCAAGAACGAGGGTACACGAAGCTAACAACCGTCCACAAGTAATAAATCATGCACGTTCTATTTTTCTCTCCAACTTTATTTTGATAGATAAAATTTATCGCCGCATTAATATCGTTTCCCAGTATTACCTTCACGTTTCCTCCCACTTCATAGTCATTTAAAAGTAATATTCTCACAATATTACGAGAGGCTTTTTATTGTTTCTTGAAACGTTTTGTTTCGATTGAATAGTAATCGAAATAACAATAACTATAATTGATCATATTTTAGAATTGCTAGAGGAGTCACGTAGAACCGGTAGTTTAATACAAAGAGCATTTTAAATTTACAGCCAATATTATAATAGTAATAGCCAAATTATTCAGTATTGAAAGAAACACTATTCTCACAAAAACTAAACTTGTAAGAAATATTATTTTTAGATTTATGCGAATAGCTTTAAATTTTTAAATCTAATTTTTGCGGTAATTTTTTAATATCATAAAGTAAATAAAAATATACATCTTTTTCCTTCCTAGTTTAGGACAACATTTCTCGCTATGTGTATTATCCATAACGAGCCTTGTAGATTTTCTGCCATTCAGCATTTTTGACTTCTTCCCGTTGTAGGATATCAAAATTCAGTTTTTTGGGGGATCGCCAACTTATACGGTCAACTAAAAAAATATTTTTATTTTATGCTTTTGGATTGTATGGAGGGTCGCGGGTCACATGGATTTTATAAAAAAGGGTCGCCACCCGAAGAAGGTTGAGAAACTATAGAATATATCGTATATACACACTGAGAGTCATAGACCAACAGGTTATGACAGGTTTGGTTAAGCGTCACATTGATTTTACTTGCTTTTCAGATCAATGGGATCCGAATTAATTCTAAGTCCATCAATTGTTCCATGTGTTACATCAAACAGCTCCCTGCACCTTAAATATATGGAATTTATATCCAAAGCAAATAAAGAAAGGAAAAAACTTTTCACTTCCACCTCAACGCGATTGGACCAAAATGGACCACACTATCACAAGGATTTTTTTAATACAAGAAAACAGAGGCCGTTAAATATAATATGTTTTTCCCAATTTTGATATAATTTCCTCTTGTTTATCTTAATGATACTACAACTGCCATATTAATTTAATGATTGTATTGTCTAAGAATCTCTAATTAATAATATCTAAGAATTTTTAAAAATGTTAAGTTCTTTTATGATATAGTAAATTGCTTTTATCTATCTTTAGGTAATATATTGCCCCCATATCAATCACAATAAAACCTTAATGTTCTTTTAAAATTGATAATTTTATGTTTGATAGAAAAGTATATCATCGATTTTAAGTTAAACACAACTAAAAATTATACCATGAAGATGTTTTGCTTGTTAATGTTAGTATACGTTTTTACTGCTTCCAATAACGATAGTCTTTCCGGCAAATAAAAGAAAAAAATATTTTTTTTAACAGAAATCAATTTTATATTTCTTTTGATATTTTGTCACACGACTTTAAGTTTTTCTCAAAGCATTTTATCTTCGTACGATTTGTGATTTTCTTCCTGCGAGGAAGAGACAAGTTTCAATGTTATATTATTATTATCGAGTTATTTTGTATGGAAAAATATTTGCTGAAAATAAAAGATCGTTCAGAATATACTACCGTTTGAACTATTTGAAAATGTATGAAAATATACCAACCGGAAAAACAACTTTTAAGTGGAAGTGACTAATATAAATGTATTCAGCTGTACCTTCATTCTTTGAGATCTCTGGAAGCACGACTTTTGTTATCATTTTTCAAAAATGATAAGTAGAGGAGGCACTTTGATGTAAAATGCCCATAAGATGTATTTTCTTAGGCACACTCATATGTTTTGTTCTTTATTTGAATTTAATTGCACTAACGGGCACTAAATATTAATGTATATAACTTTTACACCGCAAACAGTAATCTTAAATGTCTTGTAACACTATCACCAAATATGAAACACTATTTGATTTTTCACGATAAACTCACAATTTGTGATAATATCACTATATTTTGATGACACAATCACCGAGCCAAATGCATTGTAACAATTAAAAATTAATAGATATCACCAATTTAATAATCTAATAATAAAATTTTTAATAAGCAAACTACGATAAATCCATCAGCACTCCTCAAACCATTATGGAAATTTAATACCTTTTTTAATTCGATCAACTTAGTACGATATAAATTTACGTTTTTCCTACTCAATAAAAAAAACGAGACTAACTTTCACTTGGAAAAATATATGCAATCAATGAGTCAAATTTAATATTTTATTGTCACAATATAAAACTAGAATGTTAGAAGAGAAGAGAATATGTATTGTGTACCTTTTCTGTACTATTATATGTACGTTTAAGCATAGTTTTGACGAGAGTGTTAGCCGAAATAGCTATTAACTATACACCTTATAATCGTTGTAGAATTAAAGCAAATTGCTATTTTCATCCTAATTTTTATTATACTTGGAAACTCATATGCTTATATATAATTATGCAATTTAAAATTTTTCTTACTTACTAAGTTTTAAGCTTTAAGAGTTGTGGTGTTCACAAAAGCTTTTATCTTGTGGCATGTTTGTAAGATTTTAAGCAATGTTACTCTGGAAAAATAAACTTTTTAGTTACTACACTGCAATGCATTAGTAAATATCAATTTGTAGACGCATTGTAAATTATCACAGTAGGTAGATATCGACATTTCAGTGGTCTCATCTGAATAATTGAGAAAAATTCATATAAGCTATAAATGAATATTGTTATCATAAATAATGAAACTAAAGAATTTTACGAGTTAGAAAATATTTAACATTTTTTTCATATACATGGTATAAGCTATCAATTGTATTATTTATTGAAAATTGATACCTGCCGTACAAACAAATATATGGTCGCATTTCAAATGAAGGCTGATGCAAATCAGAATTTATCTTCATTTTTTGAGACACAAAGAAAAATAATTTTAATGTTCATACTAACATCAACCATATAATATTACATTTTATTATTGGAAAAAATGTACTCATTTTTAACAAGTTTGAATAACAAAGACGGAAATAAAATATTGAATTTTTTTTTTGATGTTATACTCGTCTTAGAAACTGGATATTTCATCATTATATTTTCCTCCATTTTTTTGGTCAGTTAGTCGATAAGAACAAATGTATTCAAAAACCTTGTAACATCCGCATATAGCGGATAGTTTACTCTTCAGGATGGATTTATTAAGTTATAATCTTTTCTGAATACAAACAAATTGAATTAAAAGTTTCCTGAGTCAACTGTGAACTGAAGGCAAAACTTAGCACCATAAAACTTTCAAGTCAGATCAACAATGCAAGTCTTAATTGCTTTTTCTAAGTTTATCTTCACGGAGCCGAGGGATGAAATAAATAAACACGTTTATGCTAAAGTAGATTCATTCACGCATATTATAAAAGCACTTCTTATTGTAATCAGTGTACTTATGCAGTTACTATTTTTTAACAAGAAATTTATGTTGCTAACAAACACCATGTAAATAATTTTGGGTTTAATGTTATTACATTAAACATAAATTTGAGTTATCATCAGTCTGTTACGCGATCGATGAAGGTTTACCAGGAGAGATTTGACTTCTATATTATCTATATAATTTATGATGGATCCGTGTGATAGAACGCCTGAAGATACCGAAAGACGAAACCCTGGTCGTTAGTGACAAAACATGTGGAATTGTAAAAAGTTTTAACAATTCAAATTTTCTGACTTTTCATTAACTCTTTGGAGCATTCTGTGGTAACGCATTGCTATTATACTAACGAACCCTAACAAACTACTGATAACAATTACCGCCTAAAAATTCAGAAGAATTGAACTCTCTCACACCATTTTGCATTAATATATGTCTTTCTTTGAAAGGTTGTTTTAAAACCAGTCTTAGACTCATTACATTATCGGTTGATGAGTTGATTTTAAAATGTTACTTCTTCTTCTACCATTAAAACTATGACTTAAGTTATATTGTAAATTGTAGTCAAACAAAATCAAAAAATCTCGTACAAGTCCGTTTAATTTATTAAATTGTCGTCTTTTTTGTTAATCTAAAACAAATACTGTATAATATATATCAACTTTCAATTATCTACTACACCAGACTCTTCTGTGGATACCTTCCATAACTAACAACAATAGAGTCTTCTATCGCGAATAAGCTGAACCAACAAATTTCTTAGGTGTCTAACTAAAGTGACAACTCTATAATTAAAAGTTAAACAAACGACTGCTTTTTAAGCAAAAAGTTCATTTTAAAATAAAATTTAAAAATTGATATTGCCTTTTTGTGCTTCAGACAACGTCCCTGGTTAACGATTTCTTCACATTCTTTTGTCTACCATTAAAAATTCAATTATAAATGCTTTGTGTTCCATAAAATATGTAGGTACAGGTTATATTGATTTTATAAAATTTCTCATTCGTTATTCTTGCTAATGAGATTTCCACGATTGCTTCTGAACTCTTAATACATTATTGATTTGTCTTTATGTTTTTTTTACAAATTATTACCAAAAAGTCACCTTAGAGGAGAGGTGTTATACTTAGCCTTCTGTGAGTAGAATAATTAATATGATGAAAGCTATGGGGAGTGAGTTTTTTGATATGGAAAATACGTACATTTTTTTGTTACCAAATCATCATAAGAGAATATGGAAATAGTAAAAAAATATTACTCTGTTCTGAAACGGTAAAATAATACACCTGGCTGTCCATAGATGGTATTATAATTCATACTTAAAGGATAAATACACCACTTACCCATAGAAATGTACTGTCGTATATGTACGACCATACTCCTTCAAACAAAATGAATACAAATGGAGCTTAGTAATATTTCTACAATTTCATAATATAAAGCTAAGGACTGAGAACATCATTAATGAAATGAAACGAAATTAGTCCTGGTATTTATATATTATAAATTTATTGAAATAATACTTAACATTTTTCATTTATATGTCCATTTGGTAAAGGATTTAGATTGATTTAAAGTGTGTAAAATAAACTATTAATTAATATGTACACACAAAATAACGCATGCCAATCCTTTTATTTTGTGGCGATAAGGAGAACATAATTTAAATTTTAACTTTTGAATTTATATAAATTAATTTATTATACGAATGAATATTATAGAGCGATTCCTTATATTTCTTGTATTTTAATAAAAATTAAGTTTATATAAATATGTCTTGAAATAATTGTACCGATAATGGAAAATGATAAATACAGTCAATATGATATATTGAAAATGGATTTATTTTATATTGAAAAAACAGATTATCTCCTTTCAATAATAAAAAATGAATTTTAAAAAAAGGTTATGTTAACAGTATTGATTATTTATGTGATATTATAAAGCGCTTAAAGAAATTGTTTTATTTTTCTAATAACTTGGTTTTAAAGCGGCGTTTTAATACGAATTTTAATTACGAAAAAGGCAGGATTGTAATCCACGTCAGTCTGAGTGCTTTTGCCGTACTTTCGCTGTGCTTTTTAGTAGTAGGAAACTGCTCTAATTTCATGATATTCACAATGTAAACAGTTGAGTGACGAGTGCTTTTCAGTAGACGGCGTCAGACCTACTTTGAAAACAAGATAGGATCAGCAGCCCTCAGCATGAGCTTTTGAAAGCACATCTGCAACTCAAAATGCCAGAAAATATTTATGTTTCCACCGTGGAGCCACTTTCGCAATCATAAATGTGACACGAGATATTTTTATGAACTTAAGAATATTTCTAACATATTTTACTTGCATTCATATAAAGAAAGCATATATTGGTACAATAAATTTAGAAGCCTCGTTTATTGACATTTACGAATTCAAAGAAAAATGAAAACTTTTAAGTTAAATATAAGAGGTCTGCTACGCTTAAAAGGTTGATGAATTGTTAGTGGTCGACATTATATTTATGAAAAACCACGTTTTATTAGTTATTACTGATGTAATTATTATATATATACATAAGTAAAAATATTTGAATTTTTTACTAACAAAGCCTCCGACGTAATACTTTTTTGTTGCTCATATGTAATAAAATAATTATTGATAATATTTCTTCTGTTTTAAAACTCCGTGGATTAAGTCGATAGTAAAAAAAATCACTCCAAGTCTACTTAAAGGACATTTCCTCATGTCTAGGATCTTAATTTATGGGACGATTCATGTGTGGGGAGCGATTTAAAAATTTATACTTTATGTTGTAAAATTTGTGTTTATTAAATTTACTAAGAGCCAGGGATGGGCTGAAGGGGCTCGGAAAGAATTACGTGGGACATTTGCTGATATTGACCTAGGTCATCAAATCTTCTGTTAAATTTAGAATAGAAATAATATTCTTATCAGAAATAATATCTAAATCAGAAATCGAAATTTCAATGGAATTTTTTAAATGTTATGAAACGTTAGACACTCATTTTTTAAATTTCTCTTAGAATATTTAAATATATAACAAATATATCAGGTGTGAACTAAAAAAGACCCTGTTGTGTTTTGTGTATCGTCTATGAGTGCTTACTTAATTACCTTACTCAAACTTACTTACCTTAATGCTTGATATATATTCCTTCTAGATGTTATTATATTTTTTTCATGATACATATATAATAGTATGAGAGTGTTAGAGAGATCTACCCTTCCCCAGAACACCGTGAATAGCTATTAGTGGAATAACCAACTGCTATTTTAACGTTAGAAAACTCCTTCTGTAAAAGAAATATTTCTATCAGTGACGCAATGAAAGCTTTATGATTTATTTTTTTAATAACCAAATAATGTTAAATTAATTTTTATTTTATGATTTTTTTTTTTATTATAATATAGTTTCTATGCTTTGTGAATATTTATGCAGATTATAAAACAGGGCTTTATTTAGAATATTCAATGCAACATAAATATGGTAGTATTTGAATGATTTGTTTAAAATAAAAAACAAAATACCTTAATTAGAATTTTAAATCCGTGTAAGCGTAGAAAGAAAACATATTCTCAGATCTCTGAATTGGTTCATCCAAAAGATTAATGATTTTAAAAATGCTCTGCTTTGTCGTTAAAAAGTTGAATATTTTCCAAATACTATCATCTTTGGTGAATTGTCTTCTAGATTGAATCTAGGAGATTAATTCCTGATTACCATGACGGCAGGTATGGCAAAATGGGATTCGCTTTCGGTATGCTAGATCGAAAGATTGGCATCAACGATTAGCGTAATACGAAGATAAATATTTTATTTCAGAGCCATTTAAACTGTAGAATAATTTGAAATCTACTATGTGCTTAAATTTTCAAGGTCTAAAGTAACCCGTGAATAACGGCTCGAATCGAACTTTATAAAAATGTGCAGGGATGAAAAATCTTGTTTGATTCCTAGAATCTAAGACAATATTTTGACATTTGTTTATTTACGATTTTGATTTATACAAGCTAAGAAACGTCAGATATAAAATTAGTCTTTTTTTGTAGATGAATGTTCATTGAAATTGAAATTGGCTTTCTGCGTTAACTATATGGCAAAAATGTTGCCTTTCAGTCAGCCATTAAACGTGACACAGTATTTCCTGCGAATATTACAATTTACGTTGATTTGTTATTATTTTCAGGCATAAAATAATACAGTTGCTTTTATCTCTCTAAAATACACAAAAATTCATAATAAAACATAACATTGTATTTTTCTTTACTATTTTTAATTAATTTTGATGTTGACATTAAAAAGTAGTGACCCCTGTTAAATTAAAATTCAAAAAAATTTTATGAACAAACAGTATAAAAACTACAAAATATAAAATTGCGGAAGTAGTACGTGATATTGTGTTTTTACTTTTTCAATAAATGGAGTTTAGTTTGTATTGTTGGCATACGACAAAGAACACGAATATCCTGAAATATGATCGAGAAACTCCAAAAATTTGTCTGAATATCAATAAAATCTCAAATCTTCTTTTGTTTTAAGCTCCATTAACAATAATTAAACTAATACTTATGACTCACGCATTATCTGGTTCTCAATGTGTAATGAGATTCTTTAGCTAACTGCTCTGTTCTAACTGCAATCCTTAAATACTTTTTTCACTGCTTATTTTTTGGGTTATGTGAGCATGATTGGAAACAAAGGTGATTTTATAAATAAGGATACTAAATTCCTTTACATCTGAAAACTTTTTGGAGTGCTGATCCATTTTTACTTCATGTTTTAGTGAAGTAATTTAATTCAATTGATTTCTTTTCAGAGCTGTGGAGTAAGAATCGAAGTCGTGAAATACGAGCAACTCCGACTACTTTTTCGATAAGACGATTTTGACGATTAATTCAATGAACAATTTGCCAGATTGATTGGTTGATCTTAAAATTAATCCATATAAATAGGAAAGTTGTTGGTCAATTTCAGAGTCGAGTTTTTTTAACGACTCTACGGCTCTCATTCTTTCACTTCTTTTATATATGTATACAGAAAAAATAAATACCGACATGAAAGTAAAAATATTCATATATTTCTCTCTGCTGTTTATTTTTGTGAAATATCTAAAAATGTAGTGAATAAAGACATTTCGTTTTACATTTATGTTTTGACAAGCACATTAAAAAAAAACAAAGCAATCATAGAAAACTTATGAGAAACATCTTTTTTATCTTTAGCTGAATAATTGCGAACGATCAAATTGTTGAGACGGTCGATTACTATTATATTTACTGTTCTTGTTAGAAATGTAGTTCTCATGTGCGGCCACCAACAGTTTTATAGTAAATATTGATATTTAAAAAAATGTGTTTTTATAATACAAATGAATTCGTAAAATTATTGTTATTTTAAGATTAATTGAATAAACCTGACTTATCCAGCATTTAGAGTTCGAGTTTAATAAAAGGACCGTTTTAATAATAAAACTGTTCAACAATTTTGGTCGAAGTTATACGTTGACCATGAATCAAGTCAACATATAATATAATAAAGAATTAACAACAATTGCTTTATTATTTTTGTCGATTTTACCTACAACTGTATATTATGAAAGATCATTCAGTGTTATGCACTATATAAAAAATAATCGAAAATATTTTTATCACATTTGGTGCGGCCTCGAGACATTTCCATACGACAGCTGATATTTATAATGTGGCCACAGTGAAATTTCACGTGAGAACCACTGTGCTAGAATGTCTTTTACGCAGCTCAATATGGAAAGGTTTAATATACATTGTGCTTGTTAAAACCTCCACCGGCCCTTCCTTTAACAAACACTCAACCATGAAGCTAGTCACTAAAGTTAGATTTCAAACTTCGCATAACATTAATTTGAAATTCAAATATACTCTTCCGAATGGTATATACCCCTGGCTTTTACGAAATGAGGTCGCGACTCAAAAATGGTTGGAAGTCGGAGGAGAAGCCAATATACGTCTTTGCTGAATATCCTGGAATGCTCACAAATTGTTTCGTAAGGAATGTTGTTATTACTTTTTCGGTATGATGAGTGTCAAATAATACAAACATATATATACACATTGAAAGACATACTTTGGTTATGTTCCCGTGAAATTGAAAAGCAACTTTCATTTTATATGTTCTAATAAAAAAAAAACTATTGTTGGTTGGTTGAAATTTATAAAATTGTCGAAATATATTTTTTTAGTGTGTGAATAGTGGTTTTTCTGTAGTTTCTCACTATTCATTTATTAGTTGATATAAGAGATTGGCATCTTAACAATATTTAAACAGTGTTTTTATAACATTATCAAAATTATCTAAGTAATTACAAAATATTTGATAATGATGATAATGTAACTGCTTGATCCATCAATCATTGTTATCGTAATCGAATTTATAAATAAATAAATAAAATTCATTTAATAACTACATTGATAATTGAATATGAATTTATCGCAATATAGCTCACCTAGTAACTAATGTGGAACAATTGGAAATTTAATATATTTTTATTTTACCTTCTTTTGTGCATTAGAAGAATTTTTCATTTTCTTTCGGCCTTATATTATATTTGTTTCCGAGCATCTCTTGCAGCTTCAAAAAATTTACCAAACTCGATATGCGTCTTTGTGTATTAATATTATGAAGAACACATTAGATGTCTGCTCCTAATATACAATAGATTACGGAACTGTTTAATGAAAAACAGCAATCATGATATTGTAATTTGACAACTTAACGCTTTCACTGCTAATCTAAAAATCCCATGTAACAGTGTCATGCCCATATATATTTCAATTATAAAAATGTATCGCAAACTATTAATAATATGCATTATATCAAAGACAATAAATGCGAATGTCGGTAAGTAAAAATAACTCGAAGGCGGTATTTTTTTTGGCTCATATTACGTCTATAAATCACCGCCAAGTTCATACTGTAGTGATCGGTATACACATGTCTTTATTTTGAATTACATTTTGGTTTTTCAAATGGCTTTTATTCTATCCTTTTCAAATGACATTTTTTTAAGTTATTTTGATCTTTGGGTATTCGGCGCAGAAAGAGGTATCCACTCTTTTTCGAATATGTTGCCCAAGGTATATACTATTTCAAACACGTTTATTTATTGTATGGGTATTACTTTTTGTGTCATCTGCGGAAATAATTTATGCTTAGCATTTGGATTTTTTCAACACTGAGGCTTGCCACAACTCTTAATTTTTTTATTATAACTTTTTGGTGTGATTAGAACAAAATTTGTTGTTTTACGCGTGGTATTGAATTGTATGTGTCTATCGGCATAATGTCATGCAAATGCTGACAAACTGAAAAGAAAGTCCATTTTTTTTTATGATAAGTATAAGCATTTTTGAAGGAAAATCAAAATGAAAATTTTATGATTGTAAATATAATATATAAACTATACACACAAATTTCTACACTATATTATTCAAAAAGTCCTTATTTTTGCTTATTGCTAAAATCAACAGCGAAATAAAACGGTGAATTTTTTTTTAATGAAAATCACAAAAAAATATTCACAGCGGCACGTGTAGACTCAGCATTACTATACAAAAAAACTTTACATTCGGTAAGATCCGAAGCAGGTGACGAAATCCGAAATGAATATCATAAAATTATTTTTTAAGTTCGGTCATGAACACGCTAGGCGGGTCCTGAGCACATAGTGGATATATGTATGGACACGCTAGGCGTGTCGTCAGCACAGAATGAGTTTATGACATGGATTTACATTTGAATCTACCATCACCTGAGACAGAATATTGCTGAATAGATTTTGAGGTTATTCGTTTGTTTTTTGGCATTATTTGTTAGTTAAGTTGTTAATCTACCATCGGATTATTGCATTCATACAAAAAGCATCCCTTGTAACTTTTCAGCCCCTTCTAATTGCAATTAATAAATTCTAATAAAATCGCTATTACTTTATAGAATAAGTAAGTATTTAATTGATGGAATGTTTGTAAATTTATGCTTCTATTGCTTGCTATTAGGATTACAGGTAGAGAATTTTATATTCATGATATAAAAATCAATAAGACAAATTTTGTTATGCTTTTTTGCTCTCCGATATATATAAATATATCACCCAAATTAACAACCTTCCACTGCAACCGCCATTGTACACTTAAAATGAAATTCAGTCACAGTTTTCATTTTATCCGCAAAATCTTTGCATTTGGGCTCATTTTCTAAGGGATATTTAATTTAAGCAGTCAATTGTGTGGGCTACATTTGTTTTCCAGTGAGCTATGAATTAAAGAATATTTTTTTATCTCCATGCTTCTCTGAATTAGTTGGAAAATATAAAACAGTTATAACTAATTGTTTCTGGTACCAGCGACAAATTCTTGTTGTAATAATTTTTTTGACAAATAATTTTGCTTAAACATTGATACAAAATACATGTATACCTTACAAGAACGAAAACCATGTTGCATGTGATTTATATTCAATATTTTTATTCGTAAATGTGCAGATAGTGTAAAATTATTTGTGCATAAAAATTTGTTTTCCAAATGGATAAAATATTCATATTCTTTCAAAAAGACATTGAATATTCTGATAATTGCTCCTTTGTTGAAATCAACCACTAAACATCTTCTTTGTTGTTGGAAAGATGAGATCAGACAGGTTAACCGGCTGCTTATCGCTTAATCTGATGCTATAAGGAAGAAATACAAATTTCTAAAAAATAACAAATAGGATTTTTTTGACTATTATTTAACATATTTCTCAGAGTTCAGTGGACAATATAACAACTCTGAATAGAAAGCTTCATGTACTACTAAAAACAAACAGAAAAGTGTTTGGTAAATTTCCATCAAGTTTTCTTTGACGACAGATGGAATAAAGAAAAATATTCTAGAAAGAAAACATTTATTTTGTTTGAATAAGAAATTAATTTAAATAATCCACTGGCTGTTACCCATGCGATAATATGGATATATCTGAGTAGGTGTTAAAGGTATTCAATAAAAATAGTTAAACAACAATCATGTGACAACACGTAATAGAATAAGACATAAGTGTAAAAGAGACGTAAAGATGTTCATACAATTCATCTTTTTTGCTCATGCAAAAGTCCAAAATTTCAACACTACCTTATCATAAATTTTCATTTTCTCTAATACCTCCGTAAACACGTGACAGTGTGTAGAGTCGTGAAATTCTTAAAAATAAATATTAAAGAATACATAAAATTTTGTCTCATGACTAAATATTTAAGTGTGGGTTATGTTGTTCATTAAAATTTCTCACTCCTTACTTCACCTAATGAGTTCGTTATGATAGTTTAGAGCTCTTAATGGACTATTAATTTATCTTAACTTTGTTTGAAAATTAATCATAAGTGATAGTTAACATTTCACTTTCAAATTAATTTACATTATTTGTATTAATGTTGTATGATTTCCTGTAAATTGTTTCTTAGTTTTTGAACTCATGGTTTTGTATACCTGCTACCTTTAACTCAAATATTTTGTATGGATAAACTTGTTTATAAATTATATTCTATCAGTTGATAATACTCGCGATATGCGAAACCTGTCCTGATCAAAAAATATATTGAAGAAAAATGTACGAAAAAATGTGTTTTTATTATTTCCAATATCATGCCTTTCCATCAAGAAGTGACAGTTAACACCTTAACCTCTTAACCGGGTAATTTAGTTTTGCGTATCTTAAAAAGTGGATTATGGATTATTTCGTCACGCTCATAGTAAACACTTGATGAAAAGTTTCATAGTTCGTGATGTGCAGAATTTTTTTCAACAAAGGAGTGGAAAAATAAAACCACTTTGTCAATGCTTACGTCCCGAATGTTGAATCAAATCACCTTCCTTATCGCTACTGTTACTACTCTTACGACAAAATATCTCGTTATACACGGTTAACAGGTTAAAAGTAATCATGACTAAGTAATAAAGAAATCGGAAAGTAACTTGATTTGTCAGTTATCAGATACGCCTGTCATGATATAGTGTGGGTTTAATTGATTTTTCAACGGTAGAAATAAATAATAATACAAAATAAATATTTCCCATGCTTCAGTAGTCGACACATAGAAGAAATGAAGTTTGAAGTTTGAAGGAATGTTTCTGAGGAGGTGCTACTAAACTAAAAGAAAAAGTGAAAACACAAAACACAAAACGTTCATGGCATATATTTACAGGCAGTACAACAAATCAATTTATCACAGTTACAATAAAATTATTTTTCACAAGTTTATTTCAACATACGTAGTAAGTACTTGGTCAATTTGAATTACTTATATTCACTGAACATAGTTTATTATCTACCAATCATAACATTATTACGCGATGGCGATGGTTTATGTATGTTTTAATGACTTTCAAAGGTAACAATATTTATTTTATTTGACCAATAAACACATCTTATGTTATTAAAATTGTATTAAAAATGTATTTGATATTGAATAACCTGAGTCGATTACTTTTGTATAAAAAGAAGTGGATCGAGAGAAATACTATGATAAACTGGAAAAAAAGGATATTGAAAATGACGCGTGGACTTTAATTTTAATGATACAAAATGTAACATATGTTCATTATTATAGTATATATAGTTACAATATAATTAGTAGAAAAGAGTTTCTCTAATAATGAAGGAATAAAATTGGAAATTGGAAAACTTGAAAAACTGATTACGTGACGTTTATCGTAAACTATAATTAATAACATCTATTCTAAAACAAGTGATAAATAAAGTAACACCACAAATAAAATAATCAATAATTAGATACACATATTTTATTTTCCATAAAAATTCTACCATCACTATATTATTTAATTCCTCCATTATATGTTAACATTAAAAGTAAGATAGAAACAATCGTCTAAATATAAGAATGACGCTGGGAGAAACACCATATCATTACTCGTATTGTCAGAAGTATTTAACAAAGTGTATTCCAAGAATGATTCCTTACAATACTAAGGTGAATGTGCGCAAAACAGAATTTTCACAGCTCGGCTGCATATAATACAATAACATTCATTGAGATGGAGTTTCTGTTTGAAGTAAAAACCCAGTTAGATGCAAAAATTACAAACATGGACGTTATTTATCAGCCACATTACAAATACACAATAACACTGATATAAAATTGAGATTAACAGTCATAAACATAATCAATTTCTTGTTTTTTTTTTAGATATAACATTTACCATATTTTTAAATAGGTAGTCTAAATACAATTTTGCTCCTCTATCAACATTTTACAACTCTTCTTTTAGACTTTGGTCCTTACTGAGAGATGCAAACTAAGAATACCCTACTAGCTTGATATGGTCTATTTTTATATTCCTTAAGGGTGGCAGTAACAGGTGTGTGTACTCATGTTTTCATTTCTAATAAAAATTTGCGTCTCACAATGTTTTACATGGCTTGACAGGTTAAAATCACAATAGGACAAAAAAATTTATATCCTCAATACAATTCCATTTTCCTTAATCAGCACTGGAAACTGATATAAATATTGGACTAGTTGATTTAAAAATGCAAGAATCATTATCAAATTTGAAATTTGAAAACTTTGTAAGATATCATATGTTAAGTCATTAACGACTCGGGTTTCGTCTTTTGGTAATTAAAGCGTAACCAGGTCATTAGTGACAAAACAAGTGTAATCCTACAAAGTTTCAACAATTCAAATTTGATACTGAAATTTCATCAATCACGTTTAGCAGATATCATAAATTGTTTAATATTTTAATAATGTTTGTTCAACATGTCTACATACTGAAATATTGCTTTTAAAAAATATTTCAATAAATAACAGTAAATTATGGCAAAGATGAGTCAATATTTATCAAGCTTTCATGTAAGTGAAAACCATCCAGTATTTTAATTAAGGAAAATAGATATTTTAGGGTTTTTACTGTATCATTTTGATTGTATCGCTAATTATATTTCTCTCCGAAGAATGTTGTGACAATTATTTTATTGTCAGATGGAAAAAAAGGCAGTATAGAATAAAATAATTCTTCAGCATTCGGTAATAAATTATAACATTGAAATTTGTCAAAAAGTCTTCTTTTGAATTATTACTATTAGAATAACATTTGAACGATAGTTATTAGTTAATAATGTATGAAATACTTTTGCAATCAGTCGCTCGGTTATTTAAACAATAAAAGCAATCACGCCGCTTAATGAAATATGTTTTGTATTTCCATCTCTGAGAAAATTACTAGAGCACTTTTTAAATAATTTTTTTCACCTAAATATAAGAGACATCGCTACAAAAATAACTTATCACAGACAAAAAAAGGTAATATTTATTTCATAATTTGAGCAAAACTATTCAAATAAAATACAAATTATTATTTATTACGAGTTTTATGTTCCGAAAATTTGTGCAATTTTCATAACATAACGGTTTCCCAAGAGTGATCTGAAAGCTATAACTGACAATGCAGAAATTATTGCTTATATAATGCTCAAAAGATAATTTGAAGAGAATTTTAAAAGAGATACGTTAATTTCATTTAGAGAATTGGCATATCTCAGTACACATTACCTATATACAAATGGTAAGCCATGGCTAAAGCATAGTTAAGTATGTTCCCAAGCGGTTAATACGATAGGTAATAAAGGGAAGTTATAAAAATGAACTGTCAGAGATGGAAATTGTGAAACGTAATCTTTGCACATTCATTCTTACAGAAAGATAAGCGATTCCTGATACATTTGGCTGCTTTCACAATTATACATAACTTTAACTGGTATACACAAGTTTAATGACAATAAATATT
Organism: Himalopsyche japonica; assembly: GCA_028555115.1. Classification (NCBI taxonomy): domain Eukaryota; kingdom Metazoa; phylum Arthropoda; class Insecta; order Trichoptera; family Rhyacophilidae; genus Himalopsyche; species Himalopsyche japonica. Next base: position 1,356,956 of record JAHFWJ010000615.1, read on the forward strand.
TATTACATATATATATGTAATGTGTAATATATTATTTGTTTTATGAAATCTTAACAACGTTAATTATATATAATTTGTTGGTTAAAGATTGAAATGCGGTAAGAACTTGCATATATTTAATTTCAAGAAAAGTTTAGAAATCGATCAAGATAATAATTAAAAATACTTTTTCAAATAATCAATATTATTTTCAAAAACTTATGCTTATTTGGAATAAGATTATATTAGTTTATTGATAATTTTCACTGTACAACGATCAATATCATATTAAATAGGCTAAATATAATGATGAATAACGATTATTATTTAGAAATAACAGTTTATTACATGCAGTTAATTATAAATGCAACTATTCATATAACCAATGTGTGATGGTTGTGTGAGATTTTACATGCATTATTGAATAAGGTTCATAAGTTTATTACAAATATCTTAGAAATAGCTTTGATACACGATTAAACAATGCCAATTTGATATATATCAAAAACACAAAAGAATTCTTTGGAAAACTTTGGAAAAGAGTTTTTTTTTCTTCATTGGGTATTTTTCAATTCAATTCATTTTCAAGATAAGAAATATATCGATTTTTAAAAAAGCAAAATTTTGGTACACAGAGCAACTTTTAAAAAATTGCACACATATTGGTCAAATTAGAAAACATTAACGAGATATTTTCAGTAAAATATAACAAAAACAAAAGCAATTTACCGATTTTCATAAAAAATATTTATCTGGTTGGAATTCATTGCTCAGATATGACTGGCTTGAGTTCTGCAAGTACATTGTAATTTAAATATTTTACTGGCAATTTAAATCTTCAAATTTTGAATTAGAAATACAAATTATGCAAGTTATTACAAAAATATGTGGTTTTGTAAAAAATCATATACATTATGAATGTTAACGAAAACGGACATAATTATATAGATGACAAAAATGTCATTAGAAATATAATTGTTAGTAAAAATATAAATGTGTAATATTTATTTCAGATTGAGATTGAACAAAAAAATATAATAAAAATGTATTCTGGAATACGAAAGGTGTTAATCTACCATTAAAAAATGGCCACCGGCAGAAGTCAGACAAAGAATTGTCAACCTAGGGCATCTTGGACATATAGCTAGCAAATGTATCGCGGCACTGGTGTTAAAAAATTGTTGTTATTAATAATTCTGTAGCAATCATAATGATATTTAAAATCATGTATTTCAAAAATATTCTTCAAGTCCAACATTTTTGAGAAGTCAGCAAAGCCATAAGAAAAAATAATAATTCCAATCAATAACTCTGCATTATTTTGGTAGACATAACAGGTACAGTAGTATGACAACATTACTCCTGAGGCACAATTGCCCTCACTAAATGGATAACTTATAATGATTGACTTATAAAAGTAATGGAATATAAACCAATTTTAACACTTTTAATATTCATTACCAACGCAAGATCGACAATCCAAAATCTTTTTTTATGACTATATTATCATAGTTATAGTTTTCATAACTTGTTTTAGTAAATTATGGTTGTTTTTTTATGTATTTGTATATTTAAGGTGTCTTGATAAACTGAGGAAGTGCCTTTCTAAGGGATTGCAAGTAATCAAAACACAATATGGTTTTAGCGGATATCTGAAAATGAGTCAAGCCACAAATTCAATTCTCGAAAAAGTACTTCAAAATCGAAGATTTTCAATGACAAACCAATGCCTTTAAATATTATATTTCATAAGCCGAGCACTCTGATAGAAACAGCGGTATTTACGGCTTTGAATTCTTGACAGTGAAAAAACTATATGACTTAAGTTACTACACAAATTACTTCTGGCTGCCATAATGTCAATCACTATAAAGTGGTTTTAAAATAATCTGCCTTATACAAGTGCGTTTAAAAGTACTCTGGGAACAATAATGCTATAGACGTCAAATATTATGAATGGAGATTTGAATAATGTTTATTAGAATAATTAATTTCTTTTCTGTTTCGTAAACCATTTGTAATTTTAATACTATAATGAAGAGTATTTCTTGCTTCAAATTTGTAATATTTTATATAAAGTATTTAAAATTGCAATATTGGTGTAAAGAGTAAAGAAAAAAAGCCACGATGTGAAATCTAAGAAGCACCAACAAATCATCAAAAATCTATCCGGTTAACCCTCTGAGGAGTATGTATGGCTGCACCTATGCGAATAACTGTTGTCTATTATCAATTGTATTGAGAAATAATTATTTCTTTAGAGATGAATATTTATCAGTGATTTTTGAGGTAAAATATATTTGTTTCATTTGTTTTAAATGAATAAAAGAATTTTGTATAAAATGATTATTTGGAAACAAATCTACAACCATGTCAGCTGATTGCCCCCCTTCCTGAAACTATTATTAGGCAAGAAATTAATTCAAAGATAAATTAAGCATTTTTAAAAGATTTAATAAAATTATTTAAGTGTTTTTTTATCTGTTGAAAATAATAATAAGAAATATCCTTCCCAAATTGAGCCATAAATATAAATGTTTTTATATTTTTATGTAAAATTACGTTAGTGGTTAATAAATTATTATAAAATAATTTTAAGAAAATTTATATGAAAAAATATTTCAGCAATAAATTACTTACACCTCAAAGGGTTAAAAATAATTGATAATAATATATACTAATTCAGATACACAATCCTGTCCTATTGAAATAATACTGACAATATCATTTCATGTTACTGAATATATAATCTCAAATACACTCTAATCTACAAAAAAAATACTAAATCTTTAGTTCACTACTCTTATAAAAAAACAACAATGTCCAAAATATTTCCTTACTTACTTAAAATTAATGAATTGTCAATACATTTGGAATATTTAACTATTCTTAACATTTCTACTTGATATTATTTTCTAAGCACTTTACATAAGAAAATTGTTTGTGCCTTCTCTAACATTTAAAATAAGTACAAAATACTGAGGACTGTGTAACTGAAATAAGTAAATCATACAAAATATTGAAGGCAACGTAATAAACTATTTTACATAATATTATGCATTATTTATTTTATAACAACACGACATAATTCTCAATTATACAATGGGAATGACATTTTTAAATAAGTATCAGAAATTCCAGAATTAAAATGTGAAAGCGATATTTATAAGACAAAAAAAAAATACATACAAGTTACTCAGCTTGTTAACAGCTTTTTTTATATATATAAAAATGTACTTACAGTACATAATCAATCATTTTGTTTGAAAAATACTGTTGATAATAAATTAGAAAAAAAAATATTAAGCAACCTGCTGTACATAGTTATATTTATAAAGTTATGTTTTTTTTTAAATTTTCATTATCCTTAAACCAAATTCAGTTCGGTGCACAGTGACAAATCACATTTTGTGCTGAGCTTAACTGTTGTGATGGAAGATTCACCATCGCAAACGTAAAAAATGTGCATAATCAATAATCTAAATCAATATTACTCAACAAGTTAGATTTAAATATACATTAATAATAACCAAACACAGTAATGGTCATAAAAATACATCTCAAGGAAGTATTATATTATTCATAGAAGGCTTAAAGCCGTAGAAATCTTTATCTTTATTAAATTCTTCTAAAAAATAAAGATAGATATTTTTCACAAGTAATAAGCTGTTGTTTTTGATATGGAAAAAGTAAATATTTAAAATTCATCAATAAATAAATAGATACCAATATTTTGCCATAAGTTTCACTGAATAAACGTTCGATTGATTCCAAGAGTAAAGAAATACCATTTTGTTGATGTGAACACTCAAATGATAAAGATTTTGTAATCGATTGCGTGAAGGTTATTAGATGAAGAATGAACACACTGATTTGGACAGAGCTGAAGAATTACCACTTAAATATTTATTACATTTGACAGATAGTGACCGTGCGGAATATTTTCAAGACCGTTCCCGTGTGTCGGCTGCCATATTGGCTCAGTACAAACACCACACGTGAGATAGTGCGTATCAACTTACACTTCTCTCTACTTTCTTGATTATCTTGCTCAGAGCGGAAACGACCAATGTGGCAAAATGGCTTCAATATATTCTGCACTTTTTTTGCATGGGTTGCGGTTATTAGAACACAATTAATGAATGTTGTCGGACTCTGTTCAAATATTAGGCGGCGGGTTCTCAGTTCTTATGTCAGATTTTAACTTCACAAACTCTTTGGCTACTTCATCATTGTTCCTTTGTGATAAAATTCGCAAAATGGTCCAACCCGTCTCGTCCATTTGAATGCGGCTTCCGAGAGATAGCCAGCATGCGCATGAACCCTGAAAAAATTTGTATCATAATGTAATTATTGATGTGTGTCATATCTAAGGCAAAATTACTATTTTCAAACCATATCAATATTTATAGTACATTATAAAAGAATTGAAAAGAAATATATTTAAAATATTGTGAATTTCAAACTCCATTCTGCTTTCAGTCATATCTAAAAAAATGCATTATTTACATCTCATTGAACCTATAAATCAAAATATAATTTATGAACATTGATGCTAAGTTCACACTGCTATAAAAACAATCATTGAAACAAGGATACAGCTGCGTAATTATTTGTACTGTTTTTTAACTTGGCAGGAATTGTAATACATTGCAACATTAGAACTGTCACGGTTGATGAGGTATCACTAAAATCCTCAAAGATTATTCATGTAAAGAGAACATAAAAAAACATAAATCCTATTGTGTTATAATGAATATTAATTTGGCTAAATATTTTATATATTAAAAACAATATGACATATGAGGCAATGTCATCCACTAAAGAATAAATTGGAAATAATGAAGATGAAATGAATGCTAAATGTTTAGGTGTTGTTTTTTACCTGATCAACTATATCCTTTAGTTGCATGACAGCCACTCCCACAAGTCTATCCTCTCTTGCAAAGCAATAGTCTTTAACGCAAACATGGAGTTCAAAGAGTCCAAGTTGTTCTTCTCCTCCAATCATGCTAGAAATATATAACATATTCATCAATTGAGGATAAAAAAAATATGACAGGAAAAGGCATATGTATCATTATTATTTTATTTTAAAAGGAAATGATTTAGTGTATGAATCAGATTTTCTTCGCATACCAACTTAATGGAGCAGTAAGACTCGAGACCGGTCGGTGTCAAAGTTCTTTGAGTCACCTTTATCACTTATGTGTTGATTTGTTACATTTTCTTCCTTTGTCACTGATAAAAAATTAATGAAGACGATTTTTGTAAATGACTCTTCATTGAATCATGTAATACATCTCTCAGAATCAAGAAAACAGCAGCAATCAGTGATGATGTTCAATCAAAAGGCATGTATGTGGACCACCAAATCTCGGGGTCTCAAAAATAGTTTGTCCATGTTTTTCATGAAATTTTTATAATATAGCAAAGAATACACTTATGTTCAATAAATTAGTAAGGCATGATTTTTCAATTTGTCATTTAATTGCATATTCTTCAGCATTGGCAATCACATATTTTTGATTGGAATGAAAATCTTGCATACATTTTGGATTTTGCTTTTTGAAAAATAGTCTACAAATTATGCTTGCGGCCTGTCAAATACGTGATTCACCTCTGGCCAAAGACAATAGTTGCAATAAAAAATACAGACTTAAAAGATTTACTCACAAATGGAAGGTCTCATTGTATTTTGGACTCCAGTTATTTGATTTCGACTTCGTAGCAAACTTTCGTTTCTTGTCAGCTAAATGAGGACCGATAAGATTCACTTCTACGAACGGTCTGAACATTCCGGATGCTATCTGCCATTTCAAATCGTTAGCTGCGATTACTGTAAAATAATTCAATAGGAACATTCGCATATTAATACCCTTGTTATATTATTCTCAGTGCAAAATTCATTGGAATATGTAAAATCATTTAAGAATATATAAACAACATTACCTTTGACTGTAACTTTATGTTCTCCGGTTGACGGATGCGTGAACAGATCGACTTGAAGTGAGACTTCACCCACGCTGCCTTCTTCTGACGCTGTAGTATCTGAAGGAATACATAAAAACAATTTATCAGTAGATTAATTTACTGCAGTATGCACTCACACAAAAAATGACTTTTTGTTCCGATGACATTGTCTTTGCATCAGAAAAATTTGCGTTCAGTTTTGGGGAACACAAAAATCGTAAGAAACAAGATCTATTTTTAAAAGTAATTTGTGTAGCTACATATAACTTCTTTAAATTATAATTAAGAAATCGATCCAGATAGAATTGACTCATTGCACTTACACATTAAATAAATTTCATTTTTATCAAATTTTATGGTTCACATCCAGAAGATTTGATAAAAATTTATTGATCTTCATAGAATATGTTTACATATCATAACTAATAAAACCTGTTATAAGATAAACAAGTAGGTACTTCAAAATATTTTTTAATATGTTATTAAAAAGGTATTTAAGCAAATATAATACATATTATTTCTTAAATCTACCCTTTATTTCATTGTATATTGTCTGGAATAAGCAAGTAGTTTACAGGTCCCAGTGGTATTGATTTTATTCAAAGCACTAATAAAAAATATTATCTTCAAATGGTACTTACCACACACAACTAAAGAATACAATATTTTATAACGGTAAGTAAGAATGTATGTAATTCACATAATAATTTCAAAAACTTATTTAATTAAACAAACTCTAAATCTATTAACCTAGGACAATCACGAGTTATATTATTGATATATTATACGTGAAAATAAGTTATTATATTACAATAATAGTATTTCAAATATGCTCAGTTCAGTAAATAGGTAGCAACTGAAATTTAAGTAATGATGAAAATAATATTATGATGTGACTGAAATTAAAACAGTAGTTAATTCAATGCACTCACCTTCCATTTCTATATATTATAATATATTACAATAATTAAAATATATGTTTATATATGTATATAAAAATAATGATCACATTGAAGGTGTTTACTGTCAGGAAAAGCATATTATTTTAAATAATAAAAACACATTTATTATCATGACCGGTTTTGCTCATCCAGATCATTATCAACTGAACAGTTTTATCGCAGAAATAATGCTAAAAATGTATTTTCATTATTCAAAAAATAATTAGGTATTGTAGAAATATATTTTTTTTTGTCACAATGGTTCCTTCAAACCGGGCATGGAAATCAATAACAAAGGATTTTATACTATTCAGAAAATAGCAATAATTTTTGAAACTTGACAAACTGGAAAAAAATATTTTTTCAATTAACTATAGAATATTGAAATAGACAATTCTGATTTGACAGTGGTCACAGTTTACGGCTAAATAGATATAACAGAGCTAAATGTGATAAAGTGTGACAAATAATATTCTCTTATTTGATAGTATGTAAATTATTTTAGTTGCAGAACTGTAGTGCATAGTAAAATTGTGTTGCTCTCGTGAGAAGATGTTTTTTGCAATGCATACAATTTATACCAACGTACTAAATCAATCATTAGGTGGCTGCATTTAGAGTTTCCAACTATTCGTCATTGTCAAATAGTTTAATATGAGTAGAATATATGAATTTTTGTATCAAATTTTCAATTGGAACCTCTAGCTATAACGTATAACATAGAAGATTTTTTAACAGTGTTTTCAGTGACACAATTTCAAAAAACTGCATATCTAAACAATGCAAGGTATAATCAATACCTATAATATATTATGACTGTTATTGTAAATGTAAAAATTGACACTTTTGATTTAAATTTGGAAAAATTCAATCGATTTGGTGAATAAAATTGTTTTCAACGACAACATTATAGCTTTGACCTCCGCTAAGTCATAACCTAATATTGCGAAAATAGGTTTAACCTAGTGCAAATGCAACATAACTACAAAACTATACAAAAGTAGAATCTATAGAATACCTAAAAGCGAAATAATGTAGCTAAGCTACGGACACTATGAAAACTCTACTAAATATTATGAAATTATGCTTATTGTGAATATAAAATATCACAGGAGTATCGAGTGGTTGGATAATTTGTTTATAAAGATAACAATTTTTGAAGCTCAAAATTTCAGACGGTATTTGGTTTCCCTAATTATATGCCAAGTGCTACGACTAGAAATAAGTAGATAGTGCAGCGATAACTTGTTTGAACAAATAATATCAAAAAGTACCCAAATCACAATAATATAATATTTATTTTTCAATCATTGCCACACTATACTCGGAGAGATTAAGAAATAGAATGTTTTGCAAAAAATTTAAGCAATCATAGTGAAAGTGCAATAATTATTGCTTGTCGTGTTAAACTCCTTTCTGATTGATAAAAATGCTTGAAAAACATAATATTTTTGCATCTGAATAACTCAAACTGTATACTTTTCCACAAGTTTTGTCTCCGACTGCCCAAATTTTCCATTTCGAAATCTTCAGATATTTTAGTAAGCAGATATAATCAAGCTGCATTGAACTGAATATGTGATAAAAAACGGAATCCTTATCATGAATAACAAAGCATGTGGAAATCGAATTTGAATGATTCAACACCCTCAATTAAATTGTTGGGTATCAATATTTTTGTGATCCAGACAATCACAGTTCAACGGGAATCAGAGATTGGATTGGAGGTTTTTGAATTAGAGATTGGAGATAATTGTGAATTTGAGATATTTGTTTATGATTTTTTTGTCAAGGAAGCATCTTTACCAGGCAAAATAATGTACTCATTATGTATATTTGTTTTAATTTGGTTACAATTTAAAATGATGGCAAATAGTAATCGAGGTAATCCATTGATAACATCCGTAATATCAAGTTTGTCATCATTGTAGTTTTATGGATTATTTCATGTTTTTATTTATAGAGAAATTTTTTTAGAAAAGAAATTTACAAAAAAATAATTAGTACCTTAAAGTAATTAATATCTTTGAAATAATTGTAAGAAACATTTTCAAAATCATTTGTTATCCACGTAGAGAGTGGTTTCCAGGTGTAAAGCCACAGTTCATATGGGTGGTTAACCTTTTTGCCGCCACCAAAAAAGGCTTGCCTTGCTTAAGAAGTATGAAAAACTACGTTAATTGATTAATCAAATTTTAAGTTAATGTAGGGTATTGTATTTTTGACTGAAAAACGTGCGGAGAAGTTTTGTCGAAAAAAAAGAATTTATTTTGTTAGGAAATTAATTTGCTATTTTAGTTAAAACAAGTTTAGTAATATGTTTTCTTTTTCCATTTTTTTTAAAGTTGTGAGCATAATATTAATATTTTTTGTGATTTAGGTAGTTTGTGATATCTTAAAGATTGCTGCAATAATTGATAGCATAAATTAGGATGAGTCAAGAAATATTTGCTACGTGTTTTTTGATATATTTGGTGTTAACCTTGACGACTGGTCTTTCGACGAACGGCTCTTAAAGGCTCCTCGAGACCCTCTTGTCCGTCTTCTTCATCTCTGTCACTGGCCACTGATCGTTGCCTCATTAACGTGTCTTTGTTATTAAGTGGCACTGGAGGGGGGTCATAAATTATATTGTAGCTTTGTAACTTATCTCAAAAATATTTCATCCGTTTTACAAACCATTAAAACCAAAATAATAAATAATAAAATTTAAGTGAAACAATAATTTTTAGTTTTTTCTATACAAGTATTAGTTTTCCTTCTTCGTTATATAGAATAATTTATAATTGGTCCTTATCATAATTTTTATTCTTTGGGTACATTTTTAGATGCTCCGTACATTTTGTATTGAAAGCAAACATGATTCGAAAAAATGCTCTGTTAAAATAAATTTAATATGAATCTGTAAGCTATATTAAGCTTAGTAATTTAATAACAATACCGCAAGTGATTTTCAAAAGCATAATTAAATTTTTTTTTTGTTTCTTAAAATTTACAGCTTAGAATGTAATTATGAATTTATTTTGGTGTGTATGTGTTACTCAAATTGTTGTACAATAACTGGACTGGCGAAATTATATGTTGAGGATGAATTTTTATGTAATATAATTTTACTGCCAACTACCTTGAAAAGGTAATTAAATATGTTTTTTTGGCCATATGTTTAAATTTAAATAAATATTAACAACATCATTAAAAAACGTGAACGGATCAGAGCAATCCTAAGTTATATAAAGTTTAATGATTTGATGCAGTCAATTCAATTATTTATATAATATTTTCAACCTTTCAATTATAATTAACAACAGCAGTGAAATATTACGGGGGTTAGGTTCACACATATAGCTAAAAATCTATTGAAAACAAACCTTCATTAAGTTGACTTGTGACAAACGTCTTTATAAGTGTGTCGGTTGTCTGCGTATATAGAGAAAGAGCATATCGAAGCGATTGAAGTTCTGGACTCCGCTCCAAGAAAGTTTTCTTCAATCCGTTTCCTCCAGCATGGAAATACAGCTTGATGGTGTCGAGAGCGGCGTCTAGTACAGCACACTGCTTCGGCGATAGGTTTCTTTCCACCACCGTTAAATGCTGAAGATATAAATACAAATCAACTTAATAGTGATACTTAAGTGAGTTTTTAATTTTATAATTACAACTTTTAAGATCAGCACTTTAATCTGATTTTTCTTCTAAAACAATTTTTTTTAACAGTGAAAAATTAAGACTTGAAATTATTATTTGAAACTTCAAATATGTCTTTCAAAATCAAAAGGACATTAAATGTTTCTAATTCAAAACAATTTGTCTAGATCGATTCTGCTGTGGAAAATATTTTTTTAACAGCAGTTTATGTAGACTCTATAGTTAAGAAAGTGTTGTAAAGTTGGTGTAATATTTGATTTATTTTTTAACATGATTAAAATCTTTATCGCAATTATATTATAGTACAATTTTTATCTTGTTTAAAAGTCTTCGCAGGTCAGTTCATTTGTGTCCAAAAAATGTTGAAATTGAAGCCTTTCCGATTCTTTCATGTTAGTGAGCATTTTCTGGATATCGGTATTTGATAACTAAATACGATATCCAGAAAATGATAAAGCACTGATGATTACAGTTTTTTTTTTTTTATTTAGACTTAGGACATCTGTTTTTGATTACTAAGTATTTTAAAACATGTATAGTTAACGTTTAAGAAAGCATCTTTTTTTTATTTTTAGAGAATGAGATTATAAAATTTAATGTTGATTTTTTTATCGTTCAAAAATTCAATTATTCATATTCCAGTTTGCCAAAGCTTGCCTACATCGTTTGACAGGTAGAAAAAATAAACACTTTGGTTTGTACCAAAACAATTCATCCGTGTGAAAACAAAAGTTATTGATTCAAAAATATTACAAATATTTGAATACAATGTCCAACATTCCGATAACTGAATAAGAAAAAAGCATTGAATATATATGAATATCGAATCAAATATTCAATAGGAATTCTCAACTGTGAAAATAATAAACTAAAATGGTGGCATAGAAAATTATGAATGAAAATTTGCAAGATTAGCTACTGTTACCTCTTTCGAAATATCCATGACACCAGAAAGTGCATGTTTAACATCTTGTTTGCCAGCCATATGATTTTTGAACAGCCTTGACATATCTTCAATTTTAGCGTTGGCAGCAAGATTTTTAGCATTATCAGTCAGGTTCTTAAACATCATCTAGAAAATAAATCAAAGAATCAATTAGTAAATATAATTTTAATGACTAGCGTTCAAACAGCTAAACATTCATTTAACCCTTTCTATGCCTGAAGTTTTAGAATGGCCAGATACGGAGGGCCGCGATTTTATTTGAAATAATAAAAACTAATGAATATATATTTTTTGGCAATGTATTACAAATAAATATGTCAACATAAGTATAACACTATGATCCTAAGAGATGTCGCTGTGTGGTTGAAATATTCAAATTATTAAAATTGTCGAACTTGTTGAGTTTTAGTATGCCTTATGTCTTAAGTGGACCGTATATATACGTGGATTTTGTGTGGCTGGCACTACGCTCACGGAATTATAGGCCGCATTTACACGTCTCTGGCAGAGATCCGGTTAATAATGTTAACCGGTTAAGGCCGGGTCTCACATCGGTGTAGGATTCTTAAATTTGACCTTAGACCGAGGGCTGTGCGTGTGTGGTTTACACTTTGTTTTACACTGTGCATTTGAGTATATTTACACTTCTTTTTACTGAATGAATTCATCTTTAAATACTTGGTAACCCTACATTATAACACTTTGAAAAAATAGTATTGTATGTAAGTTGTAGAAAATTTATAAGATATATGGTTGATAGCTAAAATGAGAATTCTGCCATCCTTAATAATATCAATTTGTATGTTTCGGATAGTTTTTTAAGAAATCGTGTACATAATTTGTTTGTTCTTCCAAAGTGTAGAACCAGTCTGTCAATGGGGATGCCAATGGTAAGGCATTAACAATGTTCTACAGTATTGCTTCGAATGTTGACGTATTTCATGTGGATGAAAGTGAGTTCAGACGAATGCTATTTTTTCAGTTAAAGTAGACATTTCATGAGCTTACTTGGTTGACTTTTTTTTGCAATCCTTATTGATTGTTTTACTGTGTATTTGTTGAATTTCCAATACTTTATATTTAAATATGTTACGGTGCAAAAGCAATGAATTGATAATTTGTAAGTTGTGTACCATGTAGTTATAAATAAATAAATAGCTATTTCGGCGAAATTGTTATTTTTTCTTTTAATTTATGCTGTTTAATTAGCCGTTTATAAATGTGAAGCTATCTGTGTGGATTTAAAATCCTCTCATAAGCCCCTAAGGTTGCAAGATATTTTAAAAATATTTCCAATGTTGTGTGGTTAAGCTTATTGATTTTTAATTTAATAAAGTGTGAACGAATTAAAAGAAAAATTTACTCACAGTTTTATCGGTCATAGGTGGTAAGACTACTGTTTTTTCTAATATTTTCATAACTATCTTCCAAAGCTCTTTCAAAAGGCGCTTCAGAACTGTCTTCTCACAGGATTCAGCATACATGGTCAAAGAGCCATCCTGTAATTATTAAAGTAATTGAGTTATAATTGTAATAGTAAATGGCAATGGTATTAGACTTGATATATAAGTATATAATAGAGTTGTCACCAATATATCCATGAGTGGCCTAAGGACTTCATCAGCTTCTGGTTGTGCTGCTCTCGGGGGAGCGGTTCCACTTCCTGTACCGCCTTTCACTCCTTGCAGTAAGTCTCCCAATTCTCTTACAGAACCTGTGATTCTTGTCTCCAAGCTGAAAAAATATTGAAATATTGGAGTCAATTGCCTTTCTGTAAAAGTTTATCGTGATATTGAAAGGTGATGTGGATATATTCATTTAATTTGATATACAATAGCTATAAATAAATATGTGAAAATATTATTGGTATTTGAAGTAAGATTGTATAACACATATGAGAAGAATATTAACTAATATCAAATAAATTTACCTATTAGCGAACAGTACAGCAAGATGATCGAGAGAACCGTTGAGGCTTTGCTGCAGTTCATGCAAAATGTCAGCTGCATCTGTTTCTAGCCTCGCACCCCCCATTTGTTCAAACATCCTTTCTAGCTGAACTCTCAGTTGCTGAATGTTGTTCATCAAGATGCATGCCTGGAAAATTTTAATGGTTAAAAAAAATGTGATAAAGTTTTAAAAAAAAATTTCATTTATTATCCCAAGAAATTAATTTTCAGTTAACAATGTCAAATTTGAATTGTTACAACTTTGTATGATTCTGCATGTTTTGTCACTAACGACTCGGGTTTCGCCTTTCGGCATCTTCAGGCATTCTATCACATGGATGCAACAGAACTGATTTTCCCGAAAGGCGAAACCCGGGTCATTAGTGACAAAACTTCTGGAATCATACAAAGTTCACAATTCAAATTTGATATTGAAATTCCATCAAGCACCTTCAGTTGATATCATAAATTAACAATGTCAAGTTTATATATTTTCGAATTAAGATTTTTTAAGAATTAGAAATTCAAGAATGATCAAAGAAGCTTTTTAATGAAACCATTTCATTTTTAAGCTAGAGTATCACACAGGAAATTTTTTATATTTACCAATAAAAACAATAAAATATTTCACAAAAAATTACTTGAAACTTACTATTCTCTCTTCCTTAAGATGTTCAGGGAATTCCTTCTTTACAATATCTGCATACGCAATGAGGACTTTGACTATAGTTTTTGCGAAGCGCTTCATATATCTCTTCCATATTTCTGGATCGGGACATTCCAATTTGGATACCACATCAAAGCATTGTGTCAATTGTGTGAATACATCAACCACGGAGTTTGAGAAGAGGGCGTGCTCACTCGATTTCTGGAACTATTTGACAAAAAAGATTTGTAAGTATAAATTGATTACTTACATTGCATTTTAGCTGACTTAATTTCTCTGTTGGGATGGTTGAATGTCTTTCAAATTTGAAAAATATTAATAAATATTTTCCAGGTTGATTTGCAGGATGTTTTACACAAATTTTGTTTTTGTATCTGGCATATTAACAGATAAAATGGATAAAATATTGATCCCAACCAAAATAACTATGTCACATGGATATTTCAAATAAATAAGTTGGTTTTTAAATATTAAAAAGCACAATGCCTTTTAATATTCTCTGGATTTTAAAAACATGTAATGATATCTTTTTATTATAGGAAGAATGGGAGTGAGCTGAAATTCTTACATTATGATAAACGAAATGTTGGTAACATTATTTCAAAATTCAGTTCATTTATTCTTTTATCATATTTAATGTGACATTCCAAATGACCTAAACTAATTACTAGGCTACATATCTTTGTCCAAAGACATATACAGTTTGTCACAGTAGAATGGGACATTTTTAAACAATTTTTTTAATAAATGTGGATTGTGAATTTTTATAACGATTCTAAAGTGATAAGATGGCACCGAGTTTCCAATAATGCGAAGCTCCCCTATCATTGGAAAGATAAATATTAAATATAAGAGAAAATTTTTCACTTTACATTAAAGGTCTCCTACTGGTTATTCAAGACGGTTGTTTATTGTCCACCTTTAATAGAATATGTTTTTTTAAACATGTATATAAACAAATTTTCTATGCTAAAAAAAGTAAAAAAATAAGTTTACTCCATCTTTTTTATCTCGATTGAAGGCACCGTTGAGATATTCTAATGAAACATCATCATTTTCATTGAGCCACTGCATCACAAAAGGTTCAAACCATGCCGGATATTCAGGAACAGCTCCACAGTATGGTGGCACATCTTTCACATAGTTTGTATGCAACCATTTCACCTGAAAATAACCTCATGTTAAATAAATGATGACTGATGTCAGATCACTATATTAGTTGTCTCCATTGACTAACTTTTTCTTTTCAATAAGTAACTAAGTAATATCAACGTCAATTTAATTGTCTTCCGGTTATTTGAATTTTCGAGCAATTTACAGAGCTCATTTTTTGTTATTTCGTTATTTATGAAATTATAATTCTGTTGTGTATACATAGTTCTTTCTAGTCGACTTAATTATTAGAATATTACGCTTGTTTATCGACAGTTAAACCTGTATTTTGCAAACTTCTTATTAGTCAAAAAAGATATTTAGGTGAAAATCATTAATCTCTTCCACGCTAATGCCCCAACGTATGGGACAGCAATGTGCAAGGCCTGTACGTGAGCGCCACAGACATTGGGATGCAAACATTCAAACGTCGATAACGCAGGCAATTTTTTGCATATAGGACTGATTTTGGTTTTAAAATATCGCCCAATTCGTCCTGATACTACCACCTCCATAAAATTATCAAAAGTATTAGGTTTAAATGATTAAAACATCGATTTTTCGAACCCTTCAAATTTATTCCGATCCCGCCAAATTAACATATCAGTTTGAAACTGCGTGCTAAACTCGCGTCTAACTTCGCACTGAACTTTGCACCAATCTCGCGGCATTGCAATGTGACACTCCATGACACGTGACAGTAATGGCGCTCGTTGATTAGAGTTTATTGGTTGCTTCGTTACGTCACCTTAATGGCGATTTACGAGTTAGTTATTTGTGAGTGATATATTTGTTAAGGTGATTGTGACAACATAGGACGTTTCTTTGTGTTTTTTAATGTTGTAAAACATTCCTAATGCATCTAGCTTCCATAAAAGCCAACTCAATTACTTGTTATTGCTATATTTATAGCTCTATGTGGAAAGAGAACATTTTGAAAAATAGCAACAAGGACAGATTTTGTTTGTATGAAAAACTGTTACGCCGATCGGGTTAATATTTTTTCCACATCACATGTGCAAATATTATATTTCTATTATGACTATAAGTGTTATGCTATTGCATTTTGTAAACCACCAATTCCTTTTCCTTTTGTTTTCAAATAAGCCTCCTATCTCTTCTTTGTATGGTTATCGAAGAGAAACAAGTGAGTCATAATAATTAAGATGTTGTATTCAACTCTTCATAACTTTGTTACAAAAAAGTCTGGTTATGACAGCTTACTTGTAAAACTTGTGGCTGTAAAACAGTATCTGACTCTGATTCATTGAAATAAAGCAGCTTATGTTTATTTTGTTGATATGAATAAAAACTATTACCTTGAAATGGAGATTCATATAAGCGGAAGACTTGCAAAGGCGATGTTGTTCGTGTTCTTCTAAAGCATATTTCATATCAACAGCAAACAGTCCCCACATTGTGGCCGCCGATAGCTGTAATATAAATATCATAACTCTTCACAATTTACGATTGCCAAAACAAATACAACAGAAATTATTAATCAATTAAAAAAATATGTTTAACTTTTGACACTCAAAAATTTTCCATGAATTTATGAATTATTATGGAAAACGTTTTCTCAATGTCTGTTATTAAATTCTTTCAGTATAAAAATATTATGAATAAGTGATCCAATCGTAGACACTCATTCCAAATAATACACATTGAGATATATAATAAAAATCAACTATATAAGTGTTTAAGCCTCAAAACTATGATTGTCCAAAAAGAGGCTGTTAGAGTTTCTAGAGATACATTGGTATTTCAATCAGAAAAATATCTATCGTCAGGATTCAAATGAATGTAATATGAATTCAATGAGGAAGATTTGGCAAGTGGATAAATTAACAGTAGATTTTTCAGTATTACAACCTCATCTTTCTTATAAAATCATAAAGATAATTGTCAAATTACAATGTATACTTTGTAGTAATTAATAGGATTGCTTTGCTGTTTCTGGCGCTCTTAGTATATGTAGGATTTTCCAAATTTATTACCAATATTTAATGTGACATTGTACTAAATAAAATTATATTTAAAAAATCGTTAACACTGATTTTATATACATAATAGAATGTAATAGAAAAAGAAAAAAGACCATTAATATTAGTTCAAGATATATGAATAAAATGATGCTTACTTGGCCAATGTTCAGCTCTTGAGGGAATTGGTTTAATACAGGAGCGTAACTATTCCTATCCTCTTCTATCACAGATACAATAAGTGCAATAAGTTTGTGCCAAAAGTCGACGGTGTCTAATTGTGGCCCGTGGTCTGACGGGTCACGTTTTGCTTCATTTGGATCCACCTACAATAAAGTACTAATTGTTATATATGGAAAGCAATATATGTTTAGAGTGATTTTCAATACATGAATTAGAAGTGACTTCTGCAAAAGATCAATATAATAAAAATTTATAGTGTAAAGCTGTATGGTTATAAATATAAAAATGAATTGATTGAATTGGCATTCACTTGGTAGAACTCCATTATAACACGGTGAAAAAAATAGCAATGTATTTTAGATCTGCAAAATTATTTCTTTTTTTAATATAGTTGATAGCTATTTCGGCTCACGCCATCATCAGAACTATGCTTAAACTAACATTTGCTTATCTATATATAGCTGTGCAGAAAAGGTTTACAATACATCTTCTCTCCTGTTTTAACGACCTAGCTTATTTCCTGTTCGCAATAAAATTAACGATTGTAAATGAAACTAAAAAGGCGGCTATATCAATAACTTTATATATGGCACGGAAATCGTCCATTACAGAAACAAAGATACATCAATCAGAGGAGTCAATAATGGTGACCGACATATATTAGTTTGTTCGTTAAGAATCCTTTGTGATAGGTGATATCTATTGATTTCCAGCCGTTCTAAAGCTGTCATTCTGCGACCCTTACTACAAAGATGCAAACACTTAGGCGCTGAGTCCTAATGACCTTTATATATCACTATATTAATGATAGAAAATGCTTAAAACTTTCAAAATATCTTCTTTCCACCATCACAAAGGTTTCTTGATTACTGCAACCATATGACAATACGTCTGTAAAAGTTTTTTAACCATTATAAAAACACTTTTCGATACAAAACTAAATTTGAATTTGGAATAAAATTTTCATTTAATGAAAACTTTTTTAAAAAGTAAGTACTCACTCAAATCGATTACTTTGAATCTAATCAAGAAAACTTTGTGTTTTAAATCACCTTTTAAGTACCTAAGTATCGCCTTTGAAAAACTGTCACACTTTTAGGTTATGAATTTTTAATGACATTTTGTGAACCATCGATTGTTCTTAAACTAAATTAAATTTCTAATAAACTTTTTAATTTAATGAATTTTGAGTGTATCGAGTAGTTGAGTTTTAGTAGTTCGCTTTGTACTCACTAATGGTAAATACATGTTTATTATTTGATAAAATGATGGTATTTTACAACTGTTTTAAAACAAAATGGGAGAAATCAGTGAGTAAAGTACTAATATGTGAAACAATTGAATGCTTTCGTGATTCTACTGATGAATTATGAAGTATCAAAAATAAAATTTATAGTACGGCAAAGATTCTTTAGGTATTTAAAATTTTTTTTTTTCATTTTCTCAATGAGATCTTTTGAAAAAAAATATCATAAAACTTTGTTAATAATTATGAACATATTTTTACGATAATGAAGAAAATTATCCAGTTTTAGAGAAATGCAACCTCTGTCCAGAGATAAAATAAAGAATAATCGCGATCGGCTGGCCGTTGTTATTGAAATCTACATTTATACTGCGATGCTGCGCATGCGCAAAAATAACATCGAAGAAAAACATTTGAAAAAGGAAATTGTCACTAAATTTCCCTCTGAAACATCGTAAGCTATTACTGAAACAAATTCATTCTATACAGGTTTTTCCTGTTCAAGGTACGAGATGTATCAAATATTTAAAAATTGACACCTTAAAATTTATTTCAAAAGCAATAAATTGTCACAACATTTGTTTGCAAACTGATTGAATACGATAATAATTCAAATAAAATATATTAATGTACAAATATTCCACCACGTAAGTAACAGTCAATTAATTAAAATGAAAAGCCATTATTTCTTATAATTCAAAAAAAAAAAAATAATAGTGCATAAATTTGAATAAAATAAAATTATGTATATAGTAGAACAGATATCCATGATTATTAAATTTACTTTTCTTTACCTCCAAGCACTAGAGGGAATTTATTTTATTAGTAGTGTTTTGATAGCAAGTACATTATAATTAAATTCACGTACACGTCAGTTCTATTGCATCCGTGTGATAGAATGTCTGAAGATGCCGAAAGGTGAAACCCGGTCGTTAGTGACAAAACATGTGGAATCGTACAAAGTTGTAGAAATTCAAATTTGATATTGAAATTCCATCAAGCACTTCAGTCGATATAATAAATTATCCATTATTATTGTTTGTGTCTAACCCCTTCTCCAAGTTCATTAAAAACAAAAAATATTAACTTTCTCTAAAATTTAAGGTAAAATCACAATCATTTTTTTATTTAAAAATAATTTATCTTACGATAGGGTTAGTATGACAATGCATCTCAAATAGCGAAACCACGTTCACGTTTTGTAAAACACCAAGAAGAATGATTAATTGTAATTATATATGCCCGTCAAATCTAGCCAGAATTTAAAAAAATCGGTTGAGAATTTCCTATATGATTGTTGAAATATGTTATTTTTTTTACCTGAAACTCTCTATTATAGAGTTCGTAGCAGTTTTCAAAGAGAAATTGATACGTGGAGCGCAAACAAGCTTTGACACAGTCTTTTACTACAGTGGAAGCTCTTGGAGGACTACTCAGTTCTTGTACCTGAAAGAAAATACAATTCTTAAGTATTTTTACTCTTTACTGATTTGTACAGAAACAATAAAAGATATCCTGATATAATCGTGGAATTATAAATATAAAGGTTTTTACCCATTCTCAGATGAACCTCAATTAAAATGTACCAACCATGAATATTAAAAAAAAATATATCCCGTTGTGTTGCTGTTGATTGGATTGACTTGAAGGACAAGTCAGGCAATAATTAAATAAAAACATTTATCTCTAGCACGAAAGTTTTGAAACTGTTATCTCTATTATATTTTTAAATGTCAGTTTTCAACACGACGCAAGCAGTCATCTCAACCGCTGATATGTTAACAGTTAAAAGGTTAAATAAAGTAAAGTTCTAAAATGACACCAATACATGACGAAAATAAAATAATTAAGTTTCCTTATGTTTGAAAATTAAAAAGAATACTATTTTTGTTTAGATATATGATTGCCTATATCGATTACGATAAAATTTTGTGGTTCAAAATAAAAAAGAATTATAGACACTTGCCACAAAATATTCAGTTTGTTGTATCCAAAATTTATTTTAATTATATTTGAAACGAAGCAAATACATGTGTAAAAGAATTCTTGATTCCTTTTAAAATTAAATTCTTATGATGACCGCAACTTGTACACTGAAAATAAATATATTTTTTTGAATACCTTCATCCTGAAGAAGGTAATGCTTGTTAAGAGATCTACGGTGCTTTTGAGGTCCATAAGTTTTTCTTGGCTGGAAGCTGGGAAGTTGTTTCTATACATGGAAAGATCTATCCTCAACGAGTTATGAAGTTGGTCGAGTAGTTTGACGAATTTCTCTTTCTGTAATTTTGCAAAAAAGGACGTTTAATTACAATTGAAATTTCAATAGTCATCAGTTCTCAAAATATTTATTTCTTTAAATTAAGTGAAAAATATATGCCAAAAAGAGTTATCTTTATTGTGACTAAAAGAATACTAATTATTAAAGGATAAATATATGTATGCATTTATATGTATTAGGCTCGACAAAACTGTTTTATCATTTAGATTATCATAATGAGTGATTATATTATATGCGATAAGACGTTCATTAAAAAAATATCACATGGAATCAAATATGAAACTATATGTAATAAATAATTTTAGTATTTTTTCTGGTTTATTCCGTTTCTTTTTTTCGGTGTGACCCTTATAATTTATTGAGGTAAAATATATGAAAAAAAGATTTATAAATTATGTGGAAAATAAAATGTAGCAAGGTTTTGATAGTCAATTACCCCAAAATTAGAGGCAGCGAATCGGTCGCTGGCCGAAACTGCTGATGACGCAGTGGTATGGGCATAATATGCATTAATATTGGCCAGCAGTGTGCTCATCACGGCTGGTACTCCGGCGCATAAGTACTTCGTTGAAAGACAGTGGAAATGCCTGTAAATCAAAGGTGAGGTTATAGCTTCCATACTTCTTTATGAAAAAATAACTTGTATTGATAACGAATATAAAAATAAATCGACACCATAATAATTACTATATAATCGACAGGACGATTTTTTTTTCGTTCCGAATTAATTAAAGAAGCATATCGTTATTTGGAGAAAGTGCTCAAAATAATTAAAATTTCATTAGACTTAAGCTAAAGCCCTCCCTAGAATTTAGAATCATTAAAAAAAATCATTAATATATTAGGTAAAAAAATCTTTAAGGGAAACAAAACTCGTAAAAGCTCTCATGTATGCTGTCTGCTACTGACGAAGAGATATAAATTATTCTTTCGTAATGTCCGATTACCATGCCCCGTTCTTTCTATTTTGTGAATTTTTACAAATCATTTCTTTGAACAACAGTGGAAAACCGTTCTAATTAATGTTAAATTGAATCCCAAATAGTTATTTAACCGATTTAAATCTTTTTTATTCGCAGGAGCCTAAAGAAATTAAGCTCTGTATACAACGTATTAGCTTTATTTTAATCGTTCTGTTAGGAAAGAATTTTTTAACAATCCTTCGTAACACGGTGAAAAAATAGCAATGTATTTTAGTTCTACAAAATTATTTTTAACAAATATAGTTGATAGCTATTTCGGCTCACGCCATCGTCAGAACCATGCTTAAACTAACATTTGCTTATCTATATATAGCTGTGCAGAAAAGGCACACAACACATCCTCTCTCCTTTTCCAACGGCCTAGCTTGTTATTTAAACACACTGACACTAAATTTTCAAAATTCTAAATGAGACAATAGGTGTCTATGACAATAAGATTATGTGTGGGACGGAAGTGGTTCTTCTGGAAGCAAATTAGACCACCCCTTTGTGCAACGGCTGGACAAGTGGCGATATTGTTATGTTAGTTTGTTCGTTAAGAATCCTTTGTGATATAATGGAGTGTTATATAATGGAGTTCTACCAAGTGAATGCCAATTCAACCAATAAATCCTTCGTAAGATTTCTACATTAGGATTTAGTATGAAAATTGAGGACGTGGGAAAAGCGTTATTGTCCTACTAAAATAACTTTGATCCATTTACTTTAGATGCATGAGTGTTAATCAGATTGACAGGATAAAACTTCACAAACGATGTCAATTCAAATTTATACAGTCCTCTGTTTCGCAAATGTTCCTTGTTCAATCGTTATACTTTTTTGTAGCACACACATCGATTATGTCATTGTTAACTACCTTTTTATCATTGCTATAAAGAACACCGTTCAATTACTTTTTATTTTTACGATTTGCATTCAACGATGGAAACACATTTCGATACTATCAAATTCTTAATAGCCCTGCAAAGCCTTGAATTCATTTAATTTTACCTACACATTCATTTTAGAATGTTTAAAAAGTGTTGACTTAACGATTAAATTTAATAGTACTGAATATCAGTATTTATGTATATATATATATACGAGCAAATATTGATTCACTTAGAATTTACAAAAAAATAAATGTGATAATTCTATCGACAAAATAAATAAATACCGTACTTGCTCAAACGAAAAACGCTATTGATTTATTGTATAAACGAAAGAATATTTAATTCGAAAGTTTTTAAATAGGCACTTTAGTAGGCTAGACGCATGGTAAGTCGCCAGTGCTTATGAGAATGAAGATTTCATAGCAAATAAATTTGAATTCCAACGAAAACAACAGAGATAATAAAAGATTTTTTAGAATATAATAATTTGGTTAAATATTTTTCTATTCTTCTATAATTATATATTACAATATAAATTTTATTATTATAAAATATTACGAAAATTAATTTATAAATGTGTAGTGGCAAATATATTCAATGGTTTGGTTGAAAACTTCTTTAAAATTTATAATTGTTCGACATATTTTTTTGCAACTATCTTGAGTTCATTGAATTATGATAAGTAATTATCACCATTAGTAAGTAAGCCTTCGTATTTTAAACAATGAGAACTCATAAAATAAATTTAAATGTGAAATCAGATAACAGCAGCCATTTCGGGTCTTGTTATGTTGTGTTTCATTTACAATAAATTAGTTGATTACATTTACTGATAGTCCGTCGAACATTTAAGTGAATGAATACTATTTTTATAAATACCTAACGTTTACACGACTTACGGAAATACTTGATGTTTTTAATAAACTTTTCAAGTGTCTTAAGAGCACCCAAGTTTATAGAAAAAGCCGTAACATTGAGGGTAAAATAATTAAATTATATGTAAATTTTATTTTATAAATTTGATATGTTTTTTTTTTTTATTTTTATATATTATAGATTGGAACATCCATGATATATTTCAATTCAAAAACTTTGGGTTCAGTAAACAAGCCCTATGGTTTTGAATGAATTCATTATTAAATAAATTATGATAATGTTTTTTGAATCCGCACTCTGCATAAAATAGAAAATGAATCGGTGGAGGCAAAACTGACAAGTAGTCTTGGGTAAAAATTTGATCGCTTTCGTAAAAAAAATTATTCTTTAAATACAATTGCGGTTTTCTTTTGTATCAAAAAGCTTAATAAGAAATAACGTTTCGAAAAACTTTTCCGCACAACTTAGGACAAACTGGATGAAAATTTAAGTTATGTATGTTAACAAGGATTTTGCAATTTGGGTACTGACGTTGTTTTAATTTTTAAAGTACTTTTTTTTTGTCTACATGTATGTACATTGTATAATTTAAAATACCATCAATTTTATTCTAAGCATCATCCCATAAAAGAGCATTCTATTTAAAGTTTTCATTTTTAACTTATTAAATAATCTTGAGTATAAATTTATCATAGAATATTAGAAAAAGCTCTTGACACAATTAAAAAAAGTCACATATTACAAAAATCACATTAGCTTAGCAATTTTGTACCGTTTCGGACTATTATTTTTATATCTTTACGATCTAAAAATATTCTAAGACAATTTCATAAGCGTCATTATTTAATTGGAACACAATTATGACCCAAATAAATTTACGGTTATAGACTATTGATAATTGTATTTTATTTTCTTCAGACAAGCGAGTTACATAAATGTTTTCCCAGTCAAGGTTGTATCAATAAATTATATAATTGAAGCCTGTAGACTGGCGACTAGAGGTCTGGAAAAGCATACAACATAGAAAGAAATGACAATGTTATTTGAGCCATTGTTTGAGTTGAAAATAACATCAAATTTTATGGTGCAAAACTTTCGTATAATACAACTGTTCAATTGTTAAAACAGTATTATTCGGTTTTTCGTAATTTTTGTTCATTTGAAGATATTTTTGGAAAATACAAACATAATAAATTGAATATTTTTATTAAGATTACTGAGTTACTTAATTTACAAGGAATTCGAACCTTTTTCGGGGGCTATACAGAAAAAGTTTATTTTTAAAACAAAACATAATCTTATTTCGTTATAAAATTACTTTTTTAGATCTTTTAGAAAGTAGTTAATTACAAATCGACCGATTATCTTTTAAAGTAAAAAAGGTCAATCATATTTGATTAATCGAACTAATATAATATTTTGAAAAGATTGTAATAAAATTTTATTTAACATTGCTCACTTTAAAGGATTATTTAAAATAATAAAAACACATTTTAGGACTTATTTGTTACAGTTGATATTTTCGCTAATCGCGAGCATTATCAACTGATGAAACACAATTTAGAGACCGATGAGCGAAACCGGTTCTAGCCAAAAAATATATTGTGAAAATAAATACTAAAAATGTGTTTTAATTATTTAAAATAGCATGCCTTTCCATCAAGAAGTGACAGTTAACTCCTTAAAAGTGATTAAAAGATTATGTAAAATTTAACTCTTACGAATAAAAAATTAGATAGGAATGAAAGATTTTGAAACATAATAGTTAATTCACAACTAACGTCATGGCTTGGTAGATAGACTCTATTCCATATCTCATCGCGAACTCGTCCACAATCTCTTCTGGTGGTTCATCAAAATATATCTTCCAGGCTTCGTCTCCTTTTGCTTTCGGCAAAGTGACTGCTCCTCCGGCCTCCTCGCAAAGGTAGTGGAATTGGTTCTCATGAAGGCACGTATACTGCAAGAAAATTATTATAAATGAAAGTATTTTGTAAGACACAGTACTTGGAAATACATCGATGATATCATGGCTGAAAAATGATTAAGAAAAAGTTGTAACATGAAAACAATACCTCTTGACTATTATCAAAACTATAGTGCAAACAGTTGTGCCCATTTTTATTTCATAAAAAACTCAACCTCAAGAGTACTGCTTGTGTCAAATTCCTAAAAACAATGCCATTATGAAATCGTGTTTTAATATTTTACAAAATTGATCATTTTTAATTAAATATAAAATTAATAAACATAGTCATTTAAATCGAAATAATGTTTAAGGAAACTAACACGGTAAAAAAAAATAGCAATTTATTTTAGTTCTACAACTTTTTTATAAGATATAGTTGATAGCTATTTCGGCTCATTGTCGGAACTATCTGTAACTATTAAGGAAACTGTTGATTGATTTATTAGTGTGTAAGTTTTTATTACCTAATTGATTCATAAAAGAATCTTTTTACTTGTCTTGTAAACGTAGTGTAAATATGAAATTGTCTTTTAAAAACAGCACGATGAATTATAAGATTGTTCCCAAAAGTGGTTTATATTTGTTAACATTTATTTTATTCCTTTGGTAAAAGTAAGTGAATTATCATTATTTTAATATAAATAAATATATTAAAATCATTCAAACATATAGAATTAGTTTTTTTTTTAAATATTAATAACATATTTTTAGTACTAATTTCCACAATATATTTTTTGATCAGGACTGGTTTCGCTTATCGCGAGCATTATTAACTAATCAGATGAAATCAGTTGATAATGCTCGCGATGAGCGAAACAGGTCCTGATCAAAAATATATTGTGGGAAAAAGTACAAAAAAAAGTGTATTTATTATTTAAAATATCATGCCTTTCCATCAAGAAGTGACAGTTAACACCTTAAAAGTGATATAATATTAGTACGATGTCTAATATATTGGTTGAAATATCATAGAGCGAGAAGAAAAAAATTAAACTTTGTCGCTCAGCGATGGTGGTCGGTAAAAAAACAGTTGTAATTTTGTATATATTGTATTTCAGATAATACGATAGTCTGTGAAACACGAGGAGATCATTCTAACGGTCAGTTTTATTTTGTTTGTATACTGGTATTAATGAAGATAAATCAGTCTGTATTAAACAACCGGTATCAAATTCAGGAAATGCTGTGTGGAATTCTGCGTGTAAGTTACTTTTAAAAGAAAAAGTCGCCTCTTCGAATGATACAAACGACACAATATTAAATGAAAGATATTGAAAATGTCTTATAAAATTGAATTCCTTTACCTGAACGTGATACGGGGCAACCTTTTCTTCTCCTTTGATCTCAACATTGATATGTAGGCGAATTGCTCCAGAAACAGCTGACTTGTCTGTTCTCTTTTCTAAGTTGTACCACACGTCCATCTCTCCTGACAGCGTTCTCACCTGAAAAGAAAAAAATCTTTAAACTCTTGTGCAATTCAGTATTTTGAGCATCATACAAATGAATGAAATTATTTTTCATTTATACTTTAATAATATTTGACACGATAAACCTACAATATTCTTTTTTGTATATGTATGTAGAGATTTTATTTTTAACTACATTCTGTTCTAATGGGGAGTTTATAACGTCCTTATGACGATATCTCATCATAAGTTTTCTACAAGAACTGTTTGTTATTAAATTGCTTACTATGCATTTTTTCGAAACGATTAGCAATAGAGACGATATAAATGGGTAAACCAATAACATTCACTATGCTATATATTTTTAAAAATGCTAACACTCATAATCTGTAACGAAAGGCTACTCTATAACTGGCTCGATTTCAGAAGATTTTCTTTCAGAAACTTAATAATTAAACATATTTTTTTTTTTAAATAAAAGAGATATTATTTTTCGTTCAAACCTGAACATACTTCGACATTCTTTTTAACTGTTAATATGTCTTTATTAACCGTTTTAATATACTGCAATTGTATTGCGCAACAAATCATCGGTACCTAAACTAAAAACTCATTTACAGGAAAATTAAAAGAACGCTTTGAGACTGTCATACAATCTGCAAATAATTCAGTTTCATTAATATTTTAATGAATTAAAATGACAATAAAAAACTTTCTTTTCCCAAATAATATCACAGCAATAACAAAGGATAATTTTTGAGCTAATTTGTAGCAATTATAATGTACTTGTATACTACTTAATGCAATATCGTTTGCAATAACGATAGTATGAAATGTGTATTTGTAAGTTATATTATACTTATGGAGAGCACAATAATTGCACTTTAAACACAGATGCACATCTGCAATGCGGGATCAATTAAGACGCCTTGTCGACTATTTAACAATTCATTAACAAGTGTGTTGTTTTTATATATTTATTATTTTAATGCACAATAAAAATAATGTATTTGATAATCGCTTGAAGTAATTTAAATGAAAAAAAAAACTTTTCTATAAATCATATAATTTATATCAGTGATCCTCAAACTTTTTCATGCTACGGCCCACAAAAGCTGAAAAAATAGTCCATGCCCTTCCTGAAAAAAAAACAAGTTTTGAAAAAAAAACTGCGGGTCTCGTTGATTTATATGGTAAGTTTTGTTGCTTTACATTTGATACAAGTCTCTTTGCTCTATCCGTGCAAATTCTTTTACAACAATTTTATTGAATGTCATAACTTTTAAAAGGGTGTCTTTTATTCGATCAACTTCCTCGCCGGTAGCCTGCTCTGAAAGCTTGTCATGAAACGGAGATCTGAATGGCTTTTTTGTTAAATATTTTGTTTTTATTTTGAACGCATTTTGTCTAGCATCGTTGGCAGACCGATTGAGAAGCACTGATGTAGATGGTGAGCTAGTCAATTTATTTTATCAAACAATACTGACCAATAGTAATATAGTTGGTAGGTGAAGCATGGAGAATTTTAAGCGATTAATATTGAGAGATTGATCGTATATTTAAAAATATTTTTCATATAATCAAAAGAGCTTTTAAGTAATGAAACATTTGAAACAAGCTATCGTGCTGAAAAGCTCAATATATATACTGATAAAAAATTCTTTGCCTGAAGCGCTATTAGGCAAAAACAACTTCGATCTTCTGAGAATCACTGTCTTTCATTGTTGTATCGAATTTGAATTGTTAATTTAATTGAAAATATTTTTTTACCTCAATGATGGTTTGTCCCAGGAAATCGTCGGATTCTCTGGTCAGTTTCTGCCTCAGTTTGGACTTAAGGTCGTTATCTTCATCCCACACTCGCACTTTTATTCGATCAGATGAGTTATGGCACTCACTGTATCATAAAATTAATAAAATATAATATTTTTACTGCTAACCACAATTTTTGATAGTAACTATAACAGTGGATTATCAAAGAAATTTGCCTTATAAAATCAATAATTTTTGAGAAAAATAAATATGTTATAATTAAGCTACCAAAAATGTAAAGTTATATATAAATAAAATACTGGTATATTTTGTGAGTCAATTTAAAACTCGCTTCAAATACGAAGCTAATTTTTATTATCTTTAATTAGTTTAAGCAATTTATGCAGATTTTTCTTAATACCACAATTTATCTGCAAATAAAGCCTAAAGAATATTTTTTTAATTTCTGATGCTAAAACTGTTGAATTTGAATTCTTACAACTTTGTACGATTCCACATGTGACTTGAACTGAACTTTATCAGTTCTGTTGCATCCGTGTGATAGATTGCCTGGAGATGTCGAAACGCGAAACCCGGGTCGTTAGTGACAAAACATGTGGAATCGTACAAAGTTGTAACAATTCAAATTTGATATTGAATTTCCATCAAGCACCTTCAGTCGATATCAAAAATTACTGATTGTTAACTGTTAGTTTTGTTTTTGTAAACTTTTCATTTCAAATATCATTTTATGCTATACTGAAATTAATCAAATAGAATGAAATATTGATCCAACGTCTCGTTCAACAATTTATAGGAAAACAATTTCATACTACTCACAAGTAGAATTTTTCGTTCCAGACTGGATTTAGTTCCTGCGGCATGGTCCTAGTGCGTTTCTTGATTTTCGAAACTTGAACTGTGACGTAGGGGTCGGAGGTTCCACTTTTGTCCTTTGCGATCAGACCTTGGGCACAAATAACTGCACCGCGAAGAAAAAAGATTGAATAAGTAATACTTAAAAATATCATTATAATGTATAAGTGAGTATACGCGAAGAATATTATTTTTGAACTAACATATAACGAATGCTATTTACGGCATACTTTTAAGATATTCAGATGATACAAATAATCATATTAATGTTATTTCAAAAAAGCTTCGATTGTAAAGCAAATACTTTCTATTATATGAAAAACTTAATAAAATTTTCATTGATATAAGAATGGCGAAACGATCAAATAATATACGTCGATTTTCATATTTTGAATATAAATATGACATTAAATGCATGAGTATAAATACGAACTGAACAGTTAAAGCTCTAAAAACAAATCCTATTGATAAAAATTCGCACAGAAGTTGCTATCATCTTCTTTATTCATTGTAAACTTTACCTCACACAAAAAACCTAAAAAGTTAATAACTATTAACTGTGAAACAACACATTCTCAAACTAGCATCCCAAGAATTTATTTCTAATTATTATTCAAAATTCAGTGATACTTTTTAAAGGATATTTAAAATAAACAAAGAATTATTAAATGAACTATTTTTAAACTATGAAAAACAAAACTAATTTTACCAGCATCCGGTGGAGATAAGGTATGAAATTCGTGTTTAAATTCAAATAAAAATATGAATCTCTGAGTCATGAAAGCTCTTTCTTATTTCATATGTATTCAAATTATTTGATATACTTTGCATAATATGAAATAATTGAAAAAAACTACATTTGATTATGAATGAAAATATATGTTGTTTAAGTAAGATAATTAAAAAAAAACCGATTTGTATATAATTTTTTTTTGTTATCTACAAAGTTTTTTTAACTAGTTAATATCGCGGCTTATCGTAGCTAATATAAGAAAAAGTCTCATTGTCACTTCATTTAAGAACAATTTATTTCTAGCGATAGAAATATACAGGTATTAGAATTTATAGCATGTACAACAATACATATTATACAAATAACATTAAAAAACTAGACAAAAGTAACATGATAAAATTGTAAACATATAAAGCTCGACAGGCTAAATTCCTGTTACCATCATTAACATCTACAAGCATGTTCAATAAACACTACAATATGCAAGCTAAATATACACTTTAGGAAGAGAATATTACAATGTATACATACCTGGACTTTATCACAGCGGTGTAATGAATAAAGGTACTTGGTTGATAATGAATGGGTAAGAATAATTAGAATTTTTATTAATCGAAATTAGTACCACAATCTAGCGATTACAACAAATACATCAATCTTTCTAAATAAATGTATTGCGAGAATACTTTTTCAAAAAACTTTGTATTTCATCAACATAATTAAAAAAATAATTGATTACGACCATTTTTATTTGAAAAATTGCTTTTCTTTTCAAAATATTATAAATCGATTCAATGATACCAATTTAATTGTATTCACCGGAACGCTTTATTAACTGTTATATTCTTTCATTAAAACGAATTTTTAAAATAAAAATAAAATATTAGTTGTTAAGCTCATATTATTTTCTACTTTTAATATTTTATAAGGAAACTATATACAATATAATGTAGCACTCGGGATCTAATGTGGGTTGTGAAGATTGTAAAAGAAAACATACACACGAAGTGATAGATGGAGAGTAAAAAATTCTAAAATTGAAGATTTTTGAAAAATAGTACTGACAAAAGAAATAGATATACAATTCAAAAATGCATAATAAAGATTTTTTTAACGAATATTGAATACTTTTGAATATCTTGTTTTCATCAATATTCATAAGGTTTCCTATTGTGATGAAGTTATATTGAGATAGTGTTGTTTAGTACATCTGTGTGTTATATGCTTTATAGCAACGTGTATTTTTATAATGTAAGCAATGTGTGAAATAGTGAGAAGAGAATACTTAGAAAAAGATTTCGTTTTTCTAATAACGTTCGTAATTACGAAATGGTCATTGCTTAGCTGTTATGTTATGACGAAAACTATTTGTGTCTAATCATTTTATTTTTATCTAAGAAACGAAGAATGATTAAAATTATTTAAAAATAATTTGTTTTTTTAATGATTCTTATACAAACTTACAGATTTAACATTTCGTATAATAGATATTACGCGCAGATAATTGAAAGCTTTTTAAAAGTTTTCCTATATCATAATAATGTTAACATACGACGAACTTATCACAAAGGGATAAACTGTATTTTAAATAGATAATAAGTGTTTTATCAATAAGGTGCACAGGGTGCATGAGGGTAAGAATTTTAGAAATAAATTCATTAATATTTGATTGAAAAATGTGCAAAAAGAATTTAGAAACGGTGTAAAACAGTGGCGTAACTTGTGATGTTTCAGAAAATGAACAATATTATGAAATAAAGTTAATAAATATAGTTGTAAATATAGAAGTGAAACGTATTTTTTTTGTGGTGAATGTGTTGATGATTTGTTGACAGAGATAACATATGAAGAAAATAGTATGAAAGATACAAGATATCAGTCTAAATTTTAACGAAATCAAGTAAATAGTACTGAAATACTCAACTATTTTTTCCAGTAATTCTAAATATGATATTTTATAAGACAGTAGCGCAGAAGTTTTTTAACAACGATAAAGAAATATTCTTTATTAAAATACAGCGTTAGTACTTGATTCAATGAAATGCCTTCAATTTTCTAACAATAACAAACGAAATTATACGTAGTTTCTACTAATACATTTTACTTAAGCACAAAAAGAGCTTTTCACACACGAATTCTAATGGATCGCATGAAAGTTGTAACGAATATTTAAAAAAAAAAAATAACTCATTTGTTACAATCTCAATCTTGTTTTAAATGCCAGAAAAAAACTACAGACTTAGAAGAGTAAAAAGAAATGACTTTGAAATACATCTAAATATATATAAATATAAACATAGTCAAGCATTACGTTTATGAAAACAAATTGTTATTTATTAACCATTTCTACGTAAATTGCTGATTGAATCAAAAATTTAATGATCTATAATCATCAGTTTTAAATGAGTAACGATGATGTGATTAGGTGGTTAGTGGAAAGTGGTTAGTGAAATTAAATAATATGTCATCCCATGCGGTATCGTAATTTTTGATACAATTATTGAAATTTTAATGCCCACCATCAATACATTAGTTTATAGGTAAATTATTAACAACGCAATACAATTTACTGGCGTTGATGAAAATGATTTTTTTTTGTTATAAATTGTTTGTAGCAATGCTTAGAAAGTATACGTTTCCATTTTTAAATGAAATTTACTGAGTAATTTGCTGATTTGCTTTGTTAAAGCGTTGAAGCTTTATTATTAAAAATTTTGTTGGGTAAAGTTTAAAGTTGTAATAAGTGAAGTATATAAAGTAAAGTTTTTTTTTATTTGTAATGCTCACTGCTATAAAGCTCTCAAGGGTTATAAATTTCCAGAACTATATTTTTTTCCTGTTAAATTTATATTTTGTCATATAAGAGACAAAAATTGTATCCCAAAAATTAATGCAAAGAACTTTGAGGTGACATGGAAGTGTTAATTCAAGGAAAGAGTGGTTATGACATCGTAGTGTACAAGACAGTGTTTTTAGTGTATTATAAACTCCGCTCCTAGAACTCCGCAACCATCCTAACCTCCCTAGTTTTTGGCAGCCACCCACCTGTAATAGCTATCTTGCAGGACCATTTTGAGGTACCCTCAATATTTATATCCTTGGCCTGCTCGAGAGAGTCTATATGCGTGTCGGGATCCACTGAAAACGTTCTCCTAGCAGGCGGTTACCGGGAAAAAGAACGGAAATACCAAACAGATTTAAGTGCAT
Organism: Himalopsyche japonica; assembly: GCA_028555115.1. NCBI lineage: Eukaryota > Metazoa > Arthropoda > Insecta > Trichoptera > Rhyacophilidae > Himalopsyche > Himalopsyche japonica. The sequence continues at coordinate 1,390,577 of JAHFWJ010000615.1, forward strand.
TGCGTATGAACGTTTAGATTAACCGGACAGCGGCTTTTCCCTGTAGAGTAAAAGAATTTGTTTCGTTGTCGAGTGGCTCTGTAAAAGGTATTTATTTTATTTATTATAAAACAAATCTAAATAAATATCAATGTAGCAAGAAAAGTTGTTTGGTAAACAATTGCAACCCAGAGATAATGTTTGCATTTTAAAAATAAAGACTTATCGAAAAAATTACATTTCATCATGTCGAACGTGTTGTTGTTACTTCTATGTGTTAATATTATTTAATATTACTGACCGTGTACACAATTTTATTGTGTGAAAAAAAATACATAATTCCACAATCTTTTATAATAATAAAATAAAAATACTTCTTCTAAAATAAATGTTTTATTTCATCCATAATAATAGAGAGGTTAAGCATTGGAAAAATATACTTTTCCCCTTTTCAGAAAAATTATTTTCCATGTAAACAAAAAAATATGAAAAAGGCCCAAGGCTCCGAAAATGTACCCATCTATCTACAAGGTTCTCTGAAATAACGCAATTTTTTAAGAAGAAAAAAAATCCTACGTAGGTGTAACGTATAAATCATGTTTTTTTACAATGCTTTAGCTCTCTTAATATGTTTTTTTTTATTTATTGTAAAGATAGGTTCATTTTACTTTTGTATATCTCGTTCTGCTGGTTACAAATACGCAATGCACTCTGTTCAGAAGAAAAGATAAATTATAACATAAAAACAAGTTATACTTACATCAACTAAAAAGACAATATAAAACAACATTTTTAGATCCAGTTGAGCCATAACACACATGATGTATTGAAACATAAGCTCAGCCCTTGAAGATTAACCGATTTATTTGAGAGTTCTTAAAAGTATTCAAAATTACCTGCAAGCGTGTAGCGAGACTTGTAGCAATCCCTACGAAGAAACCGATAGTTGACGTTGCATCTTGATTGGTCTTTTAAGTTAGGCGAGTAGTAAATAGATTGGGAGGATAAAGAAGCAGACAAAAAGCATAGAAGTGATCGGACTATGAAATTATATGTTATTTCGCATCCATAATAACAATATTTTATAAAGTGGTCTTCAGTGTATTACTTGACAAGTAAGACGACGTAGTAAGTTGACGTAGACACTAATTATCATTGATGTTAAAAAAACGCCAAAAATGGTTTTGGAATAATTTTGAAAAAAATGTCACGTATTATTTTTACATGTAATTCATATTAATCGGGAAAATATGTGCTGGAACTAAATGAAAAAATCAACGGAATGGACAATTTATCTTATCCTGGTAAAAGCACGTATAGCTTACACTGAAAAAGCACACTTGAAAAGCTTGTGCCGTTAATAGTAGTGAGGTGATGTTACTGCATATTACCCTATCTGGTGTCAAATGCCACTCGATTCTGTCAATGTCACGTTTCCGAATTTCGGCCTTTATAACATGAAAGTAAACTATTTTATAGAAAGACTGTGAAATTTTTATTATGGCTTTTTCAAAAATCTTTATATAACAACGAAGAGCTGTATTAAAAATATTATTAACTTTTAAGTGGATATTAGTATTTTCTGACTAATATTATTTAAATTACAACAATTAAAAATCCATGCCGAATAATTCATCCAAACAGTTTTAGTTATCGGTAGTTAAAACATTTATTGACTTGAGAACTTTTTAAACAATATATTTAATATAACAAATCAAAAAGCTTCCGATATATTTAAAAAAATGGATACGAAATAAATGTTAAGCTTATTTTAAGTTTGCAGAAATGCTGTTTTCAGTGCTTTGGAGTTAATTGTTGATAAGCTATATGATCCACAAAATGTAGACAAACTAAAGAACTCCGATTATAAAAAATAACGTATTGAAAAATATGCAAAGATATCAATGAAATTAAGATTGAACAGCTGGAAACGATATTGATGGAAGCAAACAATTATTTAGAAAAAAGCTGAAGTAACGGTGAAGCAATCAGAAACTGTTTGCTTGAAATAACTCGTAAAAAGTATAATTAAAACCATTCATGCTTCATTTCATTGCCGATCGCCAAAAATTGTATTTTGCTTTATTTTTTCCGTAAAATGCTTTTTTGTTTCTTGTAGTCTATTTAAAATTTTGCAATGACCGATTATTTGCGAGTCAATGCTTTTTTGTTAAACAATAATCACATAATAATATTTCGTAGTTTATTTCTGTTTCTACAACAGATTGTGTTTCGGACTAAATATCAATTATAAATTTAATTCTATACACATTTCACAACTATGATTTATATATTTTTACAGAACATGACACCAAACGATCCACAACAAACACGCAATAAATAAAACACGACATTGATTTTTGATTCATATCCAAATATGTAAAAGAACCGAAAAAAGTAACATCTTTAAAAAGACAGAAGAGTTAAAAGATGGAAATAAACAAACAACAATCACACAGAAAAAGACAGAATGAGAAAAAGAAGAGTTAAATGTAATGTATATAGACAATAATGAGAGGATATAGCGGGTCTATACTGAGGCATAGTCAATTTTCTATGCCACAAACCTGTGATGGCGATTTTCGCACTCCATTTAGAGGTCCCGTCGAGGACTGATTGCTTGACAGCTTTCATGTGACCTGCGTGGCTCTTCTCCTCCACGGAAAAGACAGCCCTGATGATGTTTCACAACACATTTATGGATCAAATGAATCGTTGAAGCGACATTGCATGTGTAAAATTGATGTACTAATTGAAATCTCAGCTTAATTTTTACTATTCAACTATAAAATAATTTTATTGATGCTTCAATATCAAAACATGTAGAAAATTAATTAGTAAAAATGTGACAGATTAGCTTAATAACCCAATACATATGAATATGTAAAACAAACGAATGTTAAAATTCCGACACTTCATTTAGTACTGTTGATAAATTATATTAAAATTAATTTACAAAGAAAATATTCGAATGAAACAGAGTATACGTCTTAAAATCTTAAAATTTCTTGTCCTCAAGAAAGTCATGCTGAAATAAATGAATACATTTTAGCCATAGAAATATAAAATACTTTTGATGTTCATTGATCTCCTATTTGAATTCTGTTCAACAGTCTCTATTTGAAACTGAAAACAAAATGTTGAGTTCTCCGCTCCTTCTAAAAATAAATTATTAAAAGTTAGTAAAACATGGCCATTTAAAAGGCTGTCAAATAAAACTTATCTTAATTAATTCATGATTGAAGAAAGCTGTAGTTATTTCAATTTAATGGATTGAAAAAATATACAGATTGTATTTTGAAACTGGTTTTGTATGATCGCCAAAGTGTTAACAAGTTTGATAAATATTTATCAAGATAACTTGCCCATATTGTCTCATTGGAAATTACATTTTAAAAGTAGCGAATAAATATTTACCTTTTGTACATAATACGAAAGAGATTTATTGGTATTATAACAAATATATGCATCAAGTAATTAAGTTAAAACGGTATGTTAATCATATAATTTAAGCTGTCAGGAGGTAAGAATAAATGAGAATAATGTCCTCAATATTTCAATAATAATTGAAAATCCTCAAGTTGCCTGATTAATTTAAGCTTTATTGTTAAGCTTTAGCCAAAAATGTGCGGTCCAACCGCTGCCAAGTACGATCAACAGGTTTTGACAAACGAAAGAAGCATCTGTTGGCAAACAGTCAAACGATTATCTCTAGAACGTAACTAATGTTGACATAATTGAAATGGAACAGAAACCAAAGAAAATGGTAGAAAATACAAAGAATTGTTACACAAATAAAAGCCAAGCCAAGTTACATCAAGTGAGATGGAAATAATATAAACGTACTAATCTTTCGTTGTTTTTTTGTCAATTTGTAATCGTATTAAGATTAATAAAGGGTTTCAATGATTTTTTGAAAGATGTATAGATACAACCGTATAGGGTAAAAAAAATCGCTGATAAAATCCCACACAGAATAAAGTCGATCATACATAAAATATATTCAAAATTCATAAATTATTTTACAAGAGTTCTTCAGTTTTTAAATTAAAAAAAAATCCCAAAAGTCATTTTTAATAGCCCAGGATTAAAAAAACATGTTTATTATTAGATATATATATAACTGAAAATTTTTCTAAAATATGGTACTTTTAGCAGTGTAGCAGTGTTAGCATGAGTAATCAAAACACTGATAGATTTTTTACGTTAGCAACTGTATCCTTATTTTTTTGCTTAGTTGTTTATTACTTTAGTTTCCAATATTAATTATTTAAATATTTTGAAGTTGCAAAAGTAATGATCTAATAATTTGTAATTTTTTGTAACGTGTATTCACCAAATAAATAAATAAACAATACAAAAAACCAATAAATTTTGAGTGAAATTGAATTTTGATTTATCAAAGAAAATGGATATTTAGAACAAAAATTAAATTATTTATACGATAATAATTTAGTGTGACTATATTATAATATTAATTTAAAATTCCCCAAGTAAACTAAATGCGTTATTTTTTTTTAAAATCTTGTGCAAATCGGACTGTCAAATAAAGCTTCCTCATACAATAACAACTTAAAACAAGATTTGGTAAGTTTAAAATGCAATATACTTTTAATGAAATACCTTAAGGCAAATAGACTTATATTTTTTCATTGTTTTGGGTTGGTTACAATAACAGACGCGGAAAAATGCTCATTAACTTCACAAACGTCGCTTGAATATTCTTTGGAAGAATATTTTAAAATTAGGCGGCTATGAGTTTTGTAATAATACTTTAAGTGCTTCGGATTACGAAAATACTAGAGGACAGTGATTATATTTTTATTTTCAATATATAAAATCCAGAAATGGTGTTTTTTGTTGACTATTGTAAAACAAAACATAAAAAACACAAGAATACCGTGAATTAAATGTTTTACTTTTTCTTTATTCAGAACTCTTTTTACGTCTACACACATTCCTGAACAATTGAACATATTATCTAGAAATTATATTTGTAATTGTAAAGTAAAAACTTACGTATCACAAGTATGCATTAACTGTGTACGTTGCAAGTTTACATTAGTAGATGTCGAAAGTTTAGTTTTTTAGAAATGATATGATATTTTCAACTGCCATTGTTATACGTATACGCAATTAATATTTAAATTTTTTATGTGTATTTCATCAATTATGAATAAAAAAGTAATGATATGTGGGAGCACAAAATTTTTGATCGATTCAAGTAAAATAAATCATCAAGTAAAAAAAAAAGGACAGTTTTGCGATGCAATACATAACGAGTGCAATAATCGTAGTAAAAGTAAGTAATCGTAGTAAGTAGTAAAGTGAAAATTTTCATTTTTTTAAAAACTTAAGGGAATTTTGAAAATCGATGTTAAATTGCATGATGTGCAATAAATTGAAGGTGAACTTTTAGAAAAACAAAAATTGAATGAAAAAGTTTTTGATCTTCGACCGATGGTGAATAAATATTCTTTGTACATATTAATACTACCTAACTGTTTCCGTATACATATTTTGAAGATAAGTTATAAATCAGACATTGAGTAAAAATAATAATCTTGCAGTATAAAGTTTGAGAGTTCAAAAATGTAGGTAGAGTTGTATTTTGGTCATTTTTTAAATTCATGTTGCGTGTTATAACACTCCTTCCCCAAAAACCCTATTTTAAGGACGAATTTGTATTAAAAGAAGCCATTAAAAATAACAAATAAATATTTAACATTTCATCTCATATGATGATAAGCTGATACGGAGAAAACAATAAACAATGTAGTTTTATAATTTAATCGTGATTATCATAATAGTTTCTTTGGCCTGCGAGAGAAATAAATCAGCAAAATGTCGATAAAAACTATTGAAGAAGGCGCCTGGGTACAGCATTCGCAAACAACTTTGGCATATAATATGAAGGCATTATATTTCTAGCCATAAAATGGCGCTAAGTGGAGTAAGTGGAAGGACATAGATCGGCGACGGCGGGGCGCGCCGGCACACGTCTCTTGGTATCAAACAAGAATATATAGCGACGTCATATTCCCTCCCTCTACGCCTGGAAAGAAGCATTCTTATACTTTGCCACTAATTACACACGGTAAGAGTGTCTCATTTAAGTTTCTTATGTGATAAAACATAATCCCTCAAAGCCAAATTAACGGATACGCGTTCGTTATCCGTCAATTACACTCAGCCTGGAAATGAAAATTGATCAAATTTGGGTTTCAGTTTAATCTATGAAATCGAAACAATAAAGATACAGAAAAGGTTTTTTGGTGGTGAGTTTACAAAATATATTCTGAGTCCTCTTAGATCTCATAAGATTATTATTTAAAAAAATATTTTCGATTGATATTAACTAAATGCTAGTTAGAGGCAAGGTACGATTCGTAAAATATTAAAAAAGCCCTTTAATGAATTTGTGTTAAAAATATATGAAAACAATATATGCAATAGTGGCAAATAAACATTATATTACTGAGTAAAGAGCAAATTTCACGGTTCCAAAATTTTCTTATACCTGCAATATATCAAATAAAAGACATCTCAGAAACTTTATTTTGAGATTTTATAAATTCCACCAAGCGAAATTTGCCTATTGAAGTTCTGAATGGAAAAAATCCTTGGACGCCGGAATCGTTAAAAACAAAATCAAGCTAAGATAAATACAAAAGAAATTTTCACTGGAAAAGATTAATTACATAGAAATAACAGTCTACAGCAAAGAAAAAACAACAAAAAAATTATCAGTGAATGAATATTTTCGAAACAAATTTCAATAAAAAACGTTTACAACACTATTGTTTAAACTTAAATTCATCATTCAACATTTTTTAAAAATAATTATCGTTTGTTTTTAAAAAAAATATTATTTAGGATAAGATTAAAAAATTGTAGAATAAAATGCTCCATAGAACTTTTTGGACTTTTATTAATAACATATAATATCATTTTAGATTTTTTTCTCTTGATTTTACGACCGTTATTTTAGTAATAGGTATTTTACTTGCATAACGGCGATGTGATAGTGAAATAAATTATATTTAAGATTTATTTAAATAATTTAAAGCTGAAATTTGAGCTATTTTTTTGATATGTGATATTATGTGTTATTAAACATTGTGCATACAATATCAAAAAAACAAAAACGCTGAATATTTGTAATTTTCATTTTTATTTGGTTAGCTTTGATAGTCTTGAAAGAATGAAAGGATACGTCTAAAGTATTGATCATCAAAAAATACCTGATAAGTTCAAAAATTTCAGGCTTATCCCTCTCCCTCTGCTTCATTCTCTCCTTCATCGCTGTTATGATAGAATTGGCCTTATCTTCAGCACCATGCTTTGACGACTTTTCAGCCGCTCCTGCAAAGCACACTATATATCAGGCGATAGAAAAATTCTTTGTTTTAATCATACAGGGGTGGACGTGGACCTAATCATTGATTGCCTCACAAATCGTCGTGTTTTAATATAAATAGTTAAAACTATTTAAATATAATTGTTTCATAAATAGGTTACTTATTTGCAACTTAATAAAAGACAACAATTAGCACTGTAGGAAGTGCTTGTCAACTACTAAAAAAATCCGATTACATTGACACAATGTGACAATTTCTTTATGAAAAACTTTAGATGAACAAAATACCAAATTTTATTTTATAAATGATATATTATAGAAACAGAATATTTTTCGATGATTTCTGAGGAATCTGAAGTTTACTACAAGCAAGCTTTACTTATAATTCTTTTGTACTAAAAACGATACAACATATTTTTTTTGCTTAATAAATTCAAAAACTGAAAAATATTTTTAACAAAATTTCTACTGCGAATTGAGAATTTTTAATTTTTATTAAAAATAACATGACTTAATTAACCTTACTAAATTAATTCTACGATTTTTTGCCTAAAAATGAATCAAGCATTTATTTTTACTTAAAAGTTACTAACTGTGTTGTATTTATTATATAATACTTACCTCTGAAAGCGTGATGAGTCGTTCGTGTTATTTATAATAAATTTAATATTATGCAAAATTATTGTGTTTTAATAATTACATATCGTATTTTATTATATTCAAAAATGTTGTTATTGCTCGTAAGCTTAAATTGTCAAAGTTAAGTAGATTATACATAGATCTTATTGAAATCAATTGAACTTTTTACAACACTTATTAAAAACGTTTTCATTCCAGAAGAAGGATCAAGGGGCTGTACCTGATTACAACTGAAGGGAAATCAGATTAGTACTGGCAAAAATTGTAATAAAGTATGTAATATATTAAAGAGATTTTTATAACCATGCAATGATTATGCGAGTTGAAAGAAATATGTAACGAAGTTCATTGGAAGCTTCTTCAACACGAGCTTTTCGTAAAAGCACATGTTCCAGATAATTATTTACAATTCTTTGAAGTTACACAGTAAATAATAATAATAAAACGTTTATTTATTTATATTTACAATAAAAAGAAACTTGTTACATATTTATTCATAACAGCAGAAGGACAATAATTGGGCGATTTGATATTGACGGACGACGTATGGAGATATGTTGATGAAATGGTTTCTATTAGTATAAGATTTTTGATAAATATGAAAGAGTACTTTTTTTTATTTTGACCACTATTAAAATAAAATGATAGAATGGCATTATATTTTGTGTTGATAAAACTGGTTGAAAATCCTTAACTGAGAATAGAAAGTTGTATTACCCAGCATAAATTAAAGTTAGTAAATATAAAATCGAACTATTTAATAAAGAAATAATCGAAATGTTGTTTTATTTCAGTTTTTTTTTTTTGTAAGATAATCAAGTAACTAATAGAAACCATTGGACAGACATGCAAAAAATAATGACATGGCGGCTTAAAAGTAGGTTCAGAAATTTATGTAATAATATATTCAGGTATATGTAGACATGAGTATACAATAACAATCAGTAATAGGACAAAAAATTGCATGTATTGCTAATGTTAATAAAAAAACAATCGGAAGACATAAGTGAAGTAATTGGTCTGTATTATAATATTCAAAGACAAAATAGTTGCTGGAGTGAGATAGAATGACACCAAACGGGGTGGACAATGATTTATTAGTGAGAAAAACAGGTAGAAGAGCATTTCGCAGACAAAGTTTAAGGAATGGAACACAAAAAGCGACACAGGTATTTGACACTTTCGAGATATCACCGATTATCACCGATAACTATAGATTGTTGAATTTTCATATAATTTCAGCTATAGTTTAAATGAAAATTTTGGCAAACTTCTTCTCAATAACAACATTTATTTGACTTTGAACAATTTTTGTTGAGTTTCCTAATATCTTACACTAAAGATACTAATCTTTTATTCTTCAATAATTATGTCTTGAAATTGTTTGGTGATTGCCAAGAATCACATATTTGTTCAATGAATCAAATATAACGTCTTGCAAGTATTAAAAAAAAAATAACTTATACAAATTTTAAAGAATCAGACGTTCTGTTATTATATTGACTATCACTTAGTAAACGACTTAATGCTATGCTGCTTAAATAAATGATTAAATTTATTCAATGTCTTTTGGTTATTTGTTAACTGAAGTGTAAACTGATTGTTCTGTCGTTCTAATACTTCGTGTTTTTTTTTTTTTTTGTAAATGTTATGAATGTATAATAGTTGCCGTTATTTGTATGATGCATTATAAATCAGAACAAAAATCGATAAGCTGTTAATTGAGATAAATATTTATTTTGATCAATCAGTAACAAGATCTTTTTTGTGTCTAAAAAAATGTAGAAAATGTTGGTTATATAAATTTATCAGTGTAGTTTGAATGTCAGATAGATAAATGTAGTCAAAATGGTGCAATATTTCATCAGGAGATACGCATGTATTGTTGAATATCTGCGGTTGATTCGTGGGTAAATAACATTGTTTAGTAAATCTTAAATATATCGTTAGCCAAACCCCTACTTACTTACGTATTGTTAGGTTACATGAAATAGTTTTTGTGTCAGTCTGAATAGAATAAGAGTATGATTACTAAGTTAGGCGTCGTTGAAATTTTAGAGACGAATCTATAAGTAAGCATTTTTCTAGAAGTGCACGTTAAAAATATGATCTACAAAAATGTTTTCAGGTTTTTCTATGTATTTTTTGTAAATACGTTATCAACTGCTTACGTAATAGTAAATTAGTTAAAGCGTTATTGTAATAAGTTAAAATAAACTTAATATAATTGATTAGATATACAGTAAACTCTCGATTATAAACTCGCTCGATCGTGTAAGACAATTTTATCTGATTAAGAGACAAAATAAAAATAGATCCTGTGACAAGTGAGATATTTGAAATATATAAGTCAATATGTAAAATAGTTTGATGAACGTTCCAATGAAGGATAAATTGTAATATAAATTGGCTAGAACACTACTGATAATAGTGTTACACTACTCTTAAAATTTTTTAAAACTATACTTTTCCCAGTTGTAATTTGAATATGATGGAATACATAACATACAGCTGTTTTGAAAATGAAAAGTGACATGAAAAAATTGCTTAAGATTTCTGTAACTAAAATTAAAATTCTGTAAATAAAAAAAAAACGACAATTATAAACTTTCGTAATGAGAAACAATATCGTTATAATAATGGTCTGCTTTGGAAAAAATATAAGAATTTCATTGATCATGTTCATCGATTATCTCTTTGTCACTCACTGCCATTAGTTCTAATAATCGAGAATTTACTATATTTACCTAGTAACTAGATCCTAGTAGAACTTCATTATATTATAGTATGAAAGCTCATTGTACTATAATAAGATTATATTGTCTATGGAATATATTTTGATCGATATACTTACTTTTTAAAAATGTTTATAATGCGGTAAAATCATAGTATTCGCAGTCTACAATAAACTATTTATTATATGAAATTTGGAATCGAATTTTAGAATCACTATTTGGAAAATAGAAAATAATGAGTAATTTTTATGAAATTTGCTAAAAAGAAATAATACATTATTATATGAATGAAATCTAAAATTTTAAAAAAATCACTACAGATTATTAAACTTTTTTGATATATAAATGAAACCAAAAGGCAACCTAACGTAGTCATTAAGCTTTTATAATTTATTAATGACTATGGATGATCGAAAAAATATTGAAAATACTTAAGCAAATCAAAACATAAAATATATTTTTGGGAGCTTATTAACCGCAATGAATGTTTATATGTTATAATAGTTTCTATTTAGCATAAAAATACGAAAATACCCTTTAATTAGTTGCCTACTATTCTCCAGAGCAATTTTTGCAGACTAAAAAAATCTTTTTACTACCTAAGTTAAGTATGTCTAGAGCTTTTTGGATCTACAAATAAAATCAAAATGAAATACTTTCTCGTACTCAATTATACAAAAGCTTACAAAGTCTACATAAGGTAACCGTGGGCCTCAGCCGTAATTTTCGGTGGCCTGCATAACGCATGTATGTATGTACTCTATATTATTTGAAGAGGCGTAGAGCTTAGTAGATAGCAGGTTGTGTTGCTGAAGTACGTACGGGTTCCCTGGCCTGGTGTGCCGACGACATGAAGTGCGTGAATGAGGATAGACAAAGGTTTTAAGCAAAACATTCAATAAATGTATGAATTGACTGTGTTTCTATTTTGACAAAAGAATATACCACTAGAAGAAATCGAAAACGATTGTTTTTAAATTTAAGGATAACCTATCAAAGAGAGACGATTGAATTACGATTTTTATAATTAAAGTTATAATGTTAATTAAAGTAATTAGAAGCCTTAAAAATATATTTGTTCGTAACACTTATTGGATTTGATTGCTATTTGTGTAAAGTAAATTACTTGAAGTTTATTAGATATCTGGTGAAATTGCTTAGCAAAGTATGGATATTAAAGATATGACTGTGGCAATAAATTAAGATATTAATTTACTATCCAAATAACTTTTTTTGAATGGTATTCTGAATTAACATTTAAACCTTTATTATAAACAGAAACGAAAATATTTTAATACGTATGTTAATAGATTAAAGAAGACTTAAGATTTTGAAAAGGCATTGGTGTTAAATATTCTCTTAAGTTTCAGTCTTAGCTGGTTTTCATAATACAAATGATAATTATTTTGATGAAATAAAAATAATGTTGGGTTTTTATAAATACTATTTTGGCTCCGTATAAACAAAAAGAAAATCTCCTGCACCAAGAAACAGTAATAAAAGTAATCTAATTTGCCGCAATGCATTGTAAAATATTAAAATTTCTTAAGTCCTTCTTATTCACTGACTAAGTATAAAACGAATAAAAACACATCATTCACTCAGGATATTAAACTCCTTCCACTGTTCGGTCTTTTGTTAAGGAACTTATTAATACAAAGGAAAGGAAATGTCTTTTACTGTAATTGGAAAATTTGACAGTCACTTCCAGAATATTTAATAATATTTTCGACTTGAAGTTGTTTACATATTTCAATAAAAAAAAAACTAATTTTAATTTTGCTCATGAAAATATTTTGTGACCTGATATTCTGAATTTATCGAGGAAGATAGAATGTCGAATTTATCGGAAAAAATAATCACATCAAGATGGTAATCAAAAAATTGATTCAAACGAATAATACTAATAAGATAGTTTATGAAGCTTTTCTGTAGCACTTATACACAATTTAGATTGAAAGCTTTATAAATATCTACAAAACTTATTCATATACAATATCGAGTTATAAAATAAATTTGGCATTTAGATATTATAATGCAATGACTACCATCACTTCTTTGTATGAACAAACACTTAAATTATCAAACAAAGACATAAGATTATCAGAACAATGGGCTGATTTTAGATTAAATAAATATGCATCGAAATTTGTTAATTCAGTCTCGTTCGGAGAATCACTCTTCGAACGTAGATGAAGGTGTTAAATTATTACCGGAAATATTTACATAGGAGGTAACTAATTCAATATTTCGAATCAAAATTACCCAACCGTTTAAAATTAGTAGGTGTTTATATCTATAATATTTTAATGGTAGTTGATTATTTCGAAATCCTCTCATTAAAAAGACATTGGGCTTTAATGATTAAAAGATTATTGTTTCCGTTATTTGTATTAAATTACAACTAAATTAGTTGTCACTTATACGTTAATAATTACTTTAATGTGCAAGCTATGTGAATGCAATTTAATTGCATCCACTCGTCTATTGTTCAGCAATACTGACTAAGTTATATTGCATCAATGTGATAGAATGCTTGAAGTTTCCGAAAGGTAAAACCCAATTCGTGAATGACAAAACGTATTGAGTTTTACATAGTCTTAAAAAATTCAAAGTATAAGTATAAATCAGATTTTTTCTAATTATATGATTTGCAGTAGTGATTTATCTAAGGAGAGTTTTTAAATCCATTAAAAATATTACATCCGTATATGTTGTATAATAAATTTTAATTAAACTTTATTATTCTTTAAAAAAGGATCAAAATTTGAGAAAAAAATAAGCATAGGATCAATTATGTTTATATAAGGTAAGACCTTGAAAACTCGTGCAAAGGGTATTGGGTACCCAATTTATCACATTCCTGAGGGTAAGTAAAGGTTATTTTGTGTTTCATATTAAGCCTGCGCGGCTTGTACAAACATAGATGCTACAAAATGCCAAGGATAGTGAATTTATAATAGTATTCATTAAAATCGTGACACGGTAATAATATACAAGAGTAGGCGCTTGTGACGGTATGTTGTCGCTTTCTGTTTCTTGCTAAGGGCTTATAAATTAACAATAAGATGATTCCTTTTAATGTTTTTGTACAAGAAATATGCATTTTCATATAAAAGCTCAAAAGATTTTTTAAAAACTATGTACGTTCTTAATATAGAACAAAGAGAAAGTACATATTTTAACTGAAGCTTTTCTACAAGAACAGACTTTTACTTAGTTGCTAAGCTTTCCTTTATTCGAGATAGATATAGAAGGGATATGATTAGTATATTGCAAATAATACAAGTTGGTTGTACCACCTCCACCCGTTATGTATATGCAGCTGTTGTTACACGGCCGCCTTCCATAACGCAATACTAATAAAAAGAACCGATTTTACTCCTCATATTCTTGGCCCGATACAGAGCTGCACGGACCGATCATTAAACCATGCACTATTGTGCTTAAAAGAAGAGAAAAAAAAGAAAGAAAAAGAAAATGTGATTTGCTCAGCCACTTAGTCTACGTGATATTAGGTATCCTGTGTATCTGTGTACTGAAAATCCGCCGTGGCGGAAGAGTTTAATGTGCTACGCGTTGAATCTAAAGACGAATCAAGAATGAAAACATATTTTTTTTTAATTATTTCCATAATATTTTTTTTATCAGAACTTGTTTTATACATCGCGAGCGTTATCAACTGATGAGCGAAACTGGTCCTGATCAAAAAATAATTTATGGAAAAAAGTACTTAAAATGTGTTTTTATTATTTAAAATACCATTCATTTCCACCTAGAAGTGAGTGTTTTAGTATATTGATTGAGTTGGTATCTACTTGGTTGAACTCGATTATTATATGGTTGAAAAATAACAATGTATATAATTTATAAGATTAACCAGAACTAGTATTGATAAAGGCGTAAGCCGAAAAAGCAGTGAACTTTACAAGTGTACTGGAGCTTTGGAAGATAGTTGTGAAAATATTATATTGTATATTACAGTTATTATTAGATAAAACTTTTCTCTAAATTCGTTTACACTTTACAGTAAATTAAACATCAATCAGCGTAACCACTCAATATCGGAAGAATTTCCAAAAATATCTTGCAGCCATAGGGACTTATTAAAGTATTTAAGATTCACACAAATCACTTCAAGTTCATTTAAAACTAATAAAACAGCATAAATGGAAGTAACACAGTGAAAAAAAGCTAATTTCACCGAAATAACTATCAATCATATATTTTGTAAATTTTGTTCAATTAAAATGCATTGCTATTTTTTCACTGTGTGATAAGATGAGTGATTAGCAAACTACTCCGTTTGCAATTCATGAAGCCTAAATATATTGACAGAATCAGTGAGAAAGTGCTTTGCAGTACAAAGAATATTATTTTTCTTTCGGTTATAAGAAATATTCGCATACAACATTTTAATATGAAAAAGAGGATTAAACTCTTTAACACAATATAAAAATCTTTGTTCGTCTTTCATAAAAAAAGATTCTTCAGAAGCACTAAAATAATCTTTTACTAGGTAATATGCAATGTTTCACTTGGGTGAAAATACAGAAAAAGTGCTTTATTTTCGAACACAGCAAAATAGTCGAGGAAATAGTGACACAATTTAATACTGCGTTTGGATAGCAAGTAGTAGAATAATAAGAAAAACAGACTTTTCAAAGTGTTTTGTTTATAATATTTAGCCATCATAGTCCATGATATGAAATTATCTTTTTATTCAGTGTACTGTTTTGAATGGATGAATCTATATTCAAAGAAAAGGTATATGCGATAAAGAAAAATAGTGTTGTGTTATTTTTGTTGATTATTCAACAACTTTTAAGGTTTGAATCTTAAGAATACATATAATACTTTGACCGTTGTAGTTTTCCATATTAAAATTCCAAATGCTTCAGTTATGGTAGATAAAAGTCTTTTTTTATAAAAAAAAATATAATATTTTGAAATAATAAACAAAAATTCATTGTATGCTTTTTTCAAATGAACGAACATTAACATGTGAGTTTATTTCGTTGAAATTTCAGCAGTACTTTTTCATATTACTTCTACAAGCGACGAATATTGATAACGATTGGCTTTTTCTCTTTCCTCTTCCGGCTACTAAATTAAAATCAAATTTCGCAAAACGGAAAAGACCGCCATAAATCTGTCAAGTATTTTCTGATGGAAAATTTTATCGAACATTTTTATCTTATTTTTGACATGTACTCGATACTAATACGTGGATGCGGTTATTATCCTTTGAACACTCGATCACAATTCTTTTTATATGAACTTTATTGCCAAAGCACAACAAAACAACAAAAAATATTACAAACATCCAAATCCGACTGGAAGATCAGAAGATTTAAAAAAAAACTTTAAATGTTGATGAAAGTGACAAATGTTAATGAAACAATGTCAATTGAATGACTATTGTATGATATTATTAACTTTATCATAAAAGTGCTGGAAAATGACATAGAATATAATAATTGAATATATTTCTGGACGGCAATCTGTCTGTGACATTCAAATTGTAGCAGTCATCGTTTGACAATAGAATTTTAATTTAGAATCGTAAAAGTGCTCTCTTAGAAATGACTTGTAACTAAGTATTATATATTGACCTGGAAGTGTTTATCATATTTTAAATATGTGTAAATATACGGCATGTTTCTACTGATAATTTTTTTCATATCACGTGCAGCTGAAAATTTTCTGAAAAAACAATATTTGCATTAACACGAAGATGTAAAACAAATTTCTTCATTCATAAAAAAAATATTGTTTAGATTATTTTATTAAGGTAATTGAAATGACACGGTGAATAAAAATAGCAATGTATTTTAGTTCTACAAATTTTTATAAGATATAGTTGATAGCTATTTCGGCTCACACCATCGTCAGAACTATGCTTGAACTAACATTCGCTTATCTATATATAGCTGTGTAGAAAAGGCACACAATACATCCACTCTCCTGTTTTAACGGCCTAGCTTGTTACTTTCACACAATAAAACTAAATTTTCAAAAATTCTAAACTAAATTCTAAATGAAACAAAAGGCGGCTATGACAATAAGTTTACATTTGGGACGGAAGTTGTCATTACGAAAGCAAATCAGACCACCCCCTAGTAAAAGGGTCAGACTAATGGGGATACTATTATATTAGTTTGTTCGTCAAGAATCCTTTGTGATAATTGATTTTTTTCACCGTGTTATAATGGAGTTCTACCAAGTGAATGCCAATTCAATCAATACAAGTAATTGAAATGTTTATTATAACTGTAAATAAGAGGTTTGTTTTATTTCCGACGAGCTTGAGAAATATCAAGTAAAATTTTTAATTAATTATTTTAGAATATATTTCGAAGCGTTTGTTGTTATAATAAAATAATTTCATTTTTTAAGTAAATTGATTCCAAAGAATTCCAAAGAATTTATTCATTAAATTCTTTGAATAGAATTTCATTTCTTAAGTATGTGGTTTAGTTGATTCCTAAAACAAAATTTCCTGATATCCTGTTCAACTTTTTATATTATATTCATTTTATCCTTGATTCATTTTATCCTTTTCTCGGACCTTTTGGAATAACTGGTGTAGGGTTTTTTCTGTTATTTCATAAACATTGTGCATCTCAAGTAACGAGAAAACTCCTTTCGAGGGTAACTAGTTTTTGTTATGCTTCTATTGCAACGGTTTATTTTAACTCGTATTCTGTAACAATGATAAAATAAATTATTTGATTTTTCCTTTCGTTTCAAAAATCTTTATTTTTTTTTAAATAATATGTAAAATTCTTCGAAATAACTTCATGAGAGTGCTTAGTTTTAGAAGCTATTTTGTTTTATGAGTGTTTTGTATTGACAGGAAAATTTATTTTATCATGAAAAAAATAAGAATTTTTTGCAACAATTTGTTGGCCCACATATTGTGTCAATGATTTTTGATCCGTCTATTGGTGTCTTATAAGCTTTTATATTTTATATCTTAGAAATATGAAATGCATTGAAATCCAATGTGAGATTTGAAGTTTTTGCAAAAAAAAACAGAAATGTGTAATTCCATAAAAACTAGAATGAAAAAAACGATATTCTTGAGGTTAGCACGTGTTTTTAGCCGAAAAAAACATAAATATAGTAGTCGCCATATTGTGGTTAATAATTCATTCACGAAAATCGTGAGATACCATTAAAGACAATTTTAGTAGATTAAGTTAGTTATCTAACAGGAAATGTTAATTACCTCTACAAATGAGTGCCACACAAGTGAAACTTACAAAATAAAGAATTGAAATGCGTTCATCATCCAGAAAAAATCAGATCTAAATTGAGAAACGATTTATCGTCTAACATATTCTCCTAACTTTGTTTTGTTTGTTTTTTAATTGTAACAGCGTTTACATGCCGTTGACTTAAGGTTGGAGTATGGAAGAACAAAGTACTTTTTTTTATGAAATTTGTGATAAAAAACTATAAAAAATAAAAAGGCTATGATTGCAATAAGGCTGGAATGTGGTTAAGCCAATTATGTGTGCGAGTTATTGTGATAAAATGACACATTAAAACGAAGCTTGTAAATATATATATTATAACTATTAGGTTCTAGTTACTAAACTGTAACTAGTTTCCTAAAATCTTGTGGTTATCAGTTATTGAAATTGTTAATTTTACTTCAAATTAATATAAAATGTTTTGCGAATGAAATCAAAATGTACTGCTTTTTGATTCAATATACGATGAATGTTTCGCTTGCGAGATATTTAAAAGTAGTTACAAAAAGCATCTTACGTATTGTAAGTTGAGAGAAACATTGTTATTCTAAAGAGCCACTGGAACAGTGCCCCAAAAAAACCACCCTTGCCCCGTCGGATGATTTTCCTTCCACCCAAATAAACATCCCCAATGTTTAACGATCGTATTACATAAAGTGGCTTCAAATATCAACCATATTATTGATTTTCCGGGTCAACTTGCGTAACCCTTGTTGAATATTATAAAGCTTTCGAGAGAGATACTATTGTAAACAAAAAATAAATAAGGAAGGACCCTAAAGCAAGTCGAATTAATACGTACAATTAATTGATAAGTTTATTTATTTATCAAAAAAGCCTGTTAATTAATTTATGAGTAGGGATTGCATTACCGGTTAGCCGGTAAATGGCCCAAAATGCACCAACGGTAATTACCGGTAAAGTAAAAATTTACCGGTTTTTACCGGAAATGTTTTTATCGCGAATTAATGCCAGATACGGGCATATTATAACGAATTTTTATTATGATATATGCATAAGGGAATGAGTTGTTTTTTTCAACTCCGGCAACATTGATAAAAAGTTTTTTACTTGTCACACCTAGTGTCATCTGTCATCGCAATCGCGGTCACCGTGATGCCCACTGCAGACTGCAGGCTGAAGCCGATTCTAGTTTTTATGGGACAGATTGCAAAGAAAATTCGTATTTAGGTACTCATATTCAACTATATTTTCATTATACCAAAGAAAATAACCATTTATTAATAAACTCTATAATCCAATACAGTGTTTTTTTAATTATCAATTTACATTAATAGATACAAATTATGCATACATGTATAAAGTATATATATTACATCATTAAGTTAATGGATATACTAATAGTATAGCGTATAAACTTTTTACAGGCAGGCAAACCAAATATTACATAGTCGTAATTTAAATTAATTAATCTTTGTGTGGCAAATATTCACCCGAAACATATTGAAAGTACATTTTATGAAATCAATATTCACCTGAAATGTATTTTAAATTATTTATATTTCAATCCAGGATACCACTTTTGGTGAAAGTAGCCACGTACAGTTATACTTAAATGGTGTAATCCACGTCTATTTGTTTTTTCATTTACCGGTAAATTACCGGTAAGAGATGAAATTATTTACCGTTTACCGGTTATGGAAATTTGACGGTAAATTGCAATCTCTAGTTATGAGTTGTTGTTGGGTCGTATTAAAGTAGCGGTTATGCACAATAAAGGCTCTCAGTTAGGAATCTTAATGAAACGGAAAATTATGTATTTTTTTCATTGAATGAATTCTGGTGTATTCAGTGAATATTAATTAATATAGCTGTAAACATATGAATCGAAACCAGAGAAATCGTAGAATTATAAATATGATATAAAAAGTATTTTTTTTAAATGAAATTAAAGAGACTTACTAGCGGTTTCTATTTTGGATATACTTCTATTTAATGGAGTGGATTACTTTATATTTAAAGTAAAACTACGAATTTATAACGCATAAATCATGAAAATAATCACGATGTAATAATTTGTTGATTCCTTTTTTAAAATAGACTCTGCAATTTGTATGGATATTAATTTTCATAATCTATTCTGTGATAACGTAGGAATGAATGATTTAAGTGCTAGAGATAGACAGAGATTTTTGCAGAATCTCACCGTTAACTATCTTCTATAGTATTCAATTATTTTTGTGCAAGTCATTAAAATTAATCTTATGTTTGTATATTTATAGAAAACATATATCACTTAGAGATTTAAAAAAGCAACTACCTTTTGTCGCTTTTTGCAAGGATACATAGTTAGAAATTATTATACCTTCGCTCGCTCAGTAACATCCATTCAAGAAAAATCATGAAATTAACCAAATAATTTAATTTAATAACTAACCGTTTATAGATATTTACAGACCGTTTCACAAAAATACTGACCAATAAATAAATATTTACTGACCATTTCTTTAATATTTACTGACCGAAAATCGAATTAAATTCTGACCAAATAATAAGTTGTCTATATAAAGTGACATTAGTTTAATTACAAATGAGTGTCTTGTTTGCGCCAAATCATGATTGATCATATTATAACATTATTTAAAACGAACCACCATTTATATATTTAATAATTTTTTTATCAAATATTAAAGTGTGAGGGTAAAATTTGAATGTATAGAAACATTTCGTAAAATCGTATTAATAAAAAAATAAGTTATGTTTGGAATGATTATTTTTCTCGCAAAGTTTTCGCGATTGAAATATTTCAGCAAAATAAAATATGAAACACTCACAGACAAAACAAATCTGGATTGTATGAATTAAAAATTGTAGCGAGATTGAAGCATCAAGCAGAGATAACATTTTTTTTGAATCTCTCTACCATTCATCTTGCTTCTAGTAAACGTTTACATGGGTGATAAATTTTTTCAGCAATAACCGCCGACAAGCGAGCGCTCACTGACGTTCGAGTAATGTAAAGGGGAGGAAAACTTGTTAGAATGAAAAAATACTAGTGGAAATTGGTTGCCTTTTTTTTGTATCAAATAAATTAATCATCGATAGGGATTTTTGTTTTGTATATAACGCATTATATAAAACGAATAAATAGAAGAAAATATTTTTAAAACGCTAAGAATTTTTTTGATTTTATTAACATTGCTTGATTTCAAATTATTATTGTCATACGTTAAGGTTTAACATGTAATAAATTTGCTGACAAAAGGCGATGCGACCAAACAAAGAAAGGATATAAAAGAATGAATTATACCATATTGATTAGCACAATCAAAAAAGTGAACTGATGACAGCAATATTTGATGAACAGAAGAAATTTGCTGACATGATGTGCGTTTTCTTGAACCGACAGATTGTTCATAAAGAGAAAGAGTTGTAATTGTTCATGAATTATCACATACATTTAAATTATCAAAAATATGATATATTTAGGACAACGTTGAGCTATTTAATTTCCTGTAGTTAATCATTTTGATGTTTTGAATAATAAAATCAAAATTTTTAGTACTTTTTCCTCAATTTATTTAATAGTCAGGAATGGTTTCCCCAATCACAAAATTTATTAATAAAGGTCAGTTAATAGTTCTCGTGATGAGCAAAACCGGTTTGGATCAAAAAATGTATTGTGGAAATAGTACAATTTTTTATTATTATTTAAAATATCATCTCTTTCCATCAAGAAATGTCAGTTAACAACTAAAACAGGATTTTGATGTATTGCAAAATCTTAAAATATCAGTATTGCTAAAAGTAAAGACACGAGGCATAAAAACTACTTTGCATATGATAATATTTTTTAAAAGGATCAACCAGGGATGCTTTATTGAAAAAATGCACGATTAAAAAAAAATAGTAAATCCTAAAATAAAATTTATCAATTCTCTGCCAAAAATGTTAATATTCTTATTTTTTTTATATTACACATATTTTTAGCGCTTTTTTTAAAAATATCCGTCCTTAAAAAATATTATTTACTAGTTTATAAAATATTCTAGATTTGAAATTTTAATTTTTAGATTCTTATGTATTAAAATAAACATTATAAAAAAAATAAAATCATTCAATCTGTTAGATTGACACAAGAACGCCTATAACAAAGTTTCGTTATTTTAAGAAAAACCATTTGAATATCAAACCGAAATCATCAGGTTGTAAAAAGAAAACACCGTGTAAGAGTTACAGTGCTCAAAAATTGGTTTTATTTTATTGAAATTTGAAAACTTTAATAAGTTACAGAACAAGCTTTGAGATTTGGTTTGGCAAGTAAGTGTATATTGGTGTTCGCGTAAGATAGATTCAGTGACTGCATATGTACACACGTATACAAGTGTAAAAGTGTAGCGAAATGGTTATTTCATAATGTTCTTTTTATTTTACTTGTGATGTCGGCGGAAATCGCAAACGCGTGACAAATGATTTCTCGGAATGCTGAAGAGAAGCCCCTTTAGCCTTGTAGGGTTGCGACCCGTAAAAAACATAACCCTTTCGTTCATCCTCTGCAAAAAGGGAGATTCTTTTCACCCGTCACAGAAAAGAAAATAGTTTTATTTAGCTAAATCTACAAGAGTTAAAAAATGAACGAATTTTTTCCAAACCTTTTTGCGATGCTACTACTCTATGGAAAAAGTATTTTTCTTCCCTACAGATAATAATAATTGGACAATGAAAAAAACATGATTTATCGACTATTATTATCATATGACTTGATTAGAGAAATATCCACAGTAACTTTTTTCAATTATATTGGAATCAAAACTACATGTTATAAATATTTTTTTTTGTAGTAATAATAAAATCAAGAATAAAATAATAGTTTATATTATAAGATTGTAAATTTATAAATGAATGTATCTACAAAAATAAATTAAAGGTTGTCTATTTTCGGCAGTTAACGCTGCACAAGAAAGTGTTATTCGTTTCTCACGTTTAATTAAAAGGCTGTAAACATTAATTAGAAGTACATCGATTTATCTTTGGTAATTCAAAACGAAAAAGAATCAATATCGGTTGCTTTTATTAAAATAAATTTAATTTAACACCACCAAATGAGGCAGAAAATAAAAAAAAAATGTCAATGCTTGTCAGTAACAATGTAAAAGTATTTCCTTTAAATTAGTATATTTTATTTGAAGAATATATTATATAAAGCAATTCATGTAAGGCCCCAGCGAAATTGAATACAAGAGGGATTGTTTTGGCAAAGGAATTTTTAGTATTTTCATACAATTTTGGATACGATTTCTTTAACATACGTGTCATATACACAACACCTACTCAATATTGTTTTGACGCGTTAAACTTTAAAAGTGTCATTTTTTGAAAAAAAAAGTAACCGGAGCTATATGGTGATTCTTTATATCAGTATCTTGCTCAAAAACTTTTATTTCTATAAAATATGGATTTTTAAAACTGTGTATGATTCCAAATGATTTGTCACTAACGACCCGAATTTAGCCTTTTGGCATCTTCAGGCATTCTAACACAAGGGTGCAATAGATACAAATTAAAAACGTTTTATTTGCTGAAACTTTGTACGATTCCACATGTTTTGTTACTAACTATCGGAGTTTCGTATCTGAATACCAAAAACTTTACGTGAGTAATACAACGCCTACTTTAGAAATAATTATAGAATTTCATAACACTTAGCTGCTTTTAGATTAAGTAAAAATAACTCAACGTTTTCATTTATTGTCGAAAAACATTCATTTAACGTGGGTTACGTGTTCAATTAAAATGAGAGATCATAAATTATTTTATCAGGATATTTTAGAAATAAACACAGGTCAATTGCTAAATTCACGTTATATTCTTAACGACCTGCTTAATCTTCTCAATTCCCCCTTATTATATCCTTTACGTAATATCATTTCAATCAGTCGATAAATAAATAAATTAAATTCCTATAGTACCTGAAGATTTCTTACCGTTACTTGCCAACTAAAAATAAGTAGGCATTATATTTCTAAGTCTAAAATTACTCAATTGCATTTTAAAGACGACTGATTATTATTTGTTGTAGAATCCTTTCACGTAAGACTCTTTAACAGTATTAATAAAACTTATCATAGACAACTGAGTGTAATTATTATTGAATCAATATTATTGAAAAAAAAATCATACTTTCTATGGTTTCGGCGGTAACTTTGTGGAAGTTCATTTTAATATAAAATTTTAGTTGTTTATTTAGCTCCTAACTTTAGAGTCTTTGTTTTCTTTTGTAATTGAATCCATTGGTATATAACCGATGTTATCTGTATATTGTGTGTAAGTTCTGTTGAATCTATGTAAAAGAATGCCTGAGTGTGCCAAAAGGCAAAACCTGGGGCGATAGTGACAAAACATGTGGAATCGTACAAAGTTTCAACAATTCAAATTTGATGTTGAAATTCCATCAATCACTTCAGTCGATATTATAATTTTTACTTATAAATTTTGAATAAATCATAAATTTTACATATTAAAAATCTATCATACATATGCTAGTAACAATTTGTAAATTATCAAATTGGTTTTTGAAATGATTGGTTCACTGTGATAAAATGTTATATTGCACGGCGTGCTCGACGTGTGAAGTTATATTAAAAAGAACGGGCATAAAAAATAATGCTGTTTACGACCAATTTTCTGTCGGTGTAAAGTAAAAAAAATGTGTACAATATATTGCCAGCTTAGAAAAATCTCTTCTCGTGCGCGCCATACGGGAGAATTATTTTTCTCTTACACGAATACACGAATTTCAGCGGCAGGCAGTGTTCCCGCAGAGGTAAACGCGACGTAGCTTTTTTATAAGATTACTGAAATTGTGTTTCAGGCGTCTTTCATGCTATAAGCATCGCGAATAAAAATCGCTTTTGACACTGATATCTTTGACGCAAAGTAATTTTAACATAACCACAGTGATCATGTATGCATGTGCGCTAAGCTGTGGATAAGAAATTTTATATTCCAAAACTCAGTAATGTAATAAATCACTTTTAAAAGCTCTACATAGTTTTAACCGTCATTCATATTGTGAATATTTTTGGTGGTGACCAGTGAGGTTTATTTTGTAAATAAAAAAGACTAAATTTAATGAAGAAAAATAATTTTTGTTTTTATATTGATGTTCGACAAACTTTCGTATCAGATTTTTCTCCACAAATGATATCATTTAAAAAAAAATATCCTAAGGTGAACAGTCTAATAAGGCAAACGAGTTAAGAAACAGTTGATAATGCTCGTAATGAGTGAAAAACTGGTCTTGATCATAAAACATATTGTGGAAATATTACTAAAATGGATTTTTATTATTAAAAAAGTATGATGCTTTTCCATCAAGAAGTGATAGTTAACACATTAAAACCGTTAAGAAACGATGGAAAATAATCATGATTATCTGTAAAAAACAATGGATTAAAGAATATTTTGCGTAACAAAATCACGACAACCGTTTCCATACGCATCAAAATTAACAAACGAAGCTACACAACAAGATAAATTGTCAAAGGGATTTTACGTTCTCATAGTTAAAATCTGTTGTGGATCGTTGTATAGTCAAGATCAAATGTACAGTACAGAATTAATATCTCATGGTAAAAATAATGATAAAACCGTGCTGGTTCATTCATTGTTTTTATAAATAAATAACTTGTTGATAACTTTTTTAATGGACGATGTATGTACAATAGTTAACTTCTTAGACTTTCTTAGATAAATCATTCAATGAATTTCTGCTGCATTCCAACCACAATACAATCTATTTTTACGTCTGTAAAAATAAACCACAGCTTCTTTTGAATATAATAAAAACATCAGATTAAATGCTTTAGTATAACGCAAAGAAACTAATATACCAAAGAAAATTAAAATTTATAATATTATATTAATGTTGGTTTTCACAAAAGTAAAAACCTAATTTTGAGGATAATTTTTGGATGTGGCTCGTTAAAATCTACGGCTTCATTCATTTATTTTCATTAAATCTATTTTAAAAACCTATGATTAAATTTCGTCTTCTAGCAGTTCTAATAATACAAACAAGACGTACGTTATAGGGTAACATGAAATAAGTGATCTGTATGTAACAGAACGTGCGATCAGATATATTGTATAACGCAAGTATTATTTGATATTTTTAAAATGAAATATATTGTATGAATATAAACAGCGGAATGATCCAACGTTTTGAAGACTATGCATGGAATTAATGAGTTTTTTATGATTTTATTGCTTATGTAGAATTCATACATATTTTGAACTATTCACCTATCTAGTGATATTTTTATTAGTTTGATGGACGAGTTAAGGTTCCATATTATTTATCGATAGTATTGTGGACACAAAACAGTCTGAAAAAGAAGTTTCCACTAGAAAGACTTTTGACGATGTTCAAAAGCTGCTTTGAATGTAAATATAACATAAGTATCGAGCGAGGTGACTTTCGAACGTTTGGTCAAATTCCTTGCTAATTTTAAAAAAATCTACATTTATACAATGATTTTACGGCTTTTCGTATTGCAAAAGCCATGCATATTAAAATTTGTAGTTAGGTAAATGATTTGTATAAATTTTCTTCTTTTAATCTTAGTTATGCAAATGGGAAGTTGTCGTTTCAAAAGTTGTCAAGTTAAAATAATCTATGAAACGATACAGATTTTCTTTGTCGATTTGAAATATTTTGAAGCCAAATTTAAGGAAAAAATATCATTCAGGTACTGAAAAACCGCGAGAATTGTGTATGGAAAGAGGTACTCGAATAGCTCACATTTTTCGATTTACTTTTTTTATAATACACCACAATTTTTACAAACAGTTGATTGAAATTTAAAATCAATACTCCTGAGGAACATTTTTATATAGTGAACACCGACACAAGTATTTATGTCGAGAATTCTTCAGAGCAGAATTCGGCGGTAATTAAACATTACCATTGATTTATATCACGTCTTTTCCCGGGAAGTTTGTATTATTAGAAATATTCCAGGAAATGAGCAATGCACCTCAAAACATAATAGTACGTTGAGAATGTTTGGAAATATAATAGTTTGTAATCGTTGAATCGGTAGATAACGCAGTTTATCTATGTATGACCTAATTTAAGTTACTTGTTTTAGATCAAATAAAAGAATTAATACAAAACAATTCATCTTTTTCAAATGTTCTTTTTAGAAACGAAAATCTGTAGCACATATAATCTTGTTCAATTAAATAGTTAACAGAAGAGTAATGAACATGTGTGTTTTTATAGAATACAATTGATTACAGTAATAAAACAAATATTTATGGTGTTAATAAAATCGTTAACGTTACTAAAATTTTCGTTTAGTCGTTAAAATTTCATCGATTTAATTTGTGCGCTCTACGAATTTGCAATGAAGATAAATTGAGCTGGTTTGTTTTTATAAAAAAATTATCATTACAAATCAATCGTTTTTATGAAATGATTTTTAATTTTGTTTTTTTCATGATTGTATTTCAAAAGTGTTCATAAAAAATAAGAAAATTCTATCATTCCTCGCAATATGAGTTTATTCATTAAGTTTAAGCGAACTAAATTTTTAATCATTCCATGCCATTTAATCTATTTGAAAAAATATTTTTTAGTTGATAGCGTAAATGATATAAATGAAATTTCGATTCTATAAAATAATCATCGTCAAAGTGAAAACTATACACCTAGTTGTTTCGTGTTTTAATTTAATGAATATATTCATACCGATTATTTATAATTGAGTTTAAAATTACATAATTTGATTAAACAAATACTATATATATATATCATTTAAATATTGTGCCAGAATAAACCGTCCGTCCGTCTATGTCCGAAATTTTAAGTTGTAATGCTTATCTTAACATACGATAAATGTATTCAAAATAGGCATCCTAATCGTCTTTTGTTTATCGATACGGCAAAAAAAATATTACACAGGCCTATATACAATATAATATCTCTTAAATTTTTAACAATTGAATAGTAACTTATGCTGGTATATTTTTATCAGTGCTCAACTGAAAGGTTCTATTCAATGTAGAATACATTGTAAACGGTCACGAACTATTTTATAGAATAGAGATTATATGTGGCCGATATTGATATGAGAGTAGAAGGCATTTTAATATATATTTTCCCGATAGATTTCCATGCCAGATTTACAATAACAGCTTTGGGTGTGTCCGCTTAGCATGTTTCCAACTTATTAAAACACATTGATTGATATGTAAATATTTTATTAGTAGGTAATTTTGTTTGAAGCAAATGATCGAACAAGTTTTTTTCAAAACATATTTTTTGACGCTTACACTTTGAATATGCTGAATTAAATGTTCTTAAAATGTGAAATGTATGGCAAAATAAAAGTGATCCACGTATATTAGACGCATGAAATTGAGTCGGAGTAAAACTGTATTACATAAATAAATCTATTACGGTTCTATTGACGAGAAATTTTTCAAAAATAATAATAAATATTTTTACTAGAATTATTATAATGTTTTCAAAAAACATCATTTGTGAATTGTAAATTAAGGATGGCAATCATAATGAAATACGCAAAAATATGTTAATTCATGGAAATTATTTGGTGTAAAGTTTGTAAGTAATTTTGTTTTTACGTTTCTTCAAATAATACAAAATTGAAATCGTGGCCTAGTAAATTCTAAAATACAAAACCATAAAATATTTAAAATTTTATTGATTATATTATTAGAATATACTAAGATATAATATACTAAGAATATACTAAGATAGATAGATAGCTCAAAGATATTTTATATTATTCATGATTGTTATTATGTTTTATAATAATTTATTATTCTTCTTATCATTATGTATTCTCTTTCGTATAAAATAAAATACAAGACTAAGAACGTAAATTATTGATACTATACTGACTTCTATTTGGTTTAATCAATGAAATTTGCACAAAATGTTTGTGATTGGTGGTATACTGATGAAATTGTTTAGTAAAATGTATTTCGGTATAAATTCAATGTTAAGTATTATTAACTGTAGAGTTTTGCAACATATGATGGTTTTGGTTATTAATTTTTGCTGGTTTAGTGTATTTTATTGAACTGTGGTCTTCTTTTTTGTTGTTGAGTAAAGTAGAACATTGCTAAAATAAATATTATTTTAACTAAACATACACAAATTATAGGTGCTTAAAAAAATTATATTTTTAATGATTTTAATCACACACGTTCATACAAAGTATTTTTAAATGTGTATTCTTTTCATTGCAGGAAAATATCATTCATATTAAAAACAATGTAATAATGACGCAACAAGGAATTTGAATCAATATGCCATATCTATTAAAATACACAACGTTCAACTTAACAAACCGTTTAGCTGTATTAATTTAGTATTACTAATTCAATTTCTATTAACACACTATCCTTTCATACGTGTTAATGAAATAAAATTCACTTGGAAGTTATCTTCAACGGTATAAAAGCACATTTTATTCGAAATTTGATTAAATTTCATGAAAGTGACAGGAAAACAAATGCTATAAGAACTCACTCTGAAGGCAGTCAGCGTTAAGTAGATCCTTGCATTTCTCGTGACATTTGACTCCGCATTCTGTACATCTGACACCTTGCCTCGCAATTCCCCATAGAAGACCTTCGCATTCGTAGCAATACGTCGGCGATGTAGCCGTCCACAGGACAAAGTTGTGAGGTGTCGTCGATGAGATCGGATAGATGAGGGCCTGTAGGGTTTTCTTGTAGACGTGCATTTTCTATAGCGCCGGGATCAGAATACGATTTAATTAATAAATGCATATTAGTAAAAATTATCTTGTTTTTTGATTTTTTTTTACATTAACTAGTGAATCATATCGGTATTTATTCAAATATAAGTTTATTCAAACTACTCATAAAATCAAAAACACGTTGATAAAGCTTAAAGATAGTTATCGGAGTGTTAAATTAATCGTTTACAATACAATAGTTAGGCAAAAGTAAAAATATATTTACCAGAACACAGTGAAAAAATAGCAATGTATTTTAGTTCTATAATTTTTTTTTTTAAATATTGTTGAAATGTATATTCATTTCAACTATATCTTATAAAAATTTTGTAGAACTAAAATACATTGCTGTTTTTTCACAGTGTTATAATGAAGTACTACCAAGTAAATGCCAATTTAATCAATCAATATTTTTACCAGGTTTGAAAAAACTGTAATATTTTTTTCTGAAATAGTTTCAAATTCAATTTTAGATTCACATAAAAAAATACCTTGTAATTGGATTAGAAAATTATGATTTTTAATTCCAAAAAAGAGGTAATTATGATTTACGTTTTAATCCAAAGCTTTTTTTTCTTATACTAAAATTTCGTAAAATATGTATTACCGAGAAATTATATACGTATGATTCAATTAAAAAAATGTTGCATGAGGTAAAAAGAGTATCGAAAAATATATTAATGAAAACTATACTCCATTTTAATATATACGCAATATCAAAATGAATAAGAAATTACCAATTCTTCGTCATTAAGAGTAGCTCTTGGAACCGCTGACGTAAGTCCTGCGTTTCTCTTCGTTGCTGCCATTGTCTAAAATACAGGAAACATAAGGATTAAGTCATCATTTCAAATTAAAGACACTTTATTGAACCTTTAAATATAATAGTTTATTTCCTGCTTATGATTTTCAATTACATACCTGACCATACAGTATCCTATATGACATTGGAGTGATTTGAAAGTAGCATTATAATAAAAAGTGTTAGATAAATAAAAGAAATTTACAGAATACATAATAAAAAATTATAGACGATTAAATTAATCATTTTAGGATTATTTTGATAAATAAGACTGGAGAAAAACCTTTTAGAAAACTTTGGAAATTATAATAAACGGTGATTTTTCGTTGTAGACTCCATTTCAAAATTTCTTGTAACCCAAAATATTTGAATGTATTTATGATTGGTGGACTTATCAGTATAAATTCATTCATAGGATTTTTAAGCCGAAATACTTGAACGGAAATACGCGGAAAGCACCAGAGGCAAGCTTTCGGTGTGCTATAAGCACGTGTTTCGCAGGTGCAAGTGAGGTCACTTGCATTCGTGTAGAAACCGCCAGAGGCTAGAACACTAGCGTACCGAAGATGCAACAGGCACGTTGTATTAGACGCCATACTTCTCGTTTATTACGCTTACATTTATTTTTATGTATATACACGACTAATAAATACCTGAAATTCATGAGTTGTGTCCATAAACATACTCATATTAAGAAATAACATATTTTTTTAAATATTAAAAACAAAATGCTTAGTACTATTTCTAAAATTTGATAATTTGAATATCAGGACATTTTCACTTATCGTACATATTTTTCTGATTCAGTTAATCGAAGCCGGTCCTGATCTAAAAAAATTAAATATTGTTAAATATTACTAAATATTTATTTTAATATGATGTCTTTCTACCAATGAGTGAAAGTTAATACTTTAAAAGTGAAATATGAAAATATCCAAAAATTATCGATAAGAATAATAAAATGTTTTTTTTTTATGGAGAATATTTAAAAAAAAATTCTGCTGAAAAAAATGACACCAAAATTAGACTTGTTAAATCTGCTTTTTTTCCTTTTGAAATTTTTTTCTCAGAATTTCTCTCACAAGTCTACCCATTATAAATATTATTTGACAGATTATTTTTGGTTACTCAGCGTTATATTGAGTTCAAAAAGAAAGTTTCTGTGATCTAAAAGGAAGCTACCTTTCGGTGGGGTAAAAATTTGGCGCACAAATCGACTAAACGTCTGATAAATATTGCACACTTTCTCAAATTTATCGTCTACGTAACATGTTAATATAAAATGACTGATTAGACAAAATTACTACACTTACAAAATAAAAAAAGCAACTAGCGCATTTTTATGACTAAAGCAATCTAATCAATGATTTGAAAATAAACTTTAAATAAAAATATTATTTTGAAGCAAGGTACCATATATCAATACTATCGTTTTTTTTTTACATTAGATTGATATTAGGGATTTTTTTTATGGTCAACAGCTTCTGTAAAAAAGTACGTGCCATAAATTTATTAGCGATGCGATTCATTTTGGTGCTCTTTTTAATACGAGATAAGAATTAACTATAATAAAAAGGTACGGGAAAAAACGATGCACATTTTATTTTGAAAAGAATATCGACATGACCTAACTAAGTAAGCATCTGTATTGAAATCATTAGAGAGAACGTGTTTTGTTAGTAAGCACTAGGATTGACATACAGGACACACACAAAATAGACATAAATATTAATGTATTAAATTCGAAATTAACAAATATAATCAAGGCAATAACTTTCTAAGGTTACTAAAATCATTAGAAATGAAAATTCAATGCAGATGATAAAAGTCTTTAAATGATACCATTTCTTTTTGATGCCTGAAGAAAAACTTTGCACTTTAAAACTAGGTGTTTACTATTTTTATTTTATATCAAAATTATTGTCAAATATGAATTGTTGAAACTTTGTGCGATTCCACATGTTTGATGACCTTTTATCGTCAGTTCTGTTGCATTCGTGTGATAGAATGACAAAAAACGAAATACGGGTCGTTAGCGACTACACATATACAATCGTATAAATTTTCAACAGTTTTTATTTGATATTGAAATTCTATCAAGCATCTTCAGTCGATATTACAAAAAATATGATATACATCTTTTAAGCATAATTATGATGTTATTGCAAGTCGAAAATCATATTAGAATGTTTTGGAAATATTTATTTTATTATTGTTAAGAAGTTCTACCAAATAAGTGACAATTGAATCCATGAATATTATAATGCATTAAATAAATAGAATTTTAATAAGGTGACTGAAATACATGCAATATAAAGAAATAAACGTCAAACAGATTTGATAAAACTGGATCTGATTGCTGTACTGAGATATATAATATCAGGAAAATTTTAGTAAAATCATAAAATGTGTTGTTGTATGATCTTATTATTTATTGTAATGTTTACGAACAGTATAATATATTTAAGAATATCTTTAAAAAATAAATATGTACGATTTTTCTTTTGAATCGTCGTTTTAATTAGTTATTATTATATATTTAAAAAGATGGGAAGGAAAACCCAGACAGAAAACCGAACACCAACCCGCCTGGGCAGCGTGGTGTTGCTATGTCCAAACAACCCCCCTGGAAAAAAAAGCAGGGGGAGGCGTTTATCTAGCAGTGGATCGACCCCGGCTGATGATGATGATATATTTAAAATAATATATTATACAATAGTGAACACAATAATGCCACAAGTATTTATAAGAGCAAAGGAACGAATTTTCGCTCAACACGAGTATCTAGAATTATTGATCAATTAAAAAAAAAAATTTTGATTTGACAATGTTGTGATATATTTCTCAGATCCAGAAATATAAATATTTTGATCATACTGAAAATGAAGCATTTTTGATGTTAAGCAAAATAAAACATTATTGAAAAGTATTTAATAGAATACTATTATGAATAAGCAAATACTTTTTTTTGAATTGAAGACAAGTCGTTATTATGTTACTGTTTTTTAATAAAATTATAATTTATCGTACAGACAAAATATCATATACAATGAATAGAACAATTTGAAAGCCAAGCATTAAAAAGTTGCTAAAAAGCGATTAATATAGTCACGATATGCACAAAACAAGATGGAAAAGAGCATTAATACCTTGAGCACCTGTAGATCCGGCCATGACAAACACATTGAGAAAATAGTATGAATTAGTTTAATATGGTTTAGAGATACATATAAAACGGGAAACAGTTAATTTCTATGAAACATTAAACAATAAGAAACGATTTGTTATATTTCTATATCAATCATTTTTCACTTTCGAGTGAAGTCTAAAATCATTTTGATCATTGTTGGTGAATTATATTAAATTTTAAATTCATCAAAATGGTTTTTTGAATACTGCGGTAGATAAAAAATAATATGTCAAAACTTTGTACAATTCAATAAAGTTTTTAGATAAGTAAATGTTTTAATGATTCAATTCTGATAGAAATATAACAAATTCTTATCTCAGTTACATAAAATATGTCTGGTTGGAATAAAAGAAACAGTTAGAAGAAAGTGGGAAGGGGTAAACAAACGTTAAGTTTAAACAAACTTTCATTTCAATATTCAAATTTTTAAAAGTATATGAAAGTAAATTCCATCATAATATGACGGAACAGTTAGTTTTTAATAGTTTATTGATTGCTAAGCTTGAATAAAAAATTATTATATTCAGAAGCTATAGTATTTTTACGTAAGCTTTGCCTGATAAATGATATTTAATAATCCCCCAATTATATCACAATATTGAGAAAAATAATAAAAAACGCAAAAAAGCCATTAGGAAAATATGCGTGTAATACATATTTCAACAGGATAAACATTTTTAAGCATCAACCATATAAGTAATTAGTTTTTTTTAAGTTAAATTAAATACCTACTAAATTTTTAACATAATTTTTGTGACAGTTTTCAAGTAAGTAATTTATCCTTTATTGTCATAATTTTATTTTAAATATAAAAAATAAATTACATATTTTTTAGTATTATGAGTAAATTTGTATTTTTTATTGTTCTATTTTGGAAAGTGTAAAATGTAAGATTGTTTTTAATAAGATGCTTCTCAAGATACGCCTTTGTAATAAAATAGTTTTGACTGACATGTAACATTGCAATCAAACATAATGACAAACAAACACTTTACAACGAACGTTGGGAGTGAAGGAAAATAATCAGGCTTTATTCGGAATGGAAACACCAACTGGGCTTCAACTAAACAAAAATGGCTACTGAGTTAATTTAAGAAATATCGTAAACTAAAATAGAATTATACCATATTGTATTACCGCAGGCATATCAAATGCGATACCCACCTAATTTGATGAGGGAAAATGTATTATTAGAATTTAGGCACTGAATTTTGTTGATCATATTACTAGTAGGTAAAAAAATAATCTTGCATTATCTACTTAAAAATAATCAAATTTGACAAAATCATATGCACCAGAAATTCAAATAATTTAGTCATACATTACGTTATTACACGTGTTCTATCCAATAAGGTTGTACTATTATACGAAGGGGCTGTAAATACGAAATTTATATTGTTAAACTTCTGAAATCTTTACTTAACTTTTGTTAGTAATAATACCAATATTTTTTACTTACCAATTCCGAGACTAGCGGAATTGATTTCCGCCTGGGTCGAATATCCGGCATGCTGTCAATATTGCTGTAAAACGGATTATCTCCTGGATGGCTGTGAAACAAAAAGATGTTATAATTTAACATAATCGGATACAGTTTTGACATATATAGTTCTGACGATGGCGTGAGCCAAAACAGCTATCAACTATATTTTTTAAAAATAATTTTGTAGAACTAAAATACATTGCTATTTTTTTCACCGTGTTATAATGGAGTTCTACCAAGTGAATGCCAATTCAATAAATATACTTGTTGATATCATCGTAAAAGAATCGTCACATGAGAAAAAATCACAATAAATATTTTTGCATTGATTTTAAACATATTCTAAATATAGGAACGATGTGGGAAATACGATATAAGGAAAGCATATGAAGAAAACATCATACAATATTTATAATATAGCCTTTTCTATTCCATATAAGAACGATTCAAAACGATTTTAATGCGAATAGACGTGAAACCTTCAAATTTGAATTGTTGAAATTTTGTACGATTACACATGTTTTGTCACAAACGACCCGGGTTTCGCCCTTCGGCATCTTCAGGTATTCCATCACACGGAGGCAATAGAACTGAAACCAGGGTCGTTTGTGATAAAACATGT
Organism: Himalopsyche japonica; assembly: GCA_028555115.1. NCBI lineage: Eukaryota > Metazoa > Arthropoda > Insecta > Trichoptera > Rhyacophilidae > Himalopsyche > Himalopsyche japonica. The sequence continues at coordinate 1,426,405 of JAHFWJ010000615.1, forward strand.
GGAATCGTACAAAATTGCGACAATTCAAATTTGATATTGAAATTCCATCAAGCACCTCCAGTCGATATCATAAATTATTTGAAACCTTCAATTAAATTTTCTCTAATCATTACCAAATACTAAGATTAACAAAGCTCTGGTAAACGAGTATCGACATTTACATTAATTTGCCTCTGGCAGTGTATCACGCAGCGTGTGAATTTTGCGTGGTCATAAAAAGAAAAAAATATTTTATTTTACAATACTATAAAATGGTGTAATTCATATATTTAGCCAATACATAAATGATATTATTTTTCGTATATTCTGTTCGGCACAGCATTGATTCGTTCAGTAAAAGTTTATCTACATTATTCTCTCAAGCGGATCATAAAAAAACTGTCTGTGATTTATCGATAAATACGCTGTTTTAGAAAGACTGCCTGTCAATCAGTTACCCACTCTTTTATTTTATATATAGTATAGCTAGATCCAAAAAACGTCAATCGCTTTATTTATCATAGGTCTCGATTATTTATCCGATTGGAAGAAAGAATTTTTTATTCTGTTGTCACCGAGCATTAATAAATATGTTTTGCATAAGTTTATTTACGTGATTTATGGCCGAAAAAATATTTTATTGGTATCGATAATCTATCAAGTATATCAGTAGGTGGGCGTTGGTTGAGCAGAAATTGAAAATAAAATAAAGAAATTGATAATACCAAATGAAAACAACGAAAGAAAATGAAACAAATACATGTATGAAATACAATAATACCTTAATATTTATCATTCGATTTAGCCTTGAAGAAAAACACAAAAACCTTAAGGATTCATTGTTATTTTTTAGATTTTTTAAATATTCTATGTATAAAAGCTTTTTTATGTGTCAACTTCCAAACTGCTTTGCTTGTCAATATAACATGGTGAAAAAAATAGCAATGTATTTTAGTTCTACAAAATTATTTTTAAAAAAATATAGTTGATGGAACTAGTTCTGACGATGGCGTGAGCCGAAATAGCTATCAACTATATTTTTTCTTCTTCTTTCGAGTTCTGCCAAGTGAATGCCAATTCAATCAATAAATTTGACAATATAATTCACGTACAATAATAAAAAATGTGTAATTGCACGTAAGAAATACGACAAAAATAATAAAAAAAATGCCTCGAGATCTTAAAAGATGACAGTGAGTTTAAATAATAATGAAATATAAAAAGCAAAAACTATTAATTATGGTATTTTGTAAAGTTTTGGATTCCAATAGAAAATGTTGTATTTCATTTGTCTTTCGTGAGATCTCCTCAAAGTGAAACGTGCTGACCAGTGATATCTTGTTTCTAAAAAATAACTTACTACCTGAGACTGCCTTTCTAAAAAGGTCTTTCCGCCCCTTCACTATATGTGCTAAGTAGTAGTGACCGACCATAAAACCAAATGTGAAAGTTCTTGTTCTTAAATTGTTTAAATTGTCATATAACAAATAATAATATCACAGGTGCAAAGCTGTACATTACAGACTAGGTAAAATAGTCAGTGCGATCCTCAAGTGTCCTACATTGTGTTTAAAAATAATAAATACATATTTTTTATAAATAAATTCAGTGCTAGTGCCAGCAGTTCATCGTTGAGACGAAAACTGGACAACGCAGCTCGCCGCCGCACCAAAAAAAACAGATATCAACAATTTTCCATTATTACTTATTAGATTAGATTTTTTTTACTTTAGGTTCATTTTTTTTATCTAGCCAATAATTCAGCATGCCATCAGTGCGAAAAACCAGGACATCCTCAAAGGTGTCCGATATGAGCGATCAGGCCTTAGCATTCGTTAAACACATACTAGAGTTTTTAAGACATTATTGCCAATTTTCCTGCTGATGAAGACATTGATTGTTGCGGGGGAAGGCAAATATGATTCGGAAAGTTTGCTTCCACTCCAGTCATCAACACCGAAGCAATAAAAAAAAAAACATCGGCCCCTAAAGCGGCCGTCTCTATCAGTTGTCCCGAAACAACAACCGTACCGTCCCTGGAGTCGTCTCCGAACAAAGCAAAGTCACCCAGTGACATAATTAAAGCTATAGAAAATTACGCGACTTATTCAGATGCGTCAATAAACAGCGAGATAATTTTGCCTGGCCATCCCAACTAAGCAAAGAGGACAACTTAGTGGTAAACAAAGAAACCTCTGTTGGAAACCTTACGTGGTTACCGTGAGCCCTCTTCCCTCTTTGAAAAGTCATCGGGAAAAGTCCATTTCACCGGGGGTCCTCTCAAGCACTCCTACTGATGCTCGGGCTAAGAAACACTTCAATAACGGTAACCCTCAAAGAAATCAAAAAATCCCTCCGATTATCTTACATAAAAAAGCAGACTATATGACGTTACTCAAGGATGCTAGACTTGCAGGCGTTGATTTAGGAAAGGTGACAGACGTCAAGCTTGGAGTAAAAATGCAGCCCGGCTCAATCAGCGCCTATAAACTCCTTGACACTCGGAATTCGTCGTATCACACATATATGCTACACGAAGACAAGCCACTAAAAGTGGTCTTGCGAGGCATTCCGACCTACATTTCTGATGAGGACATTTTGAGTGAATTCGAGCTACTCAAATTTCCCGTCAAAAAAGTCCAGAGAATGAAGAGCAGCACTAATAAAACAGCGCTTCCTCTTATCCTCTTAGACGTTGAGAGGAACCAGAGCGGGAAAGGAATTTTTAATCTGGCCTCACTGTTCCACTACAGCATTGTTGTTGAGTCACTGAGGAATAAGACTACGGTTGGTATGTGCCACCGTTATCAAGGGTTTGGTCACTCAGCATCATGCTGCCGTACACGAGCATACTGCGTGAGATGCTTGGGTGAACATGCTTCTCAGGAGTGTACGTACACGAAAGAGAACGGTCCAGCGAAATGCGTTAATTGTAATGGGCCTCACCCAGCAAACTACCGCGGTTTCTCGCAATACCCGAATAGAATAAAGAAGGCTAAACTGCGTCGCGCGAGACCTCAAGTAACTGAAAATGATAGATGGCCGTTGCCAACATTTTCTGAAGCCATGGGCTCTTCGACATCAAAGTCACAAGCTGTAGCGGCTAAGTTGACTCCTGACTCCCAACCGCCTAAGCCAAACGTAAATGCTCGCATGGGTCATAAATCCATGCTCGAGGAATGGCGTATCATCGTGTCAAAGGGAAATCAATTCCTCGTGAAACTGTCCGCCCATGAGGCGTCTAGTAATGCCGAAGATGGCCAGTAAAATCCAACCGGCATCATTAAAGATTCTCCATTGGAACAGTGGAGGTACCCTAAGGCACGATAAACTTGAAGTGATTGAAGTTTTATCGAGATATGAAATCGACATCCTTCTTGTGAATGAGACTTTCCTCAAGTCATCGCATCGTCCATCGATACCTAATTATTCCTTATACCGATTTGATCGTACTCGAACTTCGGGAGGAGAAACTGCGATTTATATAAAAAAAAAACATATTGACCACTGTGCGGTGCCATTGCCAGCGCTTACTGGCAAACTAGAAGCAAACGCGATAGTTGTAAATACAAAAAATTCGGGACTCATTAGATTCTTTTCAGTTTACAGCCCCCCAGGATGGAAAAATAATGACTTGTGACCTAGAAGTAGTTATTCCCCGTGGTATACCTACAATAGCAGCAGGTGATTTTAACGCAAAACACCTCGACTGGCATAGTAGACTGACGAACTCAAGTGGACGTCTACTAAAATCTTACATCGATGATATCGATGCAGTGGTAGCGGCACCTTCTGAGCCAACGACCCTACCGAGAAATGGCGGCATTCCAGATGTCATAGACATTGCTATACTGAGTGGAGTGAACCTTCAGTACGATACTCATATAGTGCACGAGCTTAACTCTGATCACCAGCCTGTCATTTTATGGTTAGGAGTACCATCTACCCATAGTTGTAATAATTTTAATCAGACGCGAAATATTATCCAATGGAAGGAATTCGAGAATTTTGTTGACGACATGCTTATCCCGCACAGTGACAACGGATATTCAAAGCATTGATCTTGAGATTCATAGCCTCACAACAAATATCAATTTAGCTGCTGCATATGCCAGTAAAACAGTAAAAAATTCACCGCACAGTAAAGCGCTTTCAGCAGATATTAGACAGCTTATAAATGATAGACGGAGCGCGAGAAAGGAATGGAAAAAGTTCTGCAACCCCTTAAGTAAGATAACGCGTCAACCGATTGTCTGCAGAAATCCGACGAGCCATGAAGGCTTATCGCGAAAAAACTACCGACGACTACTTAAATGAACTCGTCAAAGGAAGCGACCCATACTGGGCTCTCTCCAAAGTTCTCCGCGCAGAAAAATACCCCTTGATGCCACTTCACGGAGCAAAGGGTCCCGTATTCACCATCAGTGAAAAGGTGGAAGAGTTTGTGGATAGCCTCCAGAAACAATTTACACCCAATACAATTGACACAAGTAATTCGCGCTTGAAAAATAGCGTGTTAGATATAGAAGCAACCGCTAAGCTAATTCTAGAACAACCCTTAACTGTAGACTGTCAAGCTATTTGTCCTTCCACATTTGCCGAGGTGGAAGGACTGATCAAAGCGCTTCCTGGCAGAAAAGCTTTGGGAAATAACGGACTGGTGTGAAAACTGGCGAATTAAAATCAAAAAAAAGCGCTGCAGTTATATTTTCGAAGGGTTTCATTAGAAAACCCAATTTCGATTGCATTCGTATGCAAAATACAGAAATCAAGTGGTCCAATACTGTCAAGTATCTAGGACTCACTCTAGACAATAGACTAAAATTCAATGAGCACACCGCGATTAAAAAACGTTTATATATGGTGTAAAAGCTAGACTAAACGTTATGCTCAATGTGAAGAGCAAGCTTACTCTCAAAAGCAAGCTGCTCCTCTATACAGCTATAATTTGGCCAATTATGGTGTACGCTACTCCAGTGTGGGCTTATGCTCATCAGAAGCATCTGAAGACACTTCAAATTGTTCAAAATAAATCATTGCGACAAATTTGTAATGCCCCGTGGTACGTTCGCAATTCGCTGTTACATAGAGACTTGAAAATGCCTACGATTCGAGAGTTCGTTCGTGAAATGTCTCGAAACTTTCACAGCGATATAGACAAACATTATAACCCTACAATTTCTTATCTACATAATTATAATGAGACAGTACCGAGTAATCGTCTAAGGCCGAGAGCGGTTCTGCTCGATGACCCGCAATAGGTTTGTTGTGACAGATCTTAATCCCAACATGGACAACCTCGGCATCTGAAAATGACTTTCCTATTTTATTTCCTTAAGTATTGTATATCCATGATTGTGGCTGTGTGTGTGCCTGTATGCACACGTATGCGTGAGTGAATATAATGCGTATGGTGTCCGCGTGAGCTGCACTCATTGTGGTTTCCACGGCTCAGCTGCGACCTAATATTGTCAACAATGACACAACAATTATAACAAAATTAAATCTATATATGAGAGATGGAGGAGACCTGAAGAGCTCTGATGCTGACGCGTCATAGATCGTAACGCTCCATGAATTTGATATCCCAAAAAAAAAGGCCAGCAAAAAATCATCACTGACCTGTGTGTTGTTTTTAAAATGACAAGATATTGTAATATTGGAATGACAAGTTAATTTTAAATAGGAACAAGTAGTTGTAATCTAAAATATGAATTACCTCAATATTAATTATCTATTTTTGTAGAAAAAAATCAATCAATATCATATTAACGTCATCTAGTTTTAAAGAAATTTTCTATTATATGTGAATTTATGAATGAAATATATAAGTCACGTTTATTGTATAAAAAAAAAATATTCATAATATTGAGTTTAAATAAATATGTCAGATATGATTATTCTATAGGAATTGTCGATATCTTTATGATTGTCTGTGAATTATGTAAATATAATCTTCTGTATGTGACGAAGAGCTCATAAACTAAGACGTATGTATAAGCAAGGTCTAAATAGGCTGAACATAATTTACTTGGGAGAAATCATACGTCTTGAACAAATAGATAACAGAGGGCTCAAGGGTGAATAATAAGTTTAAAGAAAAAAAGAAAAGATTATCTAATCCATACGATTAAAGTATCAAATTTTCTTCGTTACTGAGCAGTTCTCTTTATAAGGGTTATTGGAGTTACTCTGTTTAAAATTATTTATGGCTGTAGATTTTAATGAATTTAAAATCAAATTAATTCTATTTTAACCCATAGTTATTAATTTCGTTAGCAATCGATTAAACTTACGCTGGGTGGTTTACCGTTCTTAATATGTCGAAGTATTTTCATATTTAGTTCAATAAATGTTCAGAGTAAGGCGTTTAATTCCGAAGCGTTTTGTCTATTCTGGGATTGGTGGCCAAAAAATATAATAAGATATTTGCTCCATTCCTTATTCAATTGGAATGAATTTATTAATGTTAATACTGCTCTGTAATGGAATGGCTTTTTATTATTTTTGAGAACTACGTAGATTATTTAAGAAGCCAACTGTGAAAAACAAATTTAGTCGTTTGTAACAAATATTTTTCTCATTTGTACCGCGAGTATTATAAGCATTATCTAAATGTTTTATGTTTAATTTATAGCAGCAGTTTGTTGCTTTTTTTGTGATGTACGTAAAGTGCAATTCGTTTTTTTTAATAAAATGATTAGAGATGTCATCGAAATTTTCTGTTCTTTTGAATTTATATCACAAAATTGAAGAAGTTTTAAAGGTATCAAAAATGAAAATTACTCAACCGTAGTAAATTTTAAGGTAATTCATTTGGTATATAATATTAGATATGTTTTTTTTTCACTTTAGTATCAGTCCTAAGATTGCAGGATTGAAAAGGATCCCGGAATCATTACGCCTATTTGAGACAAACAAATGAAACACAATTTTACCTAATTCAAAAACCAGTTATTCAAATTATGATAAAAAATAAAATGCAAAAATCTAAGTATTTGTAAAATTTTAATCTATAAATTATGCATACGTTTCTACAGGTAATATTTTGCCTAATAATATATTTGAAAATGATCTTAAACACAACGAATAAATATTATAGATTTAACCCTTTAGTCGTTTAAAATAAGTAAAATGGTAGAAATACGACACACTGTTGGGTCGTAAGCTTTAGACGGGTTAAGACAGGTCAAAAATAATATGAATGAATTTTATCGCGAAATTTTTGTAACATATTTATGAGTGACTCTTATCACAAGAGGGAAGAACGGAAAAAAATATTCAAATAATTTGACAGCATTCAAAAATGGACATGGAATATGCTCTAGAAAAAATATACTTAAAAAATATATGAAATTAAAAGAAACGGATGTTAGCAGATAAGAAAAAAAATATGTAATGTAAGTATCTGAATTTTGTATGACATTTGAATCTTTTCAATTGGATTGGGAAGTGGAAAGCTCTGAGCTTCCATGGAAAGGACTATAGTGTTGCTTTGGGTGTAACGACTGCTATAGCTATGCATCTTTCAGTATCACTTTATGCTAACCCCCACAGGTTTCACGTCAGCATTATTAATGGCCCCAAAATATAATCGCTTTCAGTATTGATCACAATATCGACGTTTTATGCACGTTAGGCGATACGATAACCGTTGAAGACCCAATAAATTGCACCCAATAAATCAACTGTGCTTAATTTCGTCAGTGTTATAGAAAAGAGTTAACTTTCGCTCAAAGTATTTTTTTTTAATAATACACAATCGTTTCTTTAAAAAAAATTTTGGGAAGTCGACTTTACATGACAAATTTGATTCACCAATATAATTTTTTTTTTTATTCACTATCTTTATAAATAATGACTGTGCACGAATTTATTCAATTTGAATGAAATATTTACTTAAAATGACGATATGTTTCTATTTAAATAGATTACTTTAATTTGGTGATAATTTTTTTTATATGTATAATTTAAAAAATAAGTTATTATATTCACTCACCCATTAGCTCGTCCTCCTGAATCACCACCGGCTCCAGAGCCATTCTTAAAAAAAAACGGTACCATTAACAATAGAAAAAGAAAAACAAAATAACAAAAAAAAGGTTTCCAATCCCTTTACGAAACAAATAGCAAAGTTTAACAAGTTATGCACTTCATCAAATCACACATTTTATTGAATATGATATAAACAGATTAAATTAATGTTGTTCTTTCATTTTTTTCTAGACTTTTATCTTATAAGAAATACAATACAACTGAAATAAACTGATAAACTGGTTTATTTTTTTAAATTAAAAGCAATGTCTTCTCTGCATAGACGTTTCGTAAAAGAATTAAAAACTTATAACAATAACGATTAAAAAATAAAGATAATATTTTATTGTAACAAAATTGCTTACAATTGACTTTATATCACAACTAAAGCACTATTGTATGTATTACATATTTTAACAGGAATATTTTATAATAAGCACTTCGATGCAGAAATCCTAATGATTTTTTTACAATAATTACAATTAAAAGACAATATAGTGTGAGCATGTTTATCTTAGTTTAAGCACTATTTGGGGTTTTTTAATTTCAATATATGAGCTAGAACCTATATATACTTTTTTTTTTGTATCAGCACTTTACACAAGGAATATATGACTGTAGTCCCGATCCTAAACCTTTCTTTCATTATTAAAAAATGTCGCTTTCATTATTAGCTTATATTTTTGCTTGTCTTGATTATTGTATGGAAATATATATAATTTTAAAAATTAACAGTTTTTAATAATACTGTAAGGATTATATATCATTTTAAAATTGTAAAAATGTTTATTGCTATTATAAAGGTACAAAGATACAAATTGACAAGTATTGAGTTTATTTGGAATGAAAATTTATATTTTTTTATTGTTATACAATATTTACTAGTTTTTATTGCACGGATTTTACAATTTCAAAATTACTAGAAACATTTTCAGCCAAAAATCTTGCAATGAGTCAAACTGTACATTTCGTATGATTGTGCAATTGTTAAATGATGTTTTTTTATTATTTAAATACAATGTCTTGCCATTAAAAGCAGTCAACCTTTTGAAAAGTGATGTCGTTAAAGTACGCAGGTGAGTAACATTAACTAACCTTCATAACTTACAATTTTATATACTAAGATTCAAATTAACTGAAATAATGACACACAAATATATATATATATTTTTTTTGATAATATGTTGAATATTTATGAATAATGTTGAGCTAATTCATAATTATGAAATTATAGAATAAATGTCATTACATTAATTCTGATGTTACAACAAAACTAAATACTTAAAAAAATACAAATAGTCAATTATATTTTTTTTTCAAAATCTAAAAAAAGTTGAAAATAAGAAAAATCTTCTAGAATTTATTCAAGCCACTCACTAACTTACGCAATTCTCGCCCTAAAATATCATTAAATTCCAAGGAAAGAACAAATTTTCGTACAATTTATAAAATGTTTGTAATGCATTTGGTATATTTAACATTTTAAAACTGACTGTTCATTTAATATAAATTAAAAATCAATACAGAACAACTTGTTGATACTTTCAGTTGTATTTTTGTATCAATAAATTTACAAGCGTATTTCAATATTTTTTAAAAATATTTACTAAAGAATAATTAATAAATTCGATTAAAACATTCAAAATTCTTGAGAATAATAATTTTACTCGTATAAATTATGAAAACAACCATTATTTGTAAGTCAAAAAGCCTTTAAGCTCGATTTGAATGCTATTTATTGTAAATATTGCATTTTTAATTATAACATATACATATGAGGTTACTTCAAAAATACATGCTACTTAACATTGAATTTCATTAATTTATTTGTCAAAAAGACTTGTATAAAAATTGAAATTGGTGCCAACAAGTTTTAAATCTAAGAATACATTATATTGGGCTACATATTAAATATTTTCAATTGAGATTATTGACTTTACATAGTTTCAACTAATTACAGATACACCTACTAATTTAGTAAGTTTTAAACACAAGCAAATTTTTACTTACACAAAAAAGCACCTTTTATACATAAGGTCTACAGCTTCTAAAAAGAAAGTTAATTTATTTTATTTAATTTTTGATGATTTATCACCAAATAACGACTATTATTAGCATAACGCTATATTAATACAATAAAACCAGAAAATTACAGAGGGTTAAAATAAAAAATGCATTCTATATTTATTTTTCTCTCAATCCCACAAATCGTAAAAGAAAGTGATTGCCGTATTTTTTTGGACGCAGTAAATAAAAAACTAGGCTTAACCATTATGTTATAGTATAATATAGTTGTAATTTTCGTTTGTTTTTATAATTTTAATATATATATATATTATATAAGTTTATTTTAAGAAAGTAAAATTACATCGTATAAATATATTTGTGCTAATTTTTTTTAATGTTGTTTTTTTTTCGATTATTACTATAAGAGGAAAATGAAAAAAAAGAAATAATTAAAAAAAAAATCTACATGATCAAATTTACATTAAATTAGGAAGAAAAGTCATTTGAAAGATAACTAAATAATATTATTTATTTGTGAAAGTTGGTAAATTTATCCTTCAAAATATATTAATATATTCTGACTTCTCAATGAAGAATATTAATATGTAATTAAGGTTACTTTTTAAACTGGAAATGCAAAAGCATTGAATAAAATAAATTTAATCACTAAGATAGTTTTCATTTTGTGTAAACATTTTAAAGCCTTTTTATGAATATAAGTCTCCAGAAATTTTAATGAAAAATGTGATAACATTTGTACGTATGTTTCAGCAAAAAGGTTGTTTATTGGAAATATTTTATCATCTAACAGTTTTTACGAATATCGGCGAAAAAAAAACTTTGTTTTTAAAATTTAATTTAAAACTTAACAAACACATAGGCAATTGAAGCTACCCAAAATTCTTCAATAACAATTTCTACTCACAAACTACTCTATATTATATATTGAATTAATTTAATTTCCTTTAATTTTATATGATATGAGAATGATGAAGAAGGTAAATGGAAAAACTCTGCATTTCGCAAAATATACTTATTTTTTAATTTAAATATTTTCTTGTAAATACGTAGAGGCGAAGCTGTGATATGTGGTTTGGACAATGATTTTTTGAATATAATCTGTTTATAATGATTAATAAATTTTTATGGAAGCTTTTATTGGATGGATTTGAGAATTCCTTCAACTAATATTTGAAAAAATATGTTTTCAATGCCTATGACAAGAATCTGCGTCAATAATTAATAAAAAAGCAATGATTGCTTAACGTGTCGATTCATTCAACAGGTTAATATTTATCTAGTTATATAATTTAAATATTCATGAAAAATTAAAAAGGATAAATGTTTATGCGAAAAATTGTTGATCGATTGAAGTAATTGACATATTCATGAGGTTTTTTGGATTTATCAAATATTCTAGAAAAAAATTATATTCTGTCACTGTTATTTCAAATTGACTAAGCATATTGGAAGCAAAATTGTTGTTAATCACATATGAAACATATAGTATAATAATCTTATGATAATGAACAGCTTAGTATGGATATCGGGTCATGCCACCCTTATAAAAGTATTATAGAATACCTTAAAAATAATTTAATAGTGAATCAATAAATATTTATTAGATATTGAATTACAATTTAAGAAATATTTCAATATTCGATTAACTTTTCACTCTTATTTCATACAACTTTTGCATAATATAACTAACACTTGTACTAACTTTATCTTTCTCTGCAGCAGCAGCTTGGGCAGTTTCCTGATTGGTTTTTTCTTCTGCTTTACGCTCTTTCAAAGTTTTCAATAGTTTCCACTTGCTTCCTAAAGGTCCATCTTTCGGAGCTGGTGGAGAATCCTGCTCTGGCATCTGCGTTGCAGTCTGGTAATCTTGTGATTCTTCTACTTCTTCGGCACTATGATCTCCAGGACTATCTGGTCCAGATGTTTCACCGGATGAATCTTCGTTTTCTCTTTTATCATCATCTTCTTCTATATCACTTTCATCTCTTTCATCTATTACTTCCGCTGCTTCTTGTTCAATCAGATCATCTGCTTCTTTCCAAGTTTGATAGTCAGTTACTCGGGCAAACTCAGCATAAGCAGATTTTGGACCAGTGAGGGGGCTCTGATTTCTATCATTTCTTCGCTTGGAGGATGCAATGGTATCCCTTTTTATTTCTTCAGCAGTAATCACGTTTTCGATTGGCTTAGTTTTTATTCTCAATTCTCTCAAAACAAATGCCATCCTCTCTTTTACGTTATCATCTGGTTCAAAAAGTAAGGAATCTCTCTCCAATTCCGGTTCTTCTCGGAGAATATCTCCTCTTTCAGATTCCATCACAGATTGTCGTTCCATTTCTTCCAGTTTTCTAAGTTCATAACAATACCATTCATCTTCAGAATCAATACTGTCTTCAGTACTTTGTCTTCTGGAAGAAACTCTTGAACCACTTCTCCAAGAATGAGTACTTTTGTTGTCATCATCATCGTGTCTCGAAAATGGCACATCTAAACTTTGTTGATGTCTAGGCATAAACCTATTAGAATGACTCCTGATGCTTTGAGTGGAAGGACTGCCTTCAGTAACAACTGGTAATGGCTCCTCTATGGGTACAGAGTTGACAATTTCTGGTAAAGCTGTGGTATTTTGAACTTTTTCTTGTACTTCAATCTGTGGTTGCTCTTTGACAGTTTCTTCCATTTCATCAAATGTCTCAAGATCTTCCGATTTCATTTGCTGCTCATCTGGACATATCTGATCATCTGAAATTGATGATGACTGTCTAAGTCTGTATTTACCTAAAGCTCTTGATACTGCAAACTCCATAGAACCTCCACTTATACCATATGACTTATTTTCTCCTCCGGATTCATCTGAACCACCACTTCGTTTTACATCTCCAATAGTTGCAAAAATTGACGATGATCCACTTTGACTTCCAGAGCTCTTGTTACCTTCTTCTTCTCCAGGTGCGTTATCAGAAAAATCAGTTTCTGGCTCTGTTTTATGCCCGTCAGATAGTTGATCTCTATCTTTTGAATTTCTTTTTTGTACCTGAGCAAATAATGGCTGAGAAGGAGAAGACGATTCTTGTGAATCTAATTGTTGTGATTTTCTTTGTGATTGTTCATTTAGTTGAAAATTTGCTTGAGGCATCAAGTCAAATTGTGGCAAAGAATTAGTCTGAGGCTGTATTTTTGGGTAATGTTGATTTTGTTGCTGTAATTGAAGCTGTTGGACTTTTTGTTGTTGATCCATTTTTTCTTGTTGGCTTAATCGTCGCTGTTTCTTGTTTGAAGCTATTCTAGCAAACATACTACTATCTAATGGCGAATCTGAAAACACGCTATCGCTATCTTCTGATTGTGCACTCGATCGACCACCAGACCATTCATTTTCTTCTGATGTCTCTGGATCAGATAGAGATTGATGGCTTGTGTGTGTTTTTCGTTTGGCTTTTTGTAAAATTCCTGACATTGTCGCTACTAAAGGATATTTTTTCTTCTTCCGAGGTAATGGACCTGTTCCTCTCCCCCTATTACCTGATTTGGTATCTCTTTGATTTTCAATAATATCATCTCTATCAACACCTGCAGGCAACGAATGAGAGCGACTTCTTTTTGGAAGATGCAAATCGGGTAGCCAACTACTCACGGAACTCATAGCTGATTTCAACGATCCTCTTTTTGGTTTTTTTACTATTTTATCATGGGTTTTAGCTGTTTTTAAATCGGAGGATATTGATAAATATCCTGAGTGCGATACTAATAATCCACTGGAATCACCATATTGGTCACCCGATTGTTGCCGCTGAGGCATCTGCTGCTCGTGAGTGTTTCTATTTCTCATATCTTGTTCCATACTTTCTTGATACTCTTTTTGAGACCAAGCTCTATGGTTTTGTTCTTCTATTTTTCTCTGTTCATCTTGAAATACTTGTGCGTTTTGATATATGGGTTGATTGTTGTTTTGTTGTTCATATTCTCGATGTTGTTGTCTAAAATATTCTTGTTGAAGTTGATTTTGATACTGTTTTCTAGATTCCATATTTATTGCCATAGTTTGAGATGTCATGCTGGCTGTTGTATCCATAGAACTTGAAGTAGAATCATGAGGTATTTGCGATGTTTCTGATGCCAACCAAGCCGCTGGATCATTGTAGTCGGTCCTTGGTAAATTAAATGATGACGTATCATATCTAGTTGATGTAGGATAGTAAGACAAAGCATCAGTAATATTTCCTGATGGAAACATAGTTCTATACATAGCATTTCTATATCCTTCATGATTTGCGATTCCTTCACTAGACATTGCTCCAACAGATACGCCTCTGGTTAAAGGTTTTTTACTGGAGCCGTTAGAAGTTGAAGGTCCATGAAGAACAGTTTGTGGTCTGTAATTTGGTTCAGGTGGGTATCTATGGGGGGAAACCTGCGGTATATTCGTTGGCTCGTATGACTCAATTACATCAGGATAATTCAGATTTTGTAAAATATTTGAAGATCCCGAAGTATAAACTGAGGTAAATGTTTGTTCTCGGTTGCTACCAGCAACAGAATAAATAGCTGGTTGCTCATTTCTGTAAAGATATTCACCATACACAGACGGAGCTGGTTGTTGTTCTGGTGGTAGCATTGAGTTGGATATCACGTTAATTCCCATGTCTCCTAAAACATTTAAGTCAGAAACATATTGTCCGTAGGCCTCAAGTCCATTTTCAATAGTTTGCGGTGAATTGACTGTAGAAAATGCAGAGGGGTGATGTGAACTAGGCATAAGACTAATGGTCCCTCTTTTGGCATTGTGATACGATTCTGCAGTGCTTTCTAAATATTTTTTGGGTTCGGCATAAAGGGCTGATTGTCCTTGCATGTGACTAGGTGACGCAGTTTGTTGATATTGAATTTTTTGAATGTCACTGACAAAATTTGTCGTAGGGGGAGTTCTATTTGTTCTGGGTGATCCCGGACTTTTTTCTAAGCTAGACCACCCGCTCATTGAAGATAGTCCAGAATCTGATTTTGCGGGTACAATATTAGCTGGATCTTTTTTGGCATGCCTTGGTGACGTTCGAGGGGATTTAGGAGATCGTGGACTGAGCCGTCCATGATCCAGCTGCGAAGTAGACGATTGTGGATGAATTCCTGGCGTTAGGAAAACAGGTGACGGCCCTCGGTGTGGACCTGCTATAAGCGTACTTTCTGGCATCAAAAATGTTTCACCACCATCTTGTGGAGCAGGAGGAGGTGGACTGGGAGAAGATGATGAATGCCGCCCTTCAGTTAATTGAATATTTAATCTATTAGACGAGTCTACATATCCATCTTGACGAGTTCTTATACTGTGCACAGATAAACTTGGAGATACCGGTTTTTCAGGTTTTTGCATTGCAGTATCACTTGGAATATTAGACAATGAGGTGTAATTATTTGTGAAAGATTTATTATAATCCGTAACGTCACTAATTGTGTAAGATAAATCAAACCTGTCTGTTCTAGAATGAGCTCCAGGTGACTTGGAAAGTTTTGAATTGGATTCGGCATTTGCTACGGCTGAATTATACGCTAACCTTCCAGTTACTGTCGTATATGGTTCAGATGTAGCACATTTATCAACATGATACTTGTGTCTCGGTGAGGTAATATTGGGTGATCGAAATCCTCCTGCCATTGCATCTGCCACTTCTTTGTCCGTGCTTATAGTGCTATCAGCTATAGAAAGCCTTGATGCAGACCGATTTGCAGTGTTGGAAGAAACAGTAGTAGGAACATTAGAAGCAGCAAGCAACATAAGTTCTTCAATACCTCGTGGTCCACTACTAAAGCTCCAATTTTCCGAATCTGCATATATTTGACGAAGTTGTTCGTCTATAATGCTACCATCTTCCGCTAGAGTCCTTGCTTCGACTTCGCTTTCATCTCTGACTTCTTGTTTCATTCTTTGGGGACTTATCAGTCTATTTTGTAATTCTTTTAAATCCGCAGAATCTTTTTGTAATTTTGTAGTCAACCTATCTAATTCGTGTAATTTTTCTATAGCTATTTGGTCTATCGAACTTAATCTAGATAGTTGAGCTAAATCTTGTTCGCTGACGCAGGGGGAATTTCCTCGATAATCTTTGTAATCCATAGCACTGAAGACTTCTTGGCGTTCATCTTCAAGAGCCTGTTCCATTAACTCTCTTACTTCGTCTTTTGCATTGTTAGGGTCTTCGTTGTCTTCTGGGTCTTCCCATATCATATCTAATTGTGAAGGTGGACGCGATGCTTCATTACAGACCAAGTCTTCACGGTATGCTCTATTGAGGCTTCGATAAAAAGCTTCATCGGAATCAGGTATTGGAAGCTGTAACTCGCCAGAGTCGACGTCTGTAACAATTAAGCGAGAAGGAAGACCGGCTGCTTCAACACCTTCTTCAAGACCATCTTCTACCGTTCCATTACCTAAAATCTCCCTTATTACTTCAAGTTGACCTAATCGTGCAGCAGGTGCTCCTCTTTCTGTAGAATAAAAATCTAAAAGATGGGCAATGACGCCTTGTTGTTCACACAGCAAGCCTTCTAGTCTCTCTAATCTTTCCCACATTTTGATGTATTCTTGGGACAAGAGATCTAAGGCTCGCCACGCATATTTTAGCTCAGTTTCAAGAATATTGAGCCGCGTGCCGAGCCTTTCCATATAGTCGCTAATAATATAATCGCCCTGGCCCTCATATCCCCCGGCCAGGACCACCATTCCGACTCCGGCTCCATCTCCTTCTGTCAGTCTTGCACCCTCCATCACATAACCTGAGAGTCTAGCTTCACGTTGAAGCAAATATGTTTTGTTATTTCATAATAACACACTTTCATCGTTTCATTTTTTATACAATCGATAATTATGTAACCAATTTTAATTAGCTTCATAAATATTTTATTTTCATACCAAGCTTCCTGTGTCGTTAAGTGAATTTTTTAATTTCTACATCACTATTAGAAAGTTTGATATGACACTAATGCTCCAATTTCAATATTTAATATTTATATTGTCCCATTACTGATATGGTTTTCGTTGCTGATATCACTTTTCGTTACACATCTCGTTTATTACATAGTTCAATTTGAAACAACTTTCTTTCAGAAATCTGTAATTTGTGTTAAAAATAAAACATTGTCACTCAAGGTTTTGATATTAATAGTTGCAATGAAAAAGTGCAACTTTCAAAATATAAAAAACTGAGTTAGCAAAAGCACTATTTTTTTTATATTCTTGAAAATCTGCAAAAGGAAAGAACAGTATTATTAGATTTTTATATAAATTATTTTTTTATTCACTTTAAAAATATTCATACTTACCTTGCATGTAAACTTATATTATATTTAAAAAACTGTGTAAAAAGGCTATTTAAGGTTTCTAATTATAAATGTCACCAACATTTAAGAAAATTTTAAAGTTCTCGTAGGTTAAAATAAGGACCATAAATTCGTACATCATATGCCATTCACGCTAAATTTAAACATTATATTCAATGTTATATGTTTCTAATACGTCACTTAAACAAAAGTAAACCGTTATTATGACTGTCATAATTTGGAAATCTCATTATGCGTGCAAATTGCTTTATACATCAATGTATATTAATATATATCATTAAATTATGCTATCAGGTATATTAATTCTTAGATTGACATTTTAAAATTGAATTGTGATTTTTTTAAATAGATAAAAAAAACGTTTGTTTCTATTTCCAGTACTTTGTAATAAAACGATTTCGCATATACACATTTAACTCCTACCCTACTGAGCCGTTTAAAGGATATTCCAACACCCAGACTTCAGATATTTATTGAATAATGTTGTTTTGAACAATCTTGTTGAGTTTGCTAGTGAAAATCAGGCAATGCATAAACTCTAAAACTAAGTGACTAAAAAGAGGTTTTACGCTGCTAATTGTCATTTTTTCGGGTATCAACTATAAACCCAGTAAAGTCAGCCGTCACAACCGTTGAGACGTAAACAGAAAGGGGTTAATCATATGTGTGAAATAGTTCCTAGTGTTTCTTATCAACTTTCTGCCAAGAAGTGACAATAAATTAACACCTTTAAAATATTTTAAGAAAAAGTTAATATTACTTGAAAAACTAATAGAATACTATGAGATGGGTCGATAAAGAATATCTTTTTAAAATTTTATCTCGAGATGAGCAAAACACCTCAAGTTTCGACTGATTGCAACGAGAGATTTATTTAATAATATATTGTTTCAATTGAAAGAAAATTTTACTAACTATCAATTAAATGATCCGAAAAATATTTAGAACTGAAGTAAATTATTTATATCATAAACTTGGTGTAAAAGTTTATATCATTGCTACTTTAAAAAGTGAAAATACAATAATATGAGGACTTTAAGTCAAGATACAAGCATTTGGATATTATATATATACTCTAGTTATTTCTCAAAATGTAGGAAAATAAGTCCAATATTTGCTCTAGAGAAAAGGGTTATAAATAGATTTCTCGTCGGGCGATGGGGCCGTCACATCCCTACGCCATGAATTATAAATGTAATTTGAAATTAGAACCGAAAAAATTGTATCGATTTGTATAATCAAAAATTCTTCTTTGAAACGTTAATACAGTTTTTGTAAGATATAAAAATCTTACAATACCTTAACATGGTGAAAAAATATCAATGTATCTTAGTTCTAGAAAATTTAAAAGATAGATATTTGAAAGCTATTTCGGCTTATACCTTCATCAGGAGTCTGATTAAACGTACATTTATATATAGCTATGTGCAAAAGTGACACAATACATTTTCTCTTCTGTTTTAACACCCAACTTCATATTGTGCTAATAAAGTTTAAAATACGATTACACTTTGATTTTATACATTTCTCGATGTGCGAGTTAATATAGTTTTTTTTATATATCTTATAAATTTTGTAGAACTAAAATACATTGCTATAATTTCACCGTGTTATAATTGATTTTTAATTTTAAATAATAAAAACACGCTTTTTAGTACTTATTTCCACAATATATTTTTTGATTAGGACCGGTTTCGCTCATCGCGAGCATCATCAACTAATAATGCTCGCGATGAGCGAAACCGGTCCAGATCAAAAAATATATTGTGGAAATAAGTACTAAAAAAATGTGTTTTTATTATTTAAAATATCATGCCTTTCCATCAAGAAGTGACAGTTAACACCTTAAAAGTGATTTTTAATTGATAATATCTTCATAAGTACACTTTTCTCTGGTAAAATAATAGCTTTGATTTACCGTGAGTAATCCAATATAAGCGCAGACAGGCGACAGACACTACGCAATGCGTGACGTATTTAAATAATTATATTCCCACTGAAATGATATCTTAAGTTGAATACTCAAACACTCATCATTATTTATTTTAATGAAAAATAATTGATTAAAAATCTTATGATTCTATATGAGCTCCACCACTTTTTAATTGGATAATGTATTTTAAAAATATTTTTCGTTGGTTAGTCTATATATTTTGTGCGATTTTTTTTTAAATTTTATTTGATAACTTATTTTCATATAATGTAATGTAAATTAATTCAAAATAGTATTTATTAAGTTGAGTAGAATACAATATTATTTTTATGATATCAATGTGTATATATTTATCTTTGGTTGAATAAAAGTCCGCGTATTTATTTTACATGATAATACTAGAATTCTGTACTAAATGGAAGTTTGTTTGTAATAAAAACTTTCTGTTATTTGTCAGAAATTGATCGAATTTCAATACGTTGCGTATGATAAACGCATTAAACAAACATTACATATTCAATTTTCTTCATAAATGTATTCGTTTCTATTTTTTGTCTAATATTTTGCGTGTAAATTTTCTTTAACAACAAAATTTCCTGTTCATTTAAACTTACGAGCTGGCACTAAAAAAACTTTCCTCATTTAATTTAACTTATGAAAATGAATGAAACAAATAACAAAACCAAATGAATCTCAATGAGAATAGACGAAGCCTTCCGCTCGGTAATAATATTATAAAACGTACAATTGCAGCCTTAAACAAAATGATGTTCTTTTCAAAAAACATGTAAGCATAGTATTGCTGTTTTCTCCTTTCATTTCCATTACATTATTATATGTTTTTGATTATTTGAAAAACTTCCTAATAAAACAGTAATACGAATGTGTTAAAAAAATTTAAAAGTGTTTTTATTGAAGACTTTAGAAAGTTTATTAAATATTTCATTTGTGAATCATTTCAAAACTAAACAGTCCATTTGGAAGTTTGACCTCAACATAGTAAATTTCTAAGCTACTAATATTAACACGTAACAAATGATATTGCGGGAAAGGTATTCGTACCACAGTCTAATTTGGCAGTAGTAGTTATACGCACTAGTGGCTTACTGTGTTGCAATTGCGGCTAGAATTAAATCAGTTTTAAAATTACGCCGAGGAAGTAAAATAAAATAATAGAAAACAGTTTTTTTTTGTGAAAATTATTGTGTTAATAGATATGTTTTTGAATCAAATAACACACTAAATCAGTCATCAGACCTAGTGTATAAGTATGGTATACAAGTGCGATACAATTAAAAAAATTTTTTTTAATAAAATGACAACTGATATTCCAATATCTCAATTTATTGATGGCTTTAAAGATGTCGTTGTTTTCATGATTTATATTTGATTATTGCTTTTGTAACGTACGAAATTTTTATAAAAAGTAATATTGGAAACTAAAAAAAATAGTTCTTAGAAAGTCAACCAAGCAAATCTAAGCGAATTTTTTTAATACGTTAAAATATCGTATTCGTTTGAACTTACTCTCGTTCACGCGAAACGTGTCGTAATTTGAAGAAATATTTTTGAACATTGTTCATGCTCTTACTTGTGGTATTCATATTGGCAGGCTAGTTATACGGTTTATAAGAATAAAGAATTCATGCCTGCGATTTCTCAAAAAAAAAATGGTGAACACATCGGTTGACTTTTCAAGAATGGCATACTTATTATTTTGACCTCGTATTGGTCGATAGAATTATGCGGCTAGGTACATTTTTTTCGAATTTTTAAACTAATTCAAAAAGTGCACATGCGTAATAGAATACAGTTGGAGAATGTCGTTAGTAATATTCACATGCTCTCAAATAAAAAAGTTTCAAAAATATATTCTGAACCTTTTCTACCATAAGGATGTATTGCGAATTCCTTGGGGCCCAAACAAAAGGCCCGTTCCCATGCCTGCTTCGTATTAAGATATTGTACATTAATATTAAATTGTTAACTCCAACAAGTCTCTATACAATTGCAATGTTTCTTTGTAGGTAATGTTAATGTGATTATTCAACGCTAATTCTTGACACTTAACGTAAAAAAATAACTGACTGAATACAATGGAAGATTTCCATTGAAGTTTATATAAATTAAACGAAATTAATCAAATAAAAAAAAGCAAATAAACTATTTTGATTTATTGATTGAATTGGCATATACTTGGTAGAATTCCATTATAATACGTTGAAAAAATACCTTGCTATTTTTTCACGTTGTTATTTTGATTTATTTATAAAAAATACATGACGATAGTAAAATAATATGTTTTATTTAATTTTTTACGAAAAAAATTTTAATGATTATTTTTAGCATTTTTTTTTTGCAATGAAACAATAATGATCAACGATTTCTTTTTGTTATTTGTTACAATAAGTAAGCAACGCAAAAGTGCAATTTATTATGCAAAAATATTTTTGGAAAAAATATAAATTTTATTTTAAATAAATCGTATTGTGAAATTTTCACGAAAAGTAAGTTTTTATAAAATATTGTCTTTTGTCAATAGATTGATTGAATTTTCATTGATAAATTTAATCTTACACAAAATTATGATGTCATTAAAATGACTTGTTATGTAGAACGTCTTCGAGATAAAAATTGAATGCGAATTTATGTGAATTTCTTATAATACAATATGCTTTCACAAAAACTTTAAAAATATATTATTAGATCACCACTATTATTTTACAATTTAAAGTTGTTTTGGGTAAGAAATGAATGCAGGAAAATGATACTTTTGTCCGTAATGAGAAGGTGATTTCCGATACTGAATCGTATTTTGAAAGGTTAAACAAATCTTTCTATAATAAAAGAAAGGCATAGAAATTCGAGATAACATTGTACTGATAATTAAAGTCGAATTTTCCCTAAATAATAATGTCACTAGTCATCATACGAACATATTTAGTGATATGTACTAAATATTTTCTTAAAAATTTTGAATAGCATTATTATAAGGGAAGGTTAATAAAACTGCCTAGTATACCAAATTGTTTAAATGCCTCCAAAGTTAAATTGCTATCCTAAAGCAAAAACATTCTTAGTTTAATACTGACTCGTTTTATAGACATGGGTCGAAAAACCTCGCTCGGGTTTTAGTGTTCTCGTAAAATTATTATTTTTGGGACCAATGCAAATTTAGAGTTTACGGTTAACATACAAGTCTGGCTATTGGTAACCATGGGAAAACGGATTTCTGAAGGCTTTACTTAAGGACAATCATTTAAGGAATTACTAATCTATATATTTATTGACATGAAAAATATGCATATGAATTCGATTAAAACATAAAATTGACATAATTCTTTATTTGTTTTGACTGAAACAAACTTTTAGTTAAGCTAGATTTAAAGTAACTCTTCAATTGTTTTTTAGTTTGCATATCTTGTATTAATTAAAATTAACTATTGATAGGACAGAATCTTTTGAAAATCCACATTTTAATGGTTTTCATACGATTTTAAAGCGGATGGATGTGAATACAAAATGGTGTGCCAATCTCAAAATCAAATTTTTATACGATGTCGGGAAGTAGTTGAGTTGCTGAAACACTCTTATCGGAGAAAAAAAAGATGTTAAGACTGGAGCTGAGATTGTTCTATCATAGATTTCGTCTCAGATTTTTTTTTCGAAAATTGTTTTTGAGATTATAGTGGACATCCATACAATTGAAAATAAATGTAAACAACTAATTCTTCACGAGCAACCGAATATTACTTCATAGATTTTTATGAAAAAGAAAATTAGTAACATTATTGTATTAATATTAAAAGTATAAAAAATGGTTTTTTTGCTACATTTTTTCGGCGTATCATACGAGTTTCTAATGATTTTTCATTAAAAATTTTCATTTTTATCGTTGAAAACTAATATATATACATATGTATTTTGTATTTTCTTTTGTTGTGGTAAGCATTTTTTTCTTGGAGAAAATGCTGATTTCTGAATGTCCTTTCGATAATTTAATCCATTTAAATTTATAAGACCTTAAATTTACATATTACTTACAAAACCAACTGGCACAAAGATACAAAGGATACAATAATAAATTGTTTTTCTTCTAATGAATGTGATAATAGAGTACAGATAGTGTCTAGGAAAATCTCTTTGTTGTGTGAATACATACTTTACTCTTAAATATGTAAGAATAAATTAAAGAGACACGTATAAGGAAGTCCATTAATAGCTTAGTGAAGTTCTAGACAGTACAATCATGTTTAAGTTTGCCTCTACCTTAATACAAAACTCCACGTACATCGTAACAAAGATAGTTAGTTACAATACACATGATTATTTTCAATCAAAATTTTTTTCTTTTGATATCTCCGTATATATAATATTATACATATGTTAAATTGTTCCATATAATAATCGGGCACAGCTTTTATAGTGTCTCTAGGGCAATACATTTTTGAAAAAAAATATTTCAGTTAGTAAATACCAAATTCTGTAATTGAATACTCGTAAAATTTGTTATGAGCTAGTAGCTTATGCCATAAAAAACATGTTTCTTTTCTTTCTTTGTTGTTATTTCTAAATAAATAATAGTTCGAATCAAATGTAGCAAATGTAGCTTGTAATAAATATTTATTCAATTGTTAGAATTCCTCATAATAGTAAAAAATGTATACATTGCTTACGGGACTCATTGTTTTGCTTACAAATTTTATCGGGGCTTGAATATTTGTTTTATTAAGTCTTCAACCGTTTTGTGAATAAATATAACTATTGCTCAGTATTTTTGGTTATAATATTGTATTTTAATTTAACTTAGAACTACTGTTAACCATTTACAAAATAATAATTTGTTTCAACGAAGAAAGTTATGACTTCATATTATAGCGTAGATGTATATTGTTTATTAAATACTTTTACAGTAACTTACAGCACAAATATACTTTGTAATTTGACATAGCTTCTTGGGAACAAAATTTATTGAGCGATAATCATATGTTGACTATTTTTTAATTATGTAATTATATGCATGGATGTTATACTTAATATGATTTTCTAAATTATTTATCATCTCATTTAATTAAAAAATAAGATTCACGGCATTATCTTGATAAACCAGTATTCGTGAAACAAACCTTCAGATTATCCTAGATAAATATTTCACGCAAATGAGATCATGACAATTTGCTAAAACAATGGACGGCGCTCTCTGAGATGCTTTCAGTCTAAAGCTTTTGATTTTGATGCAAATTTAACGAAGCTTTCCTTAAAGTGGGCGATGTTTTGAAGCTTACAGGCTCTCACTCACACCCAGAATAGCTTTAATAACGTCTACCGAATACCGAGAAAATCGTCTACTTACGAATACCTGTAAATAAATTTATCACACTACAAAAATAGGAATGTGCTTAAATTGTGTTATGAGAAATATAATTTTGGCTCATAAAAACGTTTCTCGAAAAAAAAATATTTTAAAAGAATAAATTATCCTTTGAAAAGAAGCAAATGTTATCAATTTAAAACAATGCAATAGAAAAACACCTCAAAATAATTGGTAGCAAACAATACAAAAATATATATTATATAATTTAAAATATTGACTAAGGGTGCTTGATTGAATTTCAATATCAAATTTGAATTGTTACAAGACGATGACGATGACTAATACGACGTTAGACGATGCCAACTGTTTATTGTACGACGGTTCTTTTGCATCTGTGGGAAAGAATGCCTGACGATGAGGAAAGGTGAACCCCGGGTAGTTTTAATATATATATGTTGTACTGAATCAATAAAAAAATGTTTGTTTTCGGATATTTATTTTTAACCTTATCAACTGTAACTATCAATTTTATATTGTTTATCATATTATAAAGTTTATTTCTCATTGAAAAATCATATCACAATATAAAACGATTCCTGTTTTGTTTATTCTCAAAAATCTGTTTCTGGAATAAATATTTGTATGGTTGAAAAATCCTTTGTCTTGCTGTAAGAATTTCATTATTTAAACCACTCCAATGGCTTTGGATTCGATGAAATTTTCAATGTTTGGCGTATTTGAAAACTGGGTCAAACAAAATTAGAGCAACAATTTTATTCAAAGGTTCGGAATACGGCTTCAAAGATCAACAATTTTTTCAATGCTTTACATAGAAATTGTTATAAATTTGCTTATTAAAACTTGTGAGTAAAAACTTAGATATCGGAAAATTAAAAAAATTATCGTATAATAAAATTGAGAGGCTTTATGGAATTTGATTATCAAAATAAAAATGTTGGAAATTTATATCTTACTACATGGTTTGTTACTCACAACACGGATTCACATTTTGGCATCATTAGGTATTTTATTACATGGACGCAATAGAACTGACGACAGACAGTCATATTATAATCACATCAATTGTTATAAAAAATATTTTTGATTTAAGGCACATATTGTCTCCTGTGTAACATTATTCCTCTTATGATAGAATGCATAAAGATTTTGCATGGCGAAACCCGGGTCGTGAGTGACAAAACATGTACAAAGTTTCAACAAATTGTATTCGATAAAACTATTTAATGTATATTTATAAAAAATACTCTTCCAGCCTACAGTATTTTGAAAGTTTTGATTTGTCTTTTATTATAGAAATTTAGTAACTAAGATCGAATTTATGAATTTTCATGTTAGTTTGTTATATAAAACGATAAAAAATGATTAGCAATACATTTTTACACGTTGGGCTTAGATGTATTATATCAGAAATTAAATGTTCAACCGTGAAATATGCAAAATCTCATAGTTTGATGGAAACGCTGTCATTGTAGTGAGTTGACTCATAAATGTGTATACGAAGCTGTTAAAAATCTACTAAAAAATTGTTTGTGAAATTATCAATACGTTCGTAATATATTTACGTAAGTTTTTTTGTAATCAAAAATAAATGGTAATTTTTTCATTTATAACAATGTTAATCAGAAAAAATAATTAATTTGCAGAATCCTATTTTCATTAATAAAAATGCTAGTGATGTATATCAGAAAAGATGAAACACTCAAATAAACTTTAGAGATAAATTATTGAAGAGCGTGTGTTGGGAAAAAAGTGCAAAACAATCAGTGAGGAAACATTTTCAGATTGAAAACATTTCTCAAATAATCTACTTTACTAAAAGTAAATGGTATTCCATGATGGCTTAGCAATTCAAGTGCTATTGAACCTATTACCCATAAAGGTCTGGGTTAAAGATGTTTTAATATTAACTCAGGTTATGTTTGTTAAAATAATCAAACATGCCCTCGGTTTTTATGATTCATTAGATAAAATTTACATAGGTCGTTATTAGTTTCATATATTTCTTGAAGTGTTTTTTATAACACTAAGTTGAATATATGATCTATTTAAAATTATTTATGTAATGCAATATTTGTTTTAGTATTAAACTCAATGCTCATTTAATATCAGATGTCAATAACATATTATATATTTGGTTCGTTTTTTAATATGTTTCACAAAACAAAAATGATTAATGTACTGTATTGAAAATTAGCGTAAATGTTATATATAAACGAAGCAATTTTTAATTTTTTTTTATATAATATGTAAATTATTTATTTATTTATACGGTAAAAACTAACAAATTATCAATTCATTGCTTTTACACAGTAAAACAATTAATAAATGAATTGTCTACTTTAACTGAAAAAATAGCATTCGTCTGGACTCACTTTCGTCCACATGAAATACGTCAACATCCGAAGCAATACTGTTGAACATTGTTAATGCTATTACCATTGGCATACCCATTGGCAGACTGGTTCTACACTTTGGAAGAACAAACATATTATGTACACGATTTCTTAAAAAACTATCCGGAACATGCAAATTGATATTATTAAGGATGCCAGAATTCTCATTTTGGCCTCGAATTAGTCGAAAGAAATACGTGGCTATGATAGATACATTTCTCTTCGATTTTACCTAAAAGAAAGTCAATTGGATAAAGCCATTGATAGTACCTGTAATACCTTTTATATAACTTAGGAAAGAGTTTTACATTAAAGATATTGAAGTGAAATTGAATAAGCCAAAAATAATATTCATTGCCCATATCTCTTCGTCCTCTGACTAAAAAATATCTCTACAAACAAAACAAAAAATGTTACAAATCTAGTTAAGTCAACGCAGTAAAAAAGGTTTTTTTTATTGACTCAGAGATTATACTATATAGTTAACTAAATAGTATTACACGTATATATTCATATAATCCGATGGTACTAAAAAGCTTGAGACCTACTAAATTTTTCGATAGGAGTTCATTTAGTAGATAGTTTAAATCGAATTTCTTTACGATTGACATCTCTTACACAACGAAGCTTTTGACTGTTATTACTTATTTTATTGATTACTTTTCCGTTGGTATTTACTTTACAATTATCTATGGTGATATTTTGTATTTCACCTCTATCTCTTTACCTTTTTTTCTAAGTTTTCTATAGGGTATGAGATCGGAAGTTAATAATTATAGTCCGTTGCGCGAGATCCTCTTAATTTCTCGGAATACTCGTTAAAATGTCACAACAGCAGGAAATTTCATAATGGCGCCTCGGAAAAATGTTGCGAAGCTTTCTCCACCTTAATTAATTCTGTAGAGTTACTTCACTTCGCATAGCACCTGAATAATTATTTTTTATCAAAGAAAATAATTATGTATATTTCAGAAGAAACACATAATAACATTCAAAAACGTGTATATTACGTACATAATATTCAAATGTTCATATCGTCAAATTTTACTTTTATGATGTCTGTATGTGATATATACGATTCCACATGTCTTGTCACTAACGACCCGGGTTTCATCTTTCGACATCTTCAGGCATTCTATCACACGGATGCAACAGAACTGACGTAAAATAAACACTTAGCATCGTCTATATACCAAAGGTATTAATTACAGGAAAACACGCACCCCAAGGCGAGCAGTAAATGGCAGCTAAAATAAATTTTAAAATATTAATCTAATAAAAATTAACACAATTGATAGTGAATATTTTCATTAACGATCTTGTAAATGTGTCCTTCTTAATGGTTTTACAACAAATAATAATCAACTATCATTAAAATAATATCGGGGTTTTTTTAAATGCCTACTTATTTCAATCTGGCAAATAACGATCAAATAGTGATGAAACATAAGATTTTTGATTCATTGAACCGATGAAGATGCTGAAAGGCGAAACCTAGGTCGTTAGTGACAAAACATGTGGAATCGTACAATGTTATAACCGGATGTTATAACAATTCAAATTTGACTGATTAAATCATCTGGAATATTTCTCTTATTGAAATCATTGCGAAACAAAAATGAACTTTTCAATGATTTTAGTGCTAACAATTAAAGAGCTTACACAGTAAAGTTATTTAAGATATCGGAATGGCATAGTTTACTTTATTCAAAGAACAATATTCATATCACCAGATATTTAGTTCGGGTATTGCAATTGACTTAATAAAAATAGTCGTTAATTTTTTTTTGTCTCGTTTTGCACAATGTAAAAACGTCATAATCAAAACTGTAGATTGGTAGATATTTTGCATTTATAAATCATCTTAATATGTTTATTCATATTGCTACAGTAATATAATATAACATATTGGTTTTGTGTAATTAATTATATAATTAATCAAACGATTCACTGGTTTTTACGGGGGATTTAGAGTGTTTTGTAAGTTCACGTCGAACTATAAATTTTGATATTGCGACCTATTAACAGTGAAAAAGTTGAAGGAAACCAATGAAAAAAAGCCCAATTGTTTTTAGTAAACATTTTCATGTATAAAGATATTTAAGAAAAATATGCTTTCGAAGAAATGACTCAGAAAACTTACATACTAAGAGTGTCGCTTCAAATGCTTTTAATTAACTACTAACAAAATTGTGTTTAAAGTTATCTTGCTTTTATTTCCCAAGTGGTTTTTACTATATTTTGTTACATAAATAAGGAAACATAATTTTCACTCAATTTAATAAATCTTTCACTGCTCCAGAGAAATTAATTGTTTTTGAGTCTCAAATAGCTATTTAGAAACTACTGTGAGATATTACGACGTTCAATCATAGTTTTACTATTATAGTGTAAAATTAAAAATAATATAGTCGCAAATTGGACGTCAAATTTGATTGATATACATAGGAAAATTTATTATTAATTTGTAGTCTTTGTAGATAAACAAATACATTATTTAATAGCGCAAAATATATTTCGAATAAACTTCAATGAGAAGAAAATCTTGAAATAGACCACCAAGATGGCAAAGTTTATATTGTTCAGAAGGAAAAGTTTTATTCCGCTAGAAAGCAACAGACCGCATCCAAATGCTTCCTCAATTGAAATAGGTCTTTGTATAAAAGATATTATCCTATCTATCGTTTTCATATTCATAAAACAAATAGACAAGAAATTAATGCGGTGTAGGTATATTTCTTCTTTTTCAAACATTTAAGCCGGCTTATTTCGGAAATGTACACTACAAATCAGTTCAGAAGATAGTTATTTTTAACCTAAATCCACTTAAATTCGTCTGTATTTAAATGGAATTAAAATAAAAACAAAACAAGATAGTTCAGTTGTTAGATTTAGATATAAATATTTTTTGTTTCAAATACGTAAACATGAATATTTCTTGTTAATTTCATAATAAATTTCAGTTTCATTTTTTTTGCCCCAATATTTAAGAGTATTTTCAAATCATGTGTTTATTTTACTCAAGTATATTTCTATTCTTAATGGTTATAAATAAATCAACATTTTCCTTCATATAAAAAAGTATAACATATCTTTGTGTGTAGGCAAGCTTGGTTTTTAGCATAATATATTTTAATTATGGAAATTATGAAAAATTAAACCAAAAAAAGCTCAAGCTTTCTAAATGAAAAACTATGGTATGGTATAGAATGTTTTAAAGTTGTGTTGCATTCACGTTGGTTATTTTATTTTATCTCTCGGTAAAAGTTGTGGGAGTAAAAATGCTTCCAAATGCTGGAAAGTAGAATGTTTGAAAAGTTTGCAGAAAACTTTCAACTGAAGGAAGAATCACCGTACCGTACCTTTGCAAAATATGCACTTTCACAAGAAGCATTTGTTATGCAAATTCATTCATAATATTAAGATTAATATTATTTTCATAATTATTTTATTGTCATTCAATATTTATGTAGGCTTAAACGGCGGAAATAATTATTTAAAATTTTAATCTGAATCACTAATAATTTTTAGACATTTGATAAATTAGTGTTTTCATATAGCATTAAACTAATTTAATCAAAAATTCGTTAAGAAAAGATATTTTAAACAATAAAAACCCGATTTTCTAGTAAGTTAACATTGGCTTAAAAACTAAAATGTTTTTTTATATCCGCTACTTTTAACTCAAAAGTTTTGTATAAATAGACTTCTTTGTAAATTGTATTCTATACTCGCGATGAGCGAAACCGATCCTGAATATATTGTGGAAATATGTACTAAAAAATGTGTTTTTTTTAAATTAAAATATTGTGCCTTTCCACCAAGAAGTGA
This sequence comes from Himalopsyche japonica, assembly GCA_028555115.1. NCBI lineage: Eukaryota > Metazoa > Arthropoda > Insecta > Trichoptera > Rhyacophilidae > Himalopsyche > Himalopsyche japonica. Next base: position 1,457,270 of record JAHFWJ010000615.1, read on the forward strand.
CAGTTGACACCTTAAAAGTGATTATGTAAAGATATTTAAAAATGTTCACAAATTATTGCTTACTCACGATACGCAGACACAAAATAGTAATAAATTTTAGTACACAAATGTTTACGAAACATATGTCTTATATTTCTTATTAATAAAATGTTGTTTTGAGATAACACATTCTTGCTGCTAGTGAAACTTTTAATCCGATTTCTTCATTTATTATATCAAGATATTTTGAAAAACTAGAATAGTTTACCCATTCTCGTACACTAAAGATGAAATTTGAGGTTATATAGGCATTCTATTATCTAATATGATGGAATCTTCTGTACAAAGAGAGTCAAAACATTATACAGTCTTCTGAGCAATCTTCTATGCTTCAAAGGTGGAATGTCTATGACATTATGGTATATTATATCTCAGCTAACATATTTATGCAGTGAAGTATGGCATGTGTCACAACAAAATTCACATGCTTGATTTTTTGACGTCAGTTTATTTTAAGGATGTGGAGTGTTGTGAATAAAAAGAATACAATAATAATCATCGATCATCATTGTATAAACTAACGTAGGTATATACAAATATTGAACATGTTTTGAAAAGTTTAATTAAAATTAAAAAAAAAACTGTATTCTCTTTTCAATAAAATTAAGTTATTTATTTACTTACAATATCGACTGACGGTACATAATAAAATTCCAATAGAAAATTTGAATTATATTAGAAATTTAGTAATTTATAAGTTAAGCCTTCATTTGAAAATTCATAAATGAAAATGATATCTTTGATTAGATGTGTTAATTTTATGAAGAAAAATTACAAGTTCTTAAATTTTAGATTGCTTGAAAATATTTAGCTTAAAATGAAAAATCAAATCACTGGTTCATTTTAACGGTTGTAAACTAAACAATTTCATGACGGCTGGACGTTTTCAAAGCATTGTATGGTATGATATATGAAATGGTATTTAAAATCAAATACTTTTCATCACACATTGAGGATTTGCTATTGGAATTAATCATATTTACCAGACTAAAATCATAAATTTTTTCAAAAATGCAATAGGTTTCGTCATTAAGCTTCCCGTACGACACTGTGTTACTATTACAAAACACAGCGTATCTAAGGGGACCAACACTCCCTTTTTATGGTAATGGAATGTTTGCTGGTAAAGAGATTGTTCCATCTCAAAGGATTGTTAAGAATTTGCAACATGGATTATCAGATATCATTATGTCAAGAAATAATTTAAAAAAATAAGTGTCCAATAATTGAACAAGCTCCATACACGAAAAAAATGTGTGAGAAATAATTTCATCAATCATCAATTAAAATTTAAAATTAATTAAATCATCTCTTGTGTTGATTTTTTATTTATGATATGTAATATACAAAGTTTTTTTTATGACCAAATAAATATGCAGTAAGCTTTTTGGGAAAATTATTTTCATGTGATTATAATTTCCATATTAATGTGATTTTTAACCTCAAATTATAAAACAGTAACTGAGATTAAAAATTGTATGTAATATGAAAAAATCTCTGCTAATAACAGGAAAAAATATATTAAGTAGTGTTAGAGTCAAAAATGACGCTTATTAGTATTACATTTGATTCAGGAAAGATCTTAAAAGTTCGCGCCCGTATTATTCCGCTACCCGTATTTTTCGTTCTTAAAAAATATTATATTAATTCTTAAGGGTTTATTTTGACTAGAAAATGTTGTGTGAAAAAATCAATTTTTTATCCTTCACTTAATAACGAAAATTTTATAATTTTTACATCAAAAATTTTGTATAATAATTTATACAATTATTTTCTGTTAAAATATTTCAATTTAGTTTGATCGTCTCTTTATCATATAAGGGTGACGACCAAAGATTCACGTTAAATAATGCATATTAGGAATTCTCTGAAAGCAACTAATGCAAAATAATTACGATCAATTATTTGCTATATTTGAAATATACTGTGTTGATTGAAAACAAATGTAATACAATATCGTAGGAAATTGTATGAGCTGCTATGAAAATATACGTGAAAACAGGCGAAAGTTTTTTTATTTAATTATTTTGAATTACGTAGCAAGTTGTTGATGCTATGACTTTTGTAGCATTTGGTTGTAGCTCTATGTTAATCGACTTTCTCTGTAAATTTTGATTATTTTGTTCATACAAGTTTTTTTGCGTTTATTACGACAATATATATTGTGTGTACAACAAGTGAATCAATGTAAAATAACTACATTTTTTTGCTTTATTAGAGACTTATTGATCAACTTCAATAGCGAATAAAATTTTCTAATTTAATCAGCAAGATAACATAAGAGGAATATTTCTTTTAACAGTAGATTTTAAAATTTTTGGTTTCCTCAAGTTAGTTTTATTTGAATACGTTGCAACTAATAGGACATAATATTTAGTTATTCTGTAATGCTTTTTAATGAAAAATTAATACTGAAATTAATATAGTACAAATGTACAAACACTATTTATGGACATGATTAAAATGTCTGGTCTCTAACGTAACCTTCTTTTCTTATTTCAGCAGTATGGCTGTTTATGTACCCTGGCGTATTGTGTTATCGATTATCTAGTATCTCGTACTATTCTCAGAATTTTAATCAAACCATTATTATTTCTTAATATATGAATACTTTATATATACTTCAACAATCATTGCCTGTTAGTGTATTTTTAATATTGGTTTCAAACAAAATAAAACACGAAGGATGATATTTGGATTTTTTTTTTCGAATCGAATTCTTTTCTGGAATCACTACCAATATATAATATAACTATGATACAAGGTTTGCTCTGAAATTTTTTAAGACGAGGTCTTAGGAAAAATTGTAAATAGAAACTTTCATATTATATCTCTTCAATTTTTAAAAATAATATTTTTTTTTGAAATAATAAGTCATATTCTTCTCAAACCAACAGGTGGCAAAGAACGTGTATATTTTTTTGTGTTGATATTTACAATTAAATGGTGTGCTATCTAAAACAATCAATCGCATAAAAGAGCAAGGAAAAAATTATGAAATACAACGAAGAACCAAAATATATATATATATATATATGTTATATATGAACGAATATGTAAATACAAAATTAGTTTTGCAAAATATTATTGACGATAAGAAATATTAGTAGAGTTACAATTTTACCCAATGTATCATTTGCTACATACCAGTATTTGTTAATAATACATGACAAAAAATCACACCTTCATAGTGGTCTCAAAAAAAAAACATTGTAAAATCCTTTAAATTAAATGAAAAATGTTTATTGCTTAATTGTATTCCAATGAGGTATTTATATACTTAAGATTTAAAATAGCGTAAAAATCTGTCACACATGAAAATTTTTCTAAAATATGGACGTATATAATATTATATAAACGGAATAATGTATTACAAAATATTGTGCGTCACGCATCATTTGTAATGTATTTCATGAATATGTGTATTTAATGATTTTTTTTGTTTCAACTAATAATTGAAAATGTTTGTTGAGAGTGGACGGTTTTCAATTTATAAGGTAAGTTGTTTGGCCAGGAAACGGAAATCGCACTCTCGTAACGGCGTGGAGGAAAGAGATCGGCGACCTGCGATGTTGTGTGAGAAAGCACAATTAACGACCGCTACAAATTTTAGACAGGAATCTTGTTTACATACGTAAACAACACTGCTGATGAAATTTAAAGTATATTTAAATCGTTATCGAAAATAAAGATTAATGATTAATGAGTTAAGACATAAGTGACCCTTGGGAGAGGGTTATAGAGTTGATTTTGCACGAAATAGTGTTTTTTTTTATTAAATGTAAAATAAACTATGATGTGCTTATATTTGAGCTCAGAAAAATATACGATAAATAAAAAAATAAAATACCAAGCTATTTAATTCTGTTTACTCCAATAAAGTAAGACAATCAAAAGTAGTTAAAAATATTCCTATAGATGGTCAGAGATATTGAAAAAAAAGCCAAATCAAAATATTTAATGTTTTTGGCTTCGTGGATATTAAATGTTTGACAATATAATAATTTCATAGACTTGATAAGAGGAATGCGATGAAATTAAAAATACATACACACATGAGTTAAATTTGCCTCACAGGTGAAAAATCACGTTGTGGTATAAGTTTAAGAAATACTAAATCATTTTAGATAAATCTTCACAAAGCCTTTGGAATCGTTTTACAAATATGATTTGAGTAACGTTATTTTAAATAATAAAATGTCATAACTTTTTACACATGCACATTTCACGGTTTAACATGCAAAAGCCAGACTTTCGCACTCTGTGTATAGAAAAAATAATACTATTTTAACATAAAAAAGTTTAAAAATTTAAATTACGTAGTAAAGGGTCCGCCAAATAACTTTTTTTTTTTGAAAATGCTATAAAAACAAAACTACTAATATTTTCTCAAATTTCTTTTTTTATTTGAAAGTACAATCCTTCCGGTTAATAATGGAAAATAACTTCATTCAAATGGCTGCCTCGGCTGGCCATGCAGTAGCCTACACGATCGGTCCAATTTTTAAGCACATTATCGATTGTGTGCAGCTGTATTTCACCAATGGCTTCACGAATATTGTCCTTTAAAGCGTCAATTGTCTCTGGCTTGTCGGCGTAACACTTATCTTTGAGGGCACCCCACAAATAATAGTCCAACGGTGTCAAATCGCAGCTCCGAGGTGGCCAAACGACATCAGCTCTGCGGCTGATAATGCGATCTTCAAAAACAGGGCGCAAAACATCGAGTGTAGCTTCGGCTGTGTGGCACGTAGCGCCGTCCTGTTGAAACTAAATGTTGCCAATATCCTCCTCTTCAATTTTTGTGAACAAAAATTTGTTCAGCATGGTCCGATAACGATCGCCATTGACTGTAACGGCCACTCCTTGCTCATTTTCGAAGAAAAATGGCCCAATTATGCCTCTGGACCAAAATCCGCACCAAACAGTGACTCGTTTTGGGTGTACCGGCTTTTCAATGTATGCGTGCGGGTTTTCTGTGCCCCAAATGCGACAATTTTGCTTGTTTACATACCCGCCAAGATCAAAATGAGCTTCATCCGAAAAGATGATTTTTTTGGCAAAATCGGCATCTTCTGTAAGTCGATCGCAGGCCCACTCAGCGAAGCGAAAACGCATTGGATGGTCAGTTGGCTTCAACTCCTGAACCAATTGGACTTTGTATGGCGTCATACCAAGGTCTTTATGCAAAATTCATCTCAATGATGTCTCCGAAATGTTCAATTGTTGAGAATGACGGTGAATTGATGTTGATGGCGCTTCACGAACACTTTCTGCCACAGCATCAATATTCTCGGGTGTACGCACTGTTTTTGGCTTTTCACGCTTTGGTTTATCGATGAGGATGCCAGTTTCTTTCACTTTTTTCACAAGATAACGAACATACGGAGCTGACGGTGCTTCTCTTCTTCCAAAATCCGTACGCAATTTTCGCACACATTCTGCAACATTACCATGATTTTCAAAGTAATGTCGCAATATTTTCCAGCGTTGTTCAAGCGTATATAAACCATATTCGTTCAGCGGAAGGATAAAACTAATTATCTGTCAAATCAGACATGAGCTAAGTGTTACCATTCACGAAATAAGCACTAGTTGAAAAAAAAAACTTTAGATGGCGGACCCTATATATATTATATTAGACATTAATATTATGTGTTTTATGGTGAGTAGTTTAATGGTTTGTCAGTAAATACATTTTTGATGCTGACGATTTATGTTTAGATAATTTAGATGTGCAGTTTTTTAAGGAAGTCGATGACTTGACGAAATAATATTTGAATTATGGCATTTATCAATTATTTTACCAAGATTAACGTCAATAAATTTTACTTACGCAGATGCTTACTTTTTCAACCTAAATTGAATTCTAACTGATTATTTCAGTTCTCCATAACAAATCATATTTTGAAATATGAAAATGTTGTGCCCGCATAGTGAAATTAAATACAATACAAATAGAATAATAGTTTCTGGATGACAACGCTCTTTGTAGACAAAACCTGGCGCATATGTGATATCGCTGTGATATTTTCAACAAGGTTATGTATTTTATATACAGAAACCATGTTTAGACGTGCTTTATACGTAGAACGAAAAATGTCATATTTCCTGTATGAAAAAATATTTCTGATTGATTATAGTTTTACGCGGTAATAAACAATATGTCATCCAGCAAGAATAGGTATTGCGATTTTAATTCTTGTTAAATGAAAAAAACTTCAAGGAATTTTATTTTTCTTGCATGATATTAAACCAGTCAGACGCCACGGCGTGCAGGCACACAAACGCGGTCACGAGTTTATTTGTGAATAAATATAATATTTTTAAACGCAATCTAATGCAGTAACACCTTTTAGAGACAATGTGATTATTAGAATATACATATGTTGAACCGTTTTCGTTTTATTTGAGATTGAGTTAACATATGTCAGAAGGGCTGGCACCTTATTATCGTAAATATCACTCGAATGATAGATCCACCACTAAGCCACCCGAAGAAATGTAAAAAAGAGATGGCATGTTTATGCAAACACAAAAAAACGAAAAAACAAGAAAGGAGACAAAGTACTTTTGCAAACAATGTTATTTACCGTTTTGTGCTGTGCTTAATTTTGAAATTTATCATATTAAAAGAGTGGTTTAAACATTGTTATATATAAAATAAGAAAGAAATAGTAGTTCAACCGATTGCTTCTGCCAATGAGAAGAAATCATTAATTGTGTTTTTCTATATATATATATTATTTGTGGCAACCCTGGAAGCATTTTGTTATATTTCTAAGCTATATATTTTATTATAAAATCACTATTCTATGAAAATCAATTATAAATTGAGTTTTAAAAGATTTTCCAGTTAGGTTACGTGGCATTTTCATGGAAAAATCGAAGATTGAAAATGGTGGCGTTTCAAGGGTTTAAATAATAAAACGCATGCTCGTAAATACTTGTTATCATGCTAGTAAATGCTTGTTAGTTTGTGAATTGAGATCGTTAAACTGTGATAATTATCTTTATTAAGTTTAACTGCAACTTAATAACTTGTTCAAGACTATGCAAGAAATCGCCGAGAGAAATAGATGGCTTCAATTATATATAGGCTTGAGATATGATTTTGAAATAGAAAGGTACTCTTTAGAATAAAGCTCATTTGGTGCAAAATTGACGATTTACCCGCTCAAATTACAACGATCAATCAGTAAGAATCGTTTCCATCAACAATACTAGGTTAGTGAAAAGCTGAAAGGCGTTCAGCTTTATTAGTTACACAAGTCTCTCACATCTGGCGTGACGGTGTTCCTGTATTAGATTAAAATGAACGTTTTTATTTATGATTTTTTTGTAGCTATTCTTCGGCCGTGCTTAATAAAAAAAAATGAAAAACACCTTATTATAATACATAACGATAGGTCTGTAGCGCCGTAAACGACGTCGATGAAGTACTGTGACATATCTTAAAGGTTCGAGGCTTAATACGAGTAGCTTTTTTATCAATTGATTCTGCTCGAAAGTATGGATGATTGATCTCTAAAAATTTCCTCTGAGGCATTTGATATTAAAAAACGCGACGTAGCGAAAGCTCTTATTGTCAATATAGAAGATGGACAACTGAGTCATAAAACATTTTTTGTTGCAGCAGCTCTTTTTTAAATAGTTTCATTAAAAATTCATAATCACTAAATTATAAGCAGGCATGAATTACAAGGAAAATACAATGAATTATCATAAGTAAAATATAAGCTTAAATTATAATTACATATAAAATATTATTTTTTTATCAAACAAACTTTATATATACAGGAAAATTGCAAGGATGTATATTGTATAATATCCCGATTCCCCATTTCTTAAGTTTATTGCCACTGAGATTAAAAATATTTATAACTTATCGATAATTCACTGAAAGATTATTAAATCAATGTTACTTGCATTCAATAGTCTCAAGTGATATAGAACGCCTAAATATTAATTATTAAATAGCATGTTTGTTTCTAATGGTAAGCCATAAGTTGATGGCATTACGATTCTACAGCATTACAACTGAAAGTGCAAAAATTTCATTTAACTTGAATACAATTTGCCTTTTGAATATGGTTAAAATATATTATCTTAACATTTTAAGGAATAGCTCAAACAAAAAATATCAAGAATAAAACGCCTAAAATTGACGTACAAATTATAATTTATTCTGAAATGATAAATGAAATTAAATCATAAATGTATTTTTCTCATGCATACTTTATTGAATAAAAATGGCTTTTTGTGATAGAGAAACTCTTTTAATTGATCTTTTGACAACGGGTGCTAATGACACTCTGCCAGCCGCCTGTTCGAGAGCTTTTTGCTTTCAGTTTTCTTCACTTTTGTGCTTTTTACCAACTAAAAATAAAAGAAATAAGTGCACCTTGCTTTGTATTGACAAACAATCATACATAGGAAATAAAAAGAGCTTTGCAGAATATATCAAACATTTATGAGAATGAATTCATCGGTTCAAGTCACAATAGTGATTTTAAAAACCTTTGCTTAGTCTAATAAATAATAATATATAATGAATTTAAGTCATATATTGAAAGAATTTTGAAATCTGTCTCAATAGAAATAAATTTATTAAACGAATGTTTCATTTAGGAATATAGTAATTATAATTAACCTATTATTTGATATTATTTTTTTGTTATTATTGACGGATACGCTACCGCGCTCAAAGAGTATGCCATCAAAAAATTGCGTCAAGAGCATTGCATAAGTTTTTTATACCATAGACTAACTATATTCAGATGGTTCAAAGACACTTATAATTTATACGATTCAGGCTTTAAATGAGATCTCAATTAAAAAAAAAGCAAAATAATTAAATAATACAGTACGTGATAGAAATACAAAATCCAACATTTCACAAATAGCTTTTATAAACATAATATTTAAATCATTGTGTTGCATAAGTTAAAATTTAAGCAATATTCACAATATTTTTTTATGTTAGTCTTACGTAAGAAGTGTTTTTATATACATATGGAAATTTTAAAGTAGATTTCCGGAAGATTGCTTTTTTTTGTTGATAGACTAAAATTAAATTTACAAACACGGTAAGAAAACGACCGAGTTGAGTTCATGAAAAAGAAAGATAAAATAAATCGCCTGATTTTTGTGTTCAAAATTGACAATCATGGAGTAGTTTTGAGTACCATATATGATAGATAAATGAATTAATTATTTTACAATTAGGATATTTTTTAAGGAAATATTTATGGATATTATAAACAATGTTTTTTGAATGAGAGTTAACATGAAAAAATTTAATATACATGTTTTTAAATTGCAGAAATTTTTGTCACGTACGTAATACAAATGTACATATATTAACACATTATGAAGTTATTAAATGACCAAAGCCTGTTACACAAATCTCAAGTGTTTTGAATTAATGATGTAATGAATCAAATATCAAATCTTTCGAACTTTGGATGCGTTTCCTAAAGGTCTTAAATAGTGTACATTGTCAACAAAATTTCAGTTTCAATAAGTTTGTATCAATTCTTAGATTATTAAAAACAAAACATTCCTTAAAGTGCTTACACAAAAAATGTTATTTTAAATAATAAAAACACATTTTTAGTACTTATTTCCACAATATATTTTTTGATCAGGACCGGTTTCACTCATCGTGAGCATTATCAACTGATCGCTCGCGATGAGCGAAACCGGTCCTAATCAAAAAATATGTTGTGGAAATAAGTACTAAAAAATGTGTTTTTATTATTTAAAGTGTCATGCCTTTCCATCAAGAAGTGACAAAAAATGTTTTCAGCATTTAGGAGTCTGATGTGTATTGAAACACTGGCCGAGTGTGCGAATGTAACAGTGTAATAAATCGCTCCTTTGTGAGGCCGGCTATGATTTCACTTAAATCGTTATTCACATCAGGTGCTTCTAAACAAAGGACATTTACCTTCTGCTGTGAAATCCCCAAAATGAATATAGACCCTTTGAAAGTGGCAGAAAGTTTGATGTAACGTACGGATGCTTTTACGTTTTACGAGTGTGTTCAAAACTTCCAGTACTTCGGCCTTTCCGTTTTCCGAGTAAATGTTTATACAGTACGTGTACGTTTGATTTTATCCTTAATAGAAACAATTAAGGAAAAAGCAAAAATGAAAAAAAGATTCAAATTGAATTGTTGAGACTGAAAAAAATGTATGTGTTATACTAGTATAAAAAAGGCAATATACTAATATTAAAAATATTATTTGGTGTTTTGAAGGAAAATTACGACAGAATTAAAATGCAAGACTATATGTCAAGAGATGGTTGTATTAGCTGGTAAAATAAAATATAAAAAAAGTAACAAAAATATGCGATCTCGGTACTGCCATCATTTAACTTACTTAATCGAATTTACTATAAAATAATATGTTTTTTATTTAAAATTCAAACAAATACGAATTTATTAAAGTGTAATAGCTTAGTTTAGTTAATAAAATTAATAATTTTGTATTACTTACAATTTTCTAAGTTAAGTAAATTCATAAAGGTATCGATTTTATGTACGATATAATAAAGTGTAAAATAATTGTAAAGTGACTTAGATTTCAGTTGCTATGGATGACAATACTACTGTACTGATTTGGAATATGACCGCTGTTTTTGCGCGAATTTTTAATATAAAAAAAACAATCTCTGGGATTGAATGAATATTGAAATTATAATATAACAAAGGACAAATTCGAGCCGAATCAGGGATATCATAAGTCACAAGAAAATGCTATAGATGATTTTCTTACATAATACAGAGATAAAAATTCAATACTGAATTTACAAAAAAAAAAAAAAAACCCACGCCAATAATGTTTCAAGTTACTCATCATCTCACAACGTTCGAGGATAATCCCTAGCGAGTGAATTGCAATACTAAGATATGAGATAATTCGACATACATGAGCTACTGCACGCTTTTAATTTGTTATTATAAATAATTACATGTAAAGTCAATCAGACTATTTTTCAAATAGTACGTTCCGGATATGTTTTTAAGAAATCGTGGACATGAATTGTTTGTTTTTTTGAAATGTAGAACCAGTCTGCCAACGGGGATGCCAATGGTAAAAGCATTAACAATATTGCTTCGGATGTAGACATATTCCATGTGGACGAAACTGAGTTCAGGTGAATACTATGTTTTAATGTGTTAAAGTAGATTTTTCATGAGCTTACATGGTTGAATTTCTTGCTATCCTAATTTTTTGTTGTTACTTTCTTGAATTTCCAACATTAAACGCTTAAATATTTTGACGTTTCGAAAGAAAGAACTTGTAATTTCAATTTCTGTAACGTGTGTTTATATAAATAAATAAGTATGAAATAAATATTGCGGAGTTATTTGGCAAATTACATTTTAATTTTCGAAATATATAAAGCTATGTCTTTTTGTTAAATTTTTATTGTACGCTGATATAATCAATAAATTGGCGAAAGTTAACTTATAGTACAAGGCACAGCAACTCTCTTAGAGAGATTCATAAATATAAATGTGTATTGTCAATTAAAGTATAGATTCTTGTTTTTCTTCTTCACAGTATACGAAAAAGTGTGTATGAGATGAAGTCTACACCTGATAAATGACCGGAACAAGGCTGATTCATGTGTGTGCATTCAAACTGTTTGTACAGATAACGGTACGTATGGAAAAGAATTCGTTTATACGATCAGATTTCAAGGAATTCGATAAAACACGAGTAGTGTAGGAATGATCGAGATAAAAGAGAGTAATATGTCGTGATTGAAAGAATACGTACACATTGTAGGTTGATGACGTATTTATAAGTTGATTCCAGTACAATTGTTTGTAGAATTTTACATTATAATAAATGACTAAAAAAAAGTTTTTTTTTGAAATGAATATAATTTTAAACGATACATCTTTACCAAAAATATTTTTAACTTTGCATAAACAATTAAATTACTGCGTTGATAACGAGCAATGGATCAGTTAGTATCGCTTCAATTTTACCATATTAGTACTTAATAGTAGAAGTTAGATACAACGACTAAATGGTGATTATTTTTTTTTACCGTGTTTTTTAATGTAATACAGCATAATTGGATATGCATAAATAATAAAATATTTCTTATGAGGCTAGTCACTAACCAAAATCTGATATAAAGAATTCATATGTTTTAATTCAATCCAATTATTTTGTATGTAAACCTTTTAAATATGACATCTTTAAAAAACAAATAAATCCGCATAATATTCACAAGTATAAAATCAGACATGAACTACGTTTTATTCCAAAAATCAAGAAGTTATGAAAAACAATGAAGCTGGAAATGCTTTCAAAACGGGAAATAACAATATGGTAAAATTGAAGAAATCATAATGTTTAAATTGATGTGACACAATTCATTCGTTAAGTTCTACTTATATTTAATATCACATCAATCATGATCGTTCTTTTTAAAAACAGTTAACGCTGTAAAAAATGTTGAAAATAATTGTGTGGATTTGTTCGTATTTTAATAAACTATTCGTACGAAATATTAATATTTCTGAATTATTCGTATTTTATAATACAATTACACGTAACTGATATACTTATAGAAATTAATAAAACGGGGTGGTTTTGAAATGTTTTGTAAAACGAATATTAATTTGAAATGGTTTTTCTGTCTGATAGTATTTTCTATCGCACGATAAAATAGAATTTTCCAAGCCATATATTTGAATTTTTATAATTTATCCGTGGCTTGATAAAATGCAAGTCATGTAATAGAACTTCTTAATCAACTCAACGCTAAAAACTCGAAGAGCTGCCCAAAAGGAATTCTTCAACCGTGATCGACGGTGAACGACGAGCAGACGATATTAAAGGCATATATTTAAAGAAGAATATAATAATATCTAATATTCGAGCCGACGTTTACGTCAATAGCTTTATTGTAGCACATCAATCAATCTTGAAAGGAAAACTGAACCAATTTGATAACCACAGCTTACTTGGAATAATTGCTTCATTAAACGTAAATGTAAAGTAGTGTAAAAATAATAAAATAAAAGATTTTTTTTCTTTCACATGTTGCAATTTATTATATATGCCACTAAGTAAGAGCTTTTAAAATAAAAAAAGGGTTTAAAATAAATTTCTTGAAAAAGTAAAACTTTTTTGAAAAAATCGTAACTATCTTTTTTTAACATGCGCCTGTTGTTAAATGATACACAAAATTTCCATTGAAAAAGACGAGGATAAGAAAATAAATATATCTTGCAAGAAACTGTATTCAAACGACCGTGTGAATGAATGGACTATGGCGAGCTTGCCTCATATTATAAGTTAACGGGGCCGTTCTAAGTATCGGGGGTCAGTAGGCTGACAACTTAATTGATGTCGAAGCAAGGGTGAAAGAAAAATTCTACCGTTAAAAACACAAAATTACACTTCCTAAATGATGATTAAAAAATAAGCGTTTCCGCTCACTACTGATGGTTTTCCCCCTTTACCTTAGTAATTTATCAATTCAATGATTCCGAAACACATACAAGCTTACTATAAATCAAGTGTATTTAAGGATAAAAACAACGGCCATTCCATCAACCTGTAATAATATTTTCTTCGTGTTCGAAGCCTGTTTTTTGGAATTATTACTTATTTTTATTATGCATGTAAACAGCTTTTCAAAATAATGAATCACGTTTACTGAAATACTTTGGTAAAATATTATATTAAATCTCTGGAGTAATGTATCTTTGCACTATTTCCTTTGAATACAAACTATTGATAGAAAAAAAATATTTCACAAAAAGACATTTTATAGATTTTGTTTGGTTTATCGTGCTTTGCTTTGATAAATTGAATACGTGTTGTTTTGATATGAACCTTTTTGTGAAAGTCTATTTGCTATATCAATAAAATATATTCAAACAAAAAATGCAGTCTTCTTGTGCTGTTCAACTTTAAAGAGAAGTAAGCTGATTTTTTATATACCATTTTTACGATATATACAACTAAATGATTAACATTCAAAAGTTTCAAAATAAACATTAAAATTTTAATGACGGTTCATGACGGTTACTTCTTTTTGTTTTGAATACAAAATCTTTTAATCGTTTGATGGCATTTGTTGAAGAATGGAGCTATAGATGAGAAAATTCTTTTTAAATGAATCCATTATAGAATGACCTGCCAAAAATAATCATTTTGTTTTTATTAACACTTTGGATGGGACTTGGATATGAAAATAATAAAAAAAAAAAATATCTAATCAATTGTATATATTATCTAACATATTAATAATGACTCTTAAGCGGGATTCAGTGACCTGCGTATTTTATAGTTAAAGATACTAATCAAGTCAAGCAGGTCAAAAGGTGTACAAAGAAAAAAAGCTACCATAAAATGAAAGCCAATACCTTACCACATGTACCATGTCTTTCAATGCTATTATAACATATGATTTATCATGACTAACCAACGAAAAAAATGTTTGAAAGTGTTGGTTAACGTTTATTGATTTTATCGCATATAATGGATATAATATTATTAAAATGCATCGGGTTTATTTGGACTAGCTATAATTTATTTTATGTTACAAAAAAATAAAGTGATTACTTTCATAGATAAATAAATTTAGAACAAGATGTTATATGGAAACTCATTTCAATATATTAAATAAAAGACTTGATTCCTTAAATATAATTTTTTTATTCACAATTCTTTTCATGTAAAAAATATTGTTTTCGTTAAAATTCAATTCAGATGATCTTTTTATTAATTTTATTACCTTATTCATTATTTGTATGATATAGATATTTTTAAACTTATAAAATAAACACTTAAATGTCAAAAACCTTTATAAAATAAAAATAAAACATTCAAAAGCTTTCAGTATTTTAGTAAACGAGTTTTACGTTGCATTAAAGAAGAAAATAATGTGCGACTGTTTCCAATGAAATTTTGCTGCAATGTTAAAATATAATAAATATTCGATGCATTGAACTGTACGTACGTGATATATTTACAAAACATGACAATATTCCGTTGAAATTTTACATGCCAATCATACCAAATATAATTTCATCCAACAGAAAAACTTTAATCGGTATGTCAATAACATGGATAACCTCGCATAAAAAATCATTATTCTTTGCCTTTCAGCATTTAATTATATGAAAAAAAATGATTAATGATAATTTGAATAATTTGAATGACATTAAAAAAATATGGGCTTAACATTTCAATAATATATCATATTTAAGTTTCATTGTAAATCTTTTCAGTTTTCAAATATTCTTTCTAACAATTTTTATTTGACGAGATGATAAATTATTTTGTTATCAATTATAGTGTATAAATACACTTATAAGTATGGAAATAAATTTTACAAGTCATAGTGATACCATTGAATTTTTTTTAAATTTTATTATATTTTAAAGGCTTTGTCTAGAGGTGAAAACTTTTCTTTGGCGATTTGATAGTATGTGTTCTAGTCCTAGCCAGGTTGATATAAAGTATAAATTTTTAAAATGTTCTTTTAAAGTTTCAAAAATAATAATTGCTTACTATCAAAGTTGTTCTTGAATGAGTTTACAAATTATTAAGCTTATCCCAAGTGGAAATAATGATTACATAAAAATCTTTTCGCAATAGGAAAGTCTTTATTTAGTTAAAAATATCAAACCTCGGGATAAAAATAGGTTCCTAAATAAATGTTGCGTATTTATTTATTTATAAAGAAATTGTATTAAAATGAAAACAAAGTGAAATTTTTAATATCACCGATGTAAATTTCAATATTTGATATGCATGTGGTACAAAAATATTTGTAAGATATATTAAAAAAATTACACGTATAATATGCAATAAAATAAAAATGATTTTTTTATGAATTGAATACTTTTCTTCATCCAGAAGTATTATTCGAGTTCCTTGGTAAATCGTAGTTTCAGCCACATTTATTTTCTACCCATTTCCGTCATATTAATGTTTAAATTACGCTACAAATGAATTATTCATTTAGATATTTGTTGAAACCAATTCGTTTATAATTAATTCATGGAAATTCTTAAAGGAAACAAGTGACATTCTAATTTATAAAAAAATATTAAATTAAAAAAAAAACCTAATATCACAACTGTCCTTAATAAGCTGAAGATATAATAATGTAGCAATAAACAATCCCGCTGCTTGACATTTACGCATGTCAGATCTCTACGGGTCTTGGCATCATTCATTGTTCGTAAATAAATTATTTCCAAATCTGTTTATACGCCAGGTTTTTTTATAATCATATTAACCCTAAAAGCATTTTCATTGAAAAAAATCGTAATTCAATTGGTAAGAATTAATTATGGACATTTCATTTTAACGATATAAGTCGCCATATAATGTTTACATGTGAATTGAGAACTATAAGCACCAAGGTGAACCGTTATATTGTTTTTCTTTTATTGTATAATGTTTTATTGGGAATATTTGGTATATTGGTAATTAATTTCATTCATTATGACACTGAAGACACTTTTCATTTAACTGGATCTGAATATATGCAACGAACAATGTTGTATAAGTAAATTAAATTAAATTAAAATAAAATTACATTAAAGGTTGGGAGATTTATCTCTGAGAATTGTTTTATCAATACATGTGACTATGAATATTTACTAAAATTTAACAGTAAACAAATCGGTTACATCAGTTGTATTTTGAATGAAACCGTGTTCGCACTTGCATTATTAGTATTTGTATTTTATAAATACAACCTTTATAGAATATGTAGGCAGCTCTAATACTTCTTTTTCTACAATTTATGTCGTATTATATGAAATGTATATGGACATCGACAATTACTCTAATACCAGTGGTGCGACGACGATTGTCAAAATGTTTCCCGCCCAAGGATTGTCGACTGAGGAGAGCTGCGGGCGGAGGGGTAGGCAGGGGTTATCGATCGACGCCCGGGCGGCCTTAAATACTACCGTCGCCCCCGCCCTTCGTACGGTGGAGGGCGGGAAGGACCCAGAGCGAACTTTTGGCGGCGGAAGTTTCCCAAATGTTTTATGATTCATGTCGGTTAGTGGGATGTGAATTAATTTAATGCCGAATCAATTGCCATCATTACTTTTTTGCACTGTGTCAAAAAATGTTTGAAAGTTGCTAATTCAAACTTTTACGTAGGGATAGAGAATTTAGGTTTCATTTCCACTGAAAAATTAAATTATTTTGTAGAAAAAATATTTTTGAAATAATTCAACAAAAATTATAAACAGACTCGTGTATGTTTGTGTGTATTGTACAACATATTTCAACATTTGATAATTTAGGCAAAGGATTGTATATTATTGATTATTTAAAGATACGATGCTCTTAAGGCAATATTTTAGTGGTATTTATTTATTAACACTCCAAAGTAATTAAAAGTGTAGGGCAGCAATTGACGAAAAGAAATATTCACCGATTTATTACATCTATTCACATTAGCTTTGATATTATCACAAACCTTACTGAATCCTTACAACTTAGCTATTGAATACTTACATTTTTTTCCAAATATCATACGTATTTTTTTACTTCCTTTAAATGGAAAAAGTTAAAGGAACTAACAACAAGCAGTTTTATGTTTTGTTATGCCTAATACTCATTACAAATGAATTCATTTTAAAAATGTTTCAATTATTTCAACATTCTAATTACAATTTATTCACCAACACAATCTACCTCCAGATAAAAAAAATCACAATCCATCTCATTCTCATCTTAAATCCAAATATTGGTAGAAGGCTCCCTTTTTCTAATATCAACTATAACTTAGACTGAATTATAGCAGTAAATATAAGCTCTGCCGTATTTGGCATTTATACAATAATAAATATTAAAAATATGCTTAGAAATAGTCTGCAATCAATAAAGAAAGAAACAAAAGACACATGGATAGAACTACCCATACGGCAAATTTTGAGTAAAATTTCTTGAGATTATAGTTAATTTTTTTATCTATCAGCTAAATAACATAATTAAATTAATTATCTTGGAAAATTATGTTTTGAAAACAATTAATTCATTTGGATGATAGATAATTTGAGTCTTAATTTTACTGTTTAAAATACCAGCTTTTAAGTATTTTTAAAATTTATAGTTTTATTTGTGTTACGGTCAAATTCTTTTGAACTTGGTTAAACTATAAGTAAAATGTTAGGCTTTTAACGAGTCATATTCTTTCAACGAGAAAATATGTCTTTCCGTTTTCTCAGTAATGGTTTTCACATCCTTGTAAGTAACTATAGAGTATTGGTTTACTTTTTATCAAGAATACAAATCTAAATTCAATCTATATGCTTGAAAAAATCCTTTTTTGTTCAATTAACTGTGTTTTTTAAATATATTATTCCATTTTTACACAGCAACAGAGAGAACTTTATTTTTATATTTTTGAATCAAATTTATAAATTATTTATGTAACCATTTTTTCACTACAGCACTAGGAAACAATCCGTTATACTTTTTATTTGAACTTGATTGTTGGTTTATATATTTATAAATGCTTATTTGATAATTTGAAATTATTCTAACGAATTTGATGATTAAAATTATGTATTATGAAAGCCTCTCAGATAAAATAATTTAGTTTGTAAAAGCTTTTCATTTAAATGTTTACTAGTCATTCAAAAAGTATGTTATAAAATTCTTAAAAAATAATTGTCATTCTGTGTCAATAAATCAGCGTTCAAAACAGAAATGGTTCAGGAATATATAATTTATGATTTTGTTTTAATTATCACCGCACCGCACCGTTTTGAATCTTTCTAAAATCGAATCGTTATATTTTAGTTATGTTTTTGTTATCAGTTCTATTCAAACAACTTTACTGTGTAAATAACCGTAAGCTAATGCATTAAGAAATTGTTGTATTTTATATTTTAATAAGATATGAAATGTTTTCATATTATGTTCTCAAATAGATAGAAAAACTAATTTTCCCTTAATAAACCGCTCTTTTTCAAGAATAAGAGAACATGATACATTTTAGATAACAAAGTTATAACAATTTTTCAAAACCGCTCCGTCTTTTGTTCTGTGATTTATTTATTTATTTGGTAAATACACGTTACAAAAAATAAAAAAATACAAGTTTTTCACTTGTGGAACATCAACAATTAATGTTGGAAATTAAAGAGGTAAGCAACAAAACAAACTAATCCATGTAAAATCTACTTTAATACATTTAAAAAAAAGTATTCGCCTAAATTCATTATCGTCCACATTCTTATATTCATGAAATATGATGTGAAAAAAATCTTATGTATGTATTTCACAATTAAAAACTTAAATAATATCTTAAAAGAAACACGAGGAATTTTTAATATTTATGAGAAATTTATTTCTATAAAAAAAATATCATTCTAATTGCATGATTTTATGAACATCAATTACGATCAAGGTTGATTTTAAATGTTTCATTGTGGCATTTACTTAATATAAAGTAATTAAAATAAATTTAATATAACACTTTTTTTTTTTTCAATAATAAAAACACATTTTTTTAGTACTTATTTCCACAATATATTTTTTGATCAGGATGTTGCTCATCGCGAGCATTATCAGTTGATAATGCTCGCGATGAGCGAAACCGGTCCTGATCAAAAAATATATTGTGGAAATAAGTACTAAAAAATGTGTTTTTATTATTAAAATATAATGCCTTTCCATCAAGAAGTGACAGTTAACACCTTAAAAGTGATTAATATAACACATTTACTACATTAATAAAACTTACCAATTTGTATATTGATATCATTCGAAGTATTATATAATAATTTAAATGGTTTATTTTGTATTTTGTTTGTATACTATTTATCCAAGAAATCACTAAAAACATTACAGAGTTTAAAGGTCAACTAAGTGAACGATAATATGACATCAAATCCTAAATAAGCACACAAATTATTACGAAGTTATCAAAATTGTTGTAGAGCTTTGTAAATAAGTAAATAATTGGTCTAAATATATTTTATTATATATAATAATAACAAAAGGAAGATGTTTTAAGCTAAGAAAAATATTTGTTTGAAATTTATGACGACACTATAAAGACTTTATATAATATTTAACAAATTTATCACTTCTAGATAATATTTTCATTTATATATATACTTTAATTAGATTTGTAAAATATTCATCTGTGAGTTGATAATATACAAGCCGGATAAAAAAATACCATGTAAATTGAATAAAGCCTCGACTTGGTTAGGGTTCATTATGATATTATCATAAACAGGGAGGATAATGTTGATGGATTTGTACACCCATAATCTTGTTATCTCAAAAGTACATTTTTTGAAATGCTCGTCTGCCAAGAAAACGAATGCAAAAATGTTTTACGACCGTGAAACATATATTATTCAAAATTTTGTCCATCTTACGATGAACTGAATCATTTTTTATGAGCTAATCCGTCGCGCGTTGCTGCGATCTTAGAGTAAAAAAATACAAAGAAAATCGTTATGATAAAAAACAATTTAATTGTTAATAGTGATAATTGGTGTTAACAGTAATAATATACATAAGATCATAGCTTCTCAACCGGTGATCCGCGAAGATTTTTGGGTGAGCCGAAACATTCGAACTTTACGTTGTATTTTATAGATTGTTAAATTTTATTTTTTGTTACTGTTTGTTTCAATATACTTAAATATTATTATTTAAGCATTCAACTAAGTAAAATTAAATATTTTGAATAAAAAACAATTAGATAAATATTTATATTTTATTCCAATGACGATGGTTCGCAAAACATTTTTGGATTTTTTGGTGGTCCGCAGATGTAAAAACGTATAGAAACTATGCATTAGATTATACATATATTTCTTTTCTACACCAGAAACCTTTACTGGAGTGTACTCGAGAAAAAATTTGTGAAGTTTGATATCGATCGGATTCATGCTGTAGTAATGACTTGAATGAAAGAGTATACATTCGAAACATTTGCGGCAGTGTACTCAAGAAATTTATAAAGTTTCATATCGATCGAATGAATGGTGTAGTAATCCATAAAGGACAAACATACACACATACGATGATATATATTTGTAGATGATAATTTTCAAATTTTCACATGGCATGAGATAAATACCTTTCACTTGAAGTCTGGTCAGTAAACAAGTAAACCGTACTACAAAGATGTAAACATTTGTAGAACTAAAATACATTGCTATTTTTTCACCGTGTTAAGTAAACCGTACTTCAAGTAGATTTATTTAACTGAACACAGTATTTCAGCCAAGAGGTCTATGTATTCATCTATTAGATAGATATTATCGGTAAAAAAGTAACCTTTACGATATCTTACAAAAGAATGTACATTTTATAATTTCATGTTCATGTTTATGATACGCGTAAAAAATTACTCATGCCCTTTGATACGCTATGTAATTCTGTTCCTGCATTGGTGAAAATCAATTAATTACTTTACTGTTTCATTAGCCATGCAAGGTATTTCGTTTCTTTGATAATCATAAATACAATGCCATTCGTTTATTTATTATAATTGAATGATTTTTTTTCCAAATTTTATAATTTAAATGGTTTGACATCGCGAACATTATCAACCTATAAGCAAAAACCGTCGTGGTATTCGTATTATAAATGTGGAAGATTTAGTAAAAAACGATTATTATCCATTTGAATAAATTTTAGTTTTATAAAAAAGACATTTAACCACAAAATTGACGTAGCGTTCAATTAATGTCAATGAATTTGCTTGACTTGAGGTTTTGTAATTGACATACACAATATTAAGTTCAAGAGATCTGTGAGTTTTAAGGTGTTAACTACCACTTCTTGATGGAAGGGCATGATATTTTAAATAATAAAACACATTTTTTTAGTATTCATTTCAACAATATAATTTTTGATCCGGACCAGTTTCGTTCATCGCGAAGCATTATCAACTGATTATTAATAAGTGATTGTTAAAATTTAATTTTTAAATTAATTTTCATTATTTATTTTAATATTGTATGCCTTCCTGTAAATTGTTTCTTAGTTCTTGAGCTCATGGTTTTTCATCACCCATCAGTTGAAAATGCTTGCGATGAGCGAAACCGATCCTGATCAAAAAATATATATCGTGGAAATAAGTACTAAAAAATGTGTTTTTATTATTTAAAATCTCTGTGAGTACTCACTTCTTTACAATTTATTTTTCTCTGATATGATATTTTTGACACAATTTTATTAATCGGATATAAAAATAATGCGTAAACTTTTTTCTTTTCAAATTTTTATTGTACCACAAAAAGTTAGTTCTTTAAAGCTTTTTTACCTAACAAAAAATAAAATAAAAAATATCAAAGATGTTTCATTTTGTTTACCTAAAATACCTTTTAAAGCATTTACTCTGCCAGGATTAATTTAAATAACTGTTCAAAGTTCAAAAGAAAGTTTTTTTGGGTTTATAATTTATAAAAATCTACTTGAAAATAATACACGTATTTTTTTCTATGAAAATATATGATTTATTTACTTTTAAATTAACAATTAATGTCACAGTTTAGTGACTTGGTGTTGGGAGCTTAAATTTACATCACACTCAATGAAGATTTGATTATAGATAATTCAAAGATGTTTTTACTTTAAAGCCTCTTTAATAGAAACAAAGTGTAAGATGACTGCTTAGTATAAGATTTGAAGTCGATCGATTTTCAATTTCGTAGTAAAAAAGATTAAGCTTTGAATCCGTTTCTTGAAAAATTCACAGAATTCGTTTTCAAGCAAGGGAATATGGATGTTGATATATGAACATTAATTATTGAGTAATTTTTTTTAATTAATAAGAGCTATTTATTCGTAAATCCTTTTCATTTTTACGTTATTTGATATAGCATAACAATTAATAGAGCTGTACTATTGTGATTCAGTAAATTTGTTAGTATTATATGTTCTACATTTATTTAAGACAAGTCAAAATTGTTTTATCTTCAGATTGAAATGACTGTTAATTTATATGAGAATATTATAAATTTAGAATCAAATACCGTATCGAAAAAATCTGTTCAATGATAGATTTGATAAAGAAAGAAAATATTTCAAATTACACGTAACACGTAAGTAGGTTGGATTCTTAGTTTAAGACTAAATGTTGTCAAAATATGGATAGAACGTGAGAAATAGATATAACAAGATTAAAACAGATTAAATACAAGTCAGTGAAGCTATTTTCTGAGTAAATATTTAGTTAAATCGTAGACGCAAAGGGGTCAGTCACGTAAAAGCATATTTTGCTCCAGAGTAGCAGAGTTGGTTTAAGTAAAATTTGAAAAACATCAAATCCCAAAATAGGCAAGTTAGATTGAAGTTTTACACTTTTATGGAAACTACCCTACATCAAGTTTGGATTATTTTTCCGTTTGATACATCGTCAAGACAAAATACGTTTTTTTTTATATTTAGATCTTTCAAAAACTGAACTTTCTCATGCTTAATCGTAGAACTTAAGACCACGAACAAAAAATTAATAACGGTTATTTTATGTATGTAGTTTTTTAAATAAATTTATTAAGACCCTATAGCTGGATGTATTTCTTTACTCGATGTTATATTAATATTTAAGCTTCAGTATATGATACAACTCGACCTTACCGTTTTCGAAAAGACAGCGGGATAGACCCTTCTCAAAGTGAGATAAAGTTTACAGAAAATCTAACGTTCATCATACATTAGAACCACAGCATCGATACATTTAATTTGATGTATATGAATGTTTATAAAACGATTATTTTTTGAAGTGCATATTGATGGACTGGGTAATTAGGCCTGCAATTATTTTGTTTTGTGATGATGAAATATATCACGACGTTCATTCTGAGCTTTCTACTTCAAGTGTATTAAATACTATTAATTTTGATACGGCAAATTTCAACAACTCGATTGTGATAGCTCTCGAAATAGTCTGATTAAATGTAGCAATAACATGTAGCTTTAATTGAGCTCTCAAATTATTCTTTATTTTTTATTGGAGTATTAATACAATGAATGAAAATACTTTCACTTCTGTACCTAGCTCAACAATCCTTTATCAGACAACTATCATTATTGATCACGCAATATTTTTGTAAAATTACCACCATTTAGATAACTACTAAACATGTAATTGAATGAAAGAAAAATCTTTTGGTCATTTTTTTTACGAAATTAAAAACCTAAGCTCATTTACATTGTTATACATAAACACGTGAATGATTTTATATTCAGTGTCACTAAAATTTTCTGTTTCAAAAAGATAATTTTTTTAAACAATGATCGGTTAGTTTCTCCCCCTTTTTAGAACCTGAATTTGAACATATACTATTGTTAAACATGTTTTAAATTTAATTTGTTGAAAATTTATATATTACCACAAGTATTGTTACTCACAACCAAGGATTTAATTTGTCGATTATATAGAAGTGGTATGGCAGTGAAAAATATCATATAACAAAAATAACTATCAATTTAATTAATCAGTGATCAATATTGATTATTAATTATCGGCTTGTGTTTTGTTATATACTTGAATGTTTCAAATGACAAAATGTGAAAATTATGTCGTTAGTGATAAAAGTCATCGAAATATCAAACGTTTGAACGATATAAAATCGATATAGAAATTTTGAGTATTAAGAACATTTTTTACGTACTATTTTCACAATTATAAATATGTATGATTAGAACTAGCTCCACTCATCTTTAGCATTATCAACTGATATTTAAAATTGAAAACAAACTTATTTCTTGTTATTTAAAATATACCGCGTTTTCCACGAAAAAGTGACAGATGACACCCAAAATTTCGATAAATAAGCTTCATAAAGTATCCTTGAATTGGTAAAACTTTTACCCTCCGATTCCCAAAATCCGATTTTCCCATCCGATCCCAGGTTTTGTTTATTCTAGTTCGACTATCGGATTTGATGCCCATTACTGTAAGTATTATGGATACAGTCTTTAAAGTATGTTTTCAAAACAAAGATAGTATGCTTAAAATTATAGAAAATAATTGTACTAAAAGTTATCAATGTGATTATTTATTTTAAAGAAATCCAAAAGACCCGCTCGCCAGGAAATAACAATTGTGTTTTAATACGGACTTCAACCATTTATGGAAAAGATCTACCAATCGAAATAATCAAATTAAGTTAAAAGTCCAATGTTCAAAAACCCATTGAGTGCCGTGGTTCTATACGTACATTATAGCTTTACTCGTTCAACAATCACGTCTATAAAATGATTCATTTCAATATTATGGTGATGTAAAAATAACTGTTTAGCAAACTATTTATGCGTGATCGTCTATTACGATAGCTAACCATTTTTTTTTATTTGCACGCCACAGTTAATATTGAAAGCATTCTATTAAAATACTATATACATCAGTGCCCCGCAACCTTTTATCTTCGACGACACCCCAACTTTTCGTTGAAAATTTCGCGGCACACCGTAATGTAAAATAATAATTAATTTATAAAAATGCGAATGGTTCATCATCAACGCATATGTCAATAATAACGTGTTTTTGTCTTATAAATTAAATCTAATTCACGCTATATGTGTATATAATATTTATGTAAATATTTTATTGTAATGAAGTAATTATTTCTGCTGCTTTTTGATTTTTTTGTTAGAAAAATGGGCCACGGCAAACCTAACATCATCTGGCAGCTATTGGTGTGCCGCGGCACACCGGTTGTGGAGCACTGATATACATGATTCTGAGAGACAGAGTGGTATGTTATCGTATTCATAAATAAAAAAAAAAAAAAATTTATGACACGCTACCATTGTTTCATTAATCACTTTTATATTATATTTTTAAATATTGATAATATTTTTTCAGTTACAATTATGTTATATAACAAAATAATCTAAGGTACTAAAATATAGTGTATCACCTTATTGGTAAAAAGTTTTTTTGCATTCTCTTGAAATAATCTTTTCACGACTTATTTCGAAGAAATATCTTTTTTTCAAGATCAAAAGCGAGAAAAAACTTAACTACAAGTCGGTAGGGAAGGATAAGCTTCCATATTTTTGGATGTGTATGAAGTTATAACATTTCTTAACAGTTGAATATGGATCAATAGTAAATATTATTTTAAGTATATTTGAAAGACGAAATCACGAAAAAACGGCCACAGGTAAAGAAGAAAAAAGCTCTGTCACCAAGACAATACACCGAGTCACACCGGTCGATCGAAATGTAACCAATTGAAATTTTCAGCAAATATTTATCGAAAGAGAAATAAAAATCTCATCGGTTCCGATGGACGATGGATATACTTCATAGATAGGTTATAAATATGATATAAAAAAGTTGAATATAAATTGAAATGGAGATATCTCGAAACAACTTTTATTTAGCTGCAATCTTTCAATAACTTACACTACGCTAAGGTTTTTTATTCATAGACAACCCCTCTAGGGCTTGTACGTGCTAACACATCAAGTGGTATTGGAGGATGTCAGTGTTGGTGTCGCCATCGTTGCTGTGCAAAAATAGACGACGGCGTAAAACTCTTGAATTTATGATTCACAAATGGAATATTAAGCGGCACAACATTTGAGTTAAAAAAAATACCACCAAAAGAACATTTTCAATTTGTTTTTAATGGCGCGATGAAATCTTTTGCTTGTCTAGGAGTATTATTTTTGTGCAATTTCGTTTGCTTATTCAATATTTCTTGGCCTTGAAAAATAAAAAATTCTGAAGTATGTATATTAAAAAACGTATAGATGATCTAGATTTCAATCAGAAATGTTTTTTCCGTACATTAATAAAAATCTGGACTATATGTACCCATTGATTCATCAAATTAATGTTAAACGTATCTTTAATTAGCACAGATAATTGGAACATGATTATTGTTATAGCTGGCCTTTTTTTAGATATTTGGAAAGTGTTTAATAAGGTATCAACCGAAATGATTGTATTCAAAATATCGAAGGCTGGCATAGGATTATCACTGATAAAGATCCTCAACTCGTTTGTGAAAGTGAGACATTTAAAAGTAAACATGGGTAGAGCTCCTTTTCAGAATCAATCTACCCGAGAGTTCCACAAGGCTCTGTAGTGTGACGCATATTGTATAATATATACACGCATGACATTCCTTCTGGTGGGGCAGATGATACGGCCATTTGAGCAAAATTTTGTAATCGACAAAGCGCTGTCACACAAGTAAAATTAATTGCTAATACCATAGAGCACTTGTGTGAAAACTGGATAATTCAAATCAATACCGAAAAATCGCGGCAGCTATGTTTAAAAGGTTTCATGAGAAACCCCAATTTTGATTGCACTCGTATATAGCTTTAGATAATAGGCTAAGAATTTAATGAGCACACTGCGATTCAAAAGCTTTAAGCTAATGGTGTAAAAATAAGACAAAACTTTATGCGAGAAGTGAGCTTATTCTCAAAAGAAAGCTGCTCTTCTATTAACCAATAACACATCCCAGGTATGGGTGCACGCTACTCCAGTGTGAGCTTATGTTCACTGGAAACATCTAAATTGAATCTGACACTTCAGATTGTTCAAAATAAATAATAGAGACAAATATGTAATGCTTCGTGTTACGTGCGCAATTCACTGCTACGTCTAAGTTTGAAAATATCTATAATCCGAGAGTTCAAAGAAAGATAGAACTGCGTAACCGTTTTAGACCGAGAATAGATCTGCCCCGACCCCCACAAGTGAAAAACAAATTTTAATCACCGAAAACACACCGAAAATGAATTTCTTTATGTTTTACATGTGCATATGCGTATTTTTTGCGGGTTTGAATGTGAATTTATTATGTGTAACATAGATACATATTATATTATAATGGGTATAATATCCACTTGGACCGGATTCACTGTGGATTTCTTAGCCCTGTAGCAACTAACGTCTGTTGGCAACGACATAAAAATAATAGAACAAATAAATCAATACATAAGAGATGAAGGACACTTAAAGAGTTTGGCGCTAACGCGTCATAGGTTTTAACGCTCCATCAATTTGATATGCAAAAGAAAAAGCTAAGTTTGATAAAAAAAATATACACAAAAAGTAAAAAAATATCATGAATTAATTGTATGAGATAAATTTATATATATTTTCGTTTTTATATGAGATCATTTTCTCTGTTGATTTCTAAATCGTGACAAGGTAAGTATTCAAATTACAAAGAACAAACGTCTTACAAGAAAGCTTTTCGACACTGTTTTCAAAATTTTATAAAGTGTGTAATATTAAAATTATTAATCTAGTGTTATGAAGTTAGATATTTATAATACGAAGCTGGCACCAGCTTAAACTCACTAAGCTTTGAGTGTTATCTACTCGAATAAATAGCAGTTAGTAATTTTAATTGTGTTGCAGACACCGCATACGCAAGTATTATTAAAAGCTGTTTTTATTACGACAATTTGAAAAAAGCACTCGCTGAAAAGATGTCGCTACTACCCAATTATTTAAAATATGTAACTATTTAATTGATGTGTACAATAAATTTAGCTTACCAAAAATGTACTTACTTAGTATTAGTTTGGTAGTTAAATGTATGTTTGGGCCTAGTCCTAGGGTCTATATTTTTACTTTGTAACTAATTCCTCTTGTATATAATCGATGCAAACTTTAAATTGCGTGTCAGTTATGTTGCATCTGAATGAAACAATATCTGAAGATGCCGAAAGGCGAAACCCGGGTCGTTACTAACGAAACATGAAAATAGCACAAAGTTTCAACAATTCATATATGAAATTTCATTAACTGTAATTTTTTGGTGAATAGGCATGATATTTTAAATCAAATGTTTTTTCCGTAATGGGGGAATATGTGGTTACTCAAATATTTTTGATTACATTTAATTAATATGAAGTATGAATTAAAAAATCAATCATAATTTAATACAGAGCTTAAAGTCAAATATGAGCTAACATATACATAATAATATATAACATAACTTGTTTGGTGCAATGTTGTTTCGAAAAACAAATGTGATATTATCGCCTCGGCGGCAGGTAATCCTTTAAGTATATTAGTAACCAGCTTTGGTTTTGGCATGTGATGGCTGCCGATTCGTGATAAGCCCATTATTCAAGCGGAGAGGCCATATACGAAATGTCAGTGATGTAGGTGATGTAACAAAATTAACTGCATCGCGGGAAAAACATATTTTTAAATGCATTTCAGAACTTACATTTCTTGCACATTGATTCGTTATTTTTTTTGATCGACATTTTAGCAATGGTTAATATTGTTATGGTGTTTTTTCAACTAAGCTTATCTCGAGTGACATTCGAAAATTCACTTCTGAGTTTTTACTGTTTCTATCGTAGGCATTTCAAAATATTTAATACCTAAGTTGCAAGGAGATTCCATACATTTAAAAATAATTTTCTGCCTATAATGATACTCAAAGAATAGAATATATCACGGTGAAAAAAATAGCAATGTATTTAAGTTCTACAAAATTATTTTTTAAAAATATCGTTGATGGCGTGAGCCAAAATAGCTTCTACCGAATGAATGCCAATTCAATCAATAAATAGAATATATGAATAATATTGCCACTCTTCTATAAAATACTAGTATCAGAACAAATATTTCATTTTGAAAAAGTATTGTATAAAATTTATAAAACCTACGTAATTTAACCTACCTAAACAACTTAATGCAGTTTATTTATACTGGAAGGTATCAACACAATTCTGGTAAATACATAGTGTGTTATGTGAAAAAAATTTGCCCTTACTTCCAGCGTTAATTTGTTTCTCTTCAGGTATGATTTTTTTGTAAAGAAAAAAGTATTGGTTATTAGTGTTAGAATTTATTAAAAAAATCCCTGGTCACTTGGTCGTGAAAAAACAAACGATTTACTTTATCAAATTTGAATTGTAACAAATTTGTACGAGTCCACATGTTTTGCCACTAACGACCCGGGTTTCGTCTTTCGCTATCTTCAGGCTTTCTATAACAGGGATGCAACAGAAGTGACCTACTTTATCGTTTTGTTTTAAACAAAATAAATGATGTAATAAAATGTGTCGTAAAACAGTGATTTTAATCAAAAGTGTCAATCTTACTTCTGAAGAGTAAAATTGAAACATCCAATACTCAAATGTTAAGTTATAATTGATGTAAGCTTAGAGCGTAATTGAAATTCACATATTAGAGATCGAGATACATTACGTTATTGTGATGATCGCGCTAATTATAATTTAACGCATATGCCAAAATCACGAATACGCTCATTAGTATTAATGTCTACCTTTAATTTGTATAATATACAACACAAACAAAGCGCTAACACGAATACGTGCCATGGTGCTTATCGTCCCATACAGGCCGTTAACTCCACATCGTTGGTTCGTTTTACTCGCGCACCTGCCGCGGGCTAAAATAAAATTACAAATTTTCTCAAGGGAAAATAACTCACATCTAATATTATAATTTGATTATCTCAAGAAAGTTAAGATATTTTCTTTTAAGAAGAATACAACAAATCTAGATTTCAACAGCTGCAGCTCTCTTGAAGGTTTCTGGCAAAGACGAGGTAAATATTCTTTTCTTTAGAATTTTGTGTATTGTATTAGAATCTTTAGAGCTTTCTTTCAAGAGTATTTAAAGAATGTATTAATCTCAATCATTAGGTTTAATTAATTGAAAATCTGATATTCAAAATAAAAAAGAAAAAAAACAATGATATTCTCATAGCTTAGCTAATTATTATAAAAATTATACGTATATATTTTATATGAATCTTTAAATGCAATTGTAGACATGTAGCCTTCAAAACTACTTCATGGAAGAAAAATTAGCACATATATTTGGCATATAAAACGTAGTAAATACAAAAACACAATTATATTTAATTGTTTAATGTTCTTTCATGTTTCTGTAAAAAATATCATTCGAAAATACTTTACTATTTTTAAGTATTTAAAACTGTATTTTATCAAAGCTTAACAAGATAAAACAAATGCATTCATACATTTTCCATGTCATTAAAAATTAAATTTCAATGAAATATGACTGTAAAAATCGTGATTCATAAAAAGTTTTAAAAAATCTAATTTGGTATAGAAATTCCATCAGTTGATATCATAAATTATGTGAAAAACTTATTGCAAAGTCTTCAAGAGGGTGAAATAGATTGCCTACGACTCGAACACATCAATTTAAAGCAACTCAGTAATTCGGACTTTGTCAAATTATCCGGCGTCACCGATGACGCCAATCTGATTTCAAAATATATTTTAATGTAATATGACCCCTACTGTTAGAAACACGCAAAAATAACGTATTTTTCGATATAACTGACAAGTAACACGTCATGACCGAGCTCAAGTGTGTTGTTTTTTTAAAACAAAAACTATTGTAAATGTAGTTGTGTAGAACTTAAAAAAACATTTAAGTTTGTTTTAATAATTGTAATGGATTTCATGTAATATTTTATAACTGTCCAGCGTATTTCTTACGAAATTTCTGACAATTTTACTTTCGATCCTACCTAGTTATACGATTTTGTTGCATAATAGATAAAAAAGTGTGCAAAAATGCATACATAAATTGTGTATTCACTGTGTTTTACGAAATGATTCATTTGTTTATGCATATCAACAGGATAGAACGTAAGTTATTTTGTTGTAGATTTTAAACACTTTTGACAGAATGCCATTAATTGATTCACTGTCTAAAAAATCAATTAATTTTGGTTATATCCTTTCAAATGTCACTTCATTGAGAAAGACATTATATAAAAAATAAATGAAAAACATTTATTAAACGATTTGTGATAAAGAATTCCTTGACGACCTTTACTAACAGACAAATTTTAACGTACGGACGTCCAAATATTTTCAGATCAATTTTAATTTTGTGCTGTCCGGTGTCAAAATAATGAATTAACTTTTATTGAGATTTATTCACAATTTAATTGTTAAACTTTCCTTTTTGTGAGTCTTTTAATGGAATATTGATGTAGATTAATATAGATGAATCAATCACAAAGGATACAGTATTAATTTATAAGATTTTTTTAACGCTTTGTTTGTAACTTATATCGTTTCAGATTGATCTTATTATTTTTATGATTACCTGAAACTTTTTCTTAAATATTTTATAAAGCTAATAATTGTAAAATTTTAATTGTTACAACTTTGTACGATTCCAAATGTTTGGTCACTAACGACCCAGGTATCACCTTTCGGCGTCTTCAGGCATTCTATCACACGGGTGCAACAGAACTGACATTATTTATGATATCGACTGAAGGTGCTTGACGGAATTTCAGAATCAAATTTGAATTGTTAAAACATTGTACGATTCCATATGTTTTGTCACTAACGACCCGGGTTTCGCCTTTCGGCATCTTCAGGCACTCTTTCATACGGATGCAGTGTAAACAAGTGCCACAAAGCTAATAATTGTAAAATCACAGTTTATATAGATAACCTCCTGATGATTTGATATTTACCAGTAGAAAATGCTTCGCGACGAGTGAAATCGGTTCTTTTTGTTAAATTGTACAATTGTAGAAATTGTTACGTAAGAAATATTTATAATATTTTAAAACGAATTTTCACGTGAAAAAAATCAATACTCTATACGTAATTTTGTTCTGTCGCGCCACAGATTTTCATGTGAAATGGCTTGAATAATTTATTAGGAAATTATTATCTGCGACGGATAATCATTGTTTGCGTGTACTGACCTGTTACGAGTGCTTGCTTTTCGTACTGTATTATTATTTTTATTTTCTTATGCTAGGGGAACGCTGATGCGTGTCACAAACGGTTTTGCTTTGTTTTGATCTCGTGGTTATCCTTCACGCACGCCACCGTCGGTTGAGCAGAGGATGCATTGCTTCTCTACAAACGCTCGTTTTTCAAAAGCTCTTATATGCATTTTCAAATCAATTACATGATTATTAAATGATTTATTTTACACAAATTCTAAATTAAGCAACAGATTTTTTTGTCCCTTAAGCTTTCAAACATACTTGAATACATACAAATATGTTACATATTTGAATTGTTAAAATTTTGGATAATTTCAAATATTTTGTTACTATTGGCGCGGGTTTCGTCTTTTGACATCTTCAGGCATTATATCACAGGGAAACAACAGAACTGACATAGAATGCCTGAGATGCCAAAAGCCGTAACCCAAGTCGTTACAAAAGTGACAAAACATGCGGAGTCGTACAAAGTTTTGACAATTCAAATTTGATATTCAAATTTCATCAAGCATCTTCAGTTGATATCATAAATTCAGCACATATATATATCATATTGTTGTATAGGTGATAACATTTTTGGAGTACAGAAATCAACAAAATAGTGTACAAATTGAATTAGAATAATTTCCAGATCTACTCAAAAACTGCCATTTTATTGTTTGAGAGTGAAAGAATGTCTCGAAAAAGATATTTAATTAAATAAAATTGTGTTTTTTATTTGGAAAATATTTGAGACCTTCGTGGTTTTCAAATATCAATACGATGGTACTGTGCGATAGATGAAAGTTTGAATCTACTCAAAACAGTATAATGAGACGTACGTTGAATTGATTTGACAAACATCTGACAAAAGTCTTAGAACGATATCTAACAGTGAATATTTATAAGATAATTTTCTATACGTTCATTTTTCCTAGTAATGATTTATTGAGTTTCATTAAGTTCCAAAACAATTTGAATGATAATATTTTTGCACTGTAATACTTGTAGAACTTTTGTATTTCATTTTTGTAGCTATAATTACGCCTTCTAGCTTCTTCGAACATTAAATGTGTACCTATTTGCCCTTCTTTGTGTCTTTGGAAGCAATGTGTGCTAAGTGCTTGCTGATAAAAAAGACATAAACAATGCTAACAGCTTCGAAAGTGTATCACGTACGTCTAAAATAACTCTAAGACGTCAATTGTGAGTATTTATAAATCTATTATAGTAACCGAAAACTTTTAAAATCTAATTTCTGTTAGGGAATGTTAAATTTTCAGCAAAGCAATATTTCATACAAAATTGATTGTGTTAGGAAACATAAAATACTTACTAATAGTATTCAGCAAAATATATAACTTTTTTAGTAACTCGTTCCCTGCTGAACATTTTAAAGGATATTCCAACGCCTAGACTTCAAAAATTTATTGAATAATATTGGTTTGAAATATCTTATTGAGTTTGTCAGGAAAAATCAAGCAATGCATTAACTCAAAAATTAGCGAGTACAAGAAGGTTTTATTCAATGATAATTCATATATTTTCGGGTATCAACTATCAGCACAGTAAAATCAGCCGTCTCAAAAATTGAGACGTTAGCGGTTAATAATACGAATAATTTTTTTTCTAGGTCTAGTTTCGTTTCAATATAATCTTGTCAATTGTTTTTGAACAGCAAATAAGAGTTATTTCTCACTTGACACGTATCTTCAACAAATAACACATTTTTGGTATATATGAACGCTTTTTGTCTTTAAAATTAAAATCACCACTTTTATACCAGTTTTTAAAGCTACCTTGAGATAAAATATGGTTACCACAAGCTTTCTAAAGTATGAAAAAAGCTTTTTTAAATAAAATAATGGATAAATTATATTTTCAGCGTAGTATTTTTAAAAATTGATGAGGTCAAAATCGTCGGACATCGAGACAAAAATATCATATATGACAACATATATGATATTTTTATATATATATTTTAATCATATATGACAACATATATGATATTTTAGATATAATAGTAGCATACGTAGGTGTGTTAAAGCATGATTTCATTTTCGATATCGACTGAAGGTGTTTGATAGAAATTATCGAATTACTTGAAACTTTGTACAGTTTTACATGTCTTACCACTCACAAATCAGGTTTCCACTTTCAACACCTTAATGTATTCAATGACACGGATGAGATAGAATTAACAATCTTCATGTGGAACATGTAGAAATGTATAAAGTTTCAACTACTCAAACTCAATATGTGTTAATATACGTATTTAAAAAAATTCACACTTAACCGAAACATTTGGCATATCTAATTTGTTTTAATATAGTTCATCACGTATACAACATGAATACAACGATTTGCTTATATTATGACAGCTATTAAAATGGGTAACCTCAGTGTTAAGAATTCGTGACTTTTTGCTAACCTTGCCAATCGAAAAAAAATAATTCTTAATTTACCAAAGGTTTTTTCTCTTAAAAATATGATCACATTATTTCAAGTAACTATACTATAATTTGTTATGTAGTGTGCTTTTAAGCTTAAAAGCTGCGTAGGTTGTATAATTGTTTGATACTCAACGAATATCGACACTTCTAAAAATATGCCAATACCATTTTCTAAAAGGTTATAACAAACTATTCAAAAAGAATATAATACTTAATTAATAGATTTTCTTAAAATATTCATAAAGATTTTAAGGAAGTTTGCTACAGTTGACTGTTTATTAAATACACATTCAATTATTACTCTAAAATGATTTTTATGTTTCAAGACAGCTTTGCGAGCATAAAAAAAAGTTTTTATTTCTTCAATTTGTGCTGAAGCATACCGTTTTGAAGAATCAGTAATGCACTGTTGACAAGCTGGCAATTTCAAAGGCTTTTACGGATAGCGTGCAATAAACATCCGTCTAGTAAGCAAGTTATACTCTACGCTGTCATTATGCAAGGGTGCGATTGAGGCTGAAGTGTTGTGAAAATGTATGAAATGTCAAATGACGTCTAAACACAATCAATAATTTACAGAGTTTTCCATATCCTCATTTAAGAGTCTCGTTTATTAATTATTACATTGATAATGTCATGATGGTTAGGTTGAATTGAGATTTTAATTTGAAACTCTCTTCTTTATTTATAATGAGAAAAAAATAATGATTATTAAATCGGTTTCATAAAGTCTGTTATCCAAAATTGTCGAAAATAAAATGTTTATATATTGTATGTAAAGTTCTTTTCAACATCATTTTAAAGTTTTTTTTGCAATTAAGTAACAAAGAATAGAATAAAATAAAGTATTCATTGATGACGATGGAAAATTAGAAGTTAATGCATTTATAACTAATTTATCTGTTGGCAATATCAAAAAGCCTAAATTGTATTATTTTGAGTTTATAATGGATATACTACATCAACTTGATGAATGTCTTTCCATTATTACGTAATTTGATATAGACTCTAGAAATATGAGATTTAATCAACATTACATATTTATTAAAGCATACCCGCTGTTCAAATCCTAATATTATTCAAAGCGTGCTTTTTTTACTTGTTGCGTTTAAAAACTGGCTCACGTTTTGAAAGCTTGTTCCGTTAGTGCCACGCCCAAGAAAAGTATCGTTTGTTATTTTTTCCATGGCCATCTTATCAAAGTTTTTCCATTTATTTTATATGTATGTGTCGTGCGGAAAGAAAATTCTACTTAAAAAAAGATTTTATATCAAAAATTGTAGAATAAAATGAAAATTCTTCAGATTATAACCAGTAGCATAAATAACAACGGATATTTGTTGTAATAAACACACTATTAGAATCATTAGTTTTATTATCGAAAATGTATGGAATAAAAATCGCAACCACAATACGTTAGATGATATCAACAACTAAGGATAAGTTGTACAGTACGTTATACATTTTCTGGTAATATTAAATATGAGCTTAATTAACAACAATCGCTCAATTGTCAAAACTACCACTTACATATAAATTTGCTTTACCCTATGTAAAGTAAACATACAAATATTAGAGCTTTTTTTCTCACCTGTGGAAGCTTTTGCGTTCGATTACAAATATCTCTATTTGGTGAAGGTGCTATATTATGCCAAATAAATCGATTCAAAATCAAGCAAAACCTTCAATATTGCCTGGCTTTGCTTTGTTTTGTTGTAGTCATAAAATCAATTAGTCTTTTTTTACGTAACTATCTGTATCACAAGTAACACTACAATATTTTGGAAGGTAAACTTAATTAAAAGGTTTATTTATTATTACTAGCTTCTTATTATATACTGTTTGCGTAATGAAGCTTGCTTAAACGCCGTGTTTTTTAAGTTGAATATAAATTGACTTAAAAAATATAAACATTCTCTTTTACAAAGTTTTTTGTTAGAAAACTTATTGCATATTCCTTTTACTATATGTACAATAAATACATTAATTTTGTCGATATTTTGGGTAACTACAATCGATTGACTTAAGAATACACCTATTATTTTAAACAATACTTATAACATAAAATGACATACTAAACGCTTAATTGATTAGGGAGTGGTTTGAAAAATATATGTCTTAAGCTATAATTTTAAATCAGTGTAAAGATTTTTCACACAAAGTCTATAATTAACTTTATTTTTGTGAGCTAATATAAAGGACAATAATCAGCTAACAGCCGTGTGATATTTTATACGAACAAAATATAGAAAAATAATTTAATCAAAACGAAAAATTACTAACTACATACATATTATATTGTAATTTATATATGTATCCATATTGTTGTATAAAAAATATATCCAATAAAAATTTCTCATTTGATATTGAAAAACTCGTTTCCTCAAGGAAAAACTATTTGAAGAGGTTGAATCATGAATATTCAGAAAAAAAGGCTAGAGTATTCGAAGATTCAAAAATAAATTTGCTGTAAACCACAAAATAGAAAAGTCAAAGGCCGGACAAATATTCCCGTAATTCACGCAAAGCCTTGGTTTTACAGGAGGAGTCTTTAAGCTGCGGAAGTAAGTTTCTCGTTGGACATTAGTGCAAGCAGGCATTACTTTAGTTCTGTGTGTTTCCTAGTTACTATAGATGCTTGACTACTGGGCGCACCAAAAATACTGATTACTTCTTTTTGTTTTTGTGATTTTGCACAAATATTAGAATTTATAATTTTAAAAGTAAGTACTCTTTACCTACACTGTGCTATTATTTTTTTGGTCACGAAATAATACATAAATTATTCGTTTTATCGATAATTAATGCAGATTTGGAGATAGTTAACTAATTTAAATATACTTAGTAAACTTCTCTTTAATCTATAAATTTCGATCAAATATTTATATTTTTATTCCATTGGCAGTAAAATAAATTGATTAAGAAAATACAATTTTTGTAAACATTATGATACAAACTTTTTTTGTAATTATTTGAATGTATATTATGAAGTGATCGAGAATGCTATTTCGAATATTTATTTATTTTAAAAGCAAGTATTTTTTTGGTTTTTAGTCATTTTATGTTTACGAATGATTTTATTAATCGTCTATACAACTTGAATTTGTAAAAATATTTTCAGAATATTGACTTTTAAAATGTTAATAAAACTCTTACAAAGTACGCAATGGATTTTTATAGCTACTATTATAAAATCATGAAACATAACTTGATAGAAAATTGTTAGAATCAATGAAATTTTATTGTTCAATTCCATTCATTTGATAAATGAACAGTGTATAAAAACGTATCAGTGTTACCAGACATTAGAGAAAATTGCCGAGAGACAGAAAGGGGCTTTTGTGTGGGGGTTATGTATGGCCAGCTAAAAGCCGTGGGGCAAATTTAAGCTTTGGGTATGCTAGAGTGCACCACACCACATTCGTTAGTGAAATGTGTCGATCTAGTTAACGCAATGCAACGGTTAATAGGTGTAATAAAACGCGAAATAATGAACATTTATAGACCTCGTATCGTATTATACCAGAGAGAGTATTTTCGAATAGTTCGTGAAATCAACTTAAGAAACAATATATCAGAAATTTTATTACCAATTTAATACTGAAAAATATTACCGTTTATATAAAGTTAGATAACGCATCGTCAGCAAATATTTTGTTTCGAAAAAAATAACGAAATAAAACACTTTGAAAACATCCGTCAATTCAAATTGAATAAAATAGTTTTCCCATCTGTAAATGACATTATGTCTCAGCCGTACTGGAGTTATGGTGATTTGCAGGAAGCTTATTTTTATAGTTTTGTACGGAAAGCTTGTAACCTAATAATGATTTATTTGAACCACAAAATTTTTCGAGTCCCGTTTTTTCAATTGTTTAAAGATTATACAAATTAAGTTTTAAATGCTGCGTTACTAGAATAAATTAATCACTTCATAAAAATAAATCAGTTTTCAATCTTACATTAAACTGTATATTGTACTTAAAAAACATTGCTCGTCTTTCAATTTTTTTTCGTTATCGGCTTCTGTTGTGATACCTTCGCGCTCGGGTCTCAGATTGGGTACTTTCATAAACTGATTCTTTCAATAGATGTCCAAAGAAATAGACTTTTTTATGTCTTTAATTCTTTCCAACTCATTTGATCCTTAATACGAACGCAAGCGAAAACGTCATATCACAACCCTTTCGTAAGATTCCTACTGAGTTGAAAAAAAAAGGCTTATCACCTGAGTAAGCATTTTTAGCTAATTCAGTACAAAAAATAGTATGAGACACAACGGAAACTTATACAACTTTATTTTTAACACTTCAATTCTATCCAACAAAATAATATTTTTATTTGATGTAAGTCAACAAGATTTATTTGAGCTTAAATTAAATTTTTAAATGACACAATATGAAAAGACTTGTATGCTTTAACTAAATTGAAAAATGCACGACAGTTATATTCTGAATAACATTTCATAAACATGTTTTCGATTTGTATGCTATTGTGAAATTTAAAAAAATGATTTTTTTTTCTTAAAAAAATAATGTTAGACACAATTTATACTCCAACTCAAATGGCTAATTTTGCACTATTTTACTTGAAATCTGATATTTTATAACCCCATTGACTTCATTCAATACTATGCCAACCCGGAGATGATTATTTACCCGACGGATTGCTGTAAATATAGACAGAACAATGTTTCATGGTCAGTCATTCAAAAAATAGTAAAACATGGCATACAAACAAATCACTCAATTAATTCGAATGATGACTGATAAAACAAGAACTCTTAGAAAAAAAAGTCTATTTTCATCAGTAAAATCTCCTTCATGAGTAATACATTTATTTCAACGCATTTATAACATTTTCGTTGAACCCTTCAAAATACTTATAAACTTCGGCACACCTCCTTATTGAAGCCACATCTCGTTCAAACGAAGATATTTTTGAGATTTGCGAAACATTTTTAGGAACAGGTTATATTATAGTCGCTTGGGACTACAACTAGAGAAACCGGTGGATTCAGTTGTTCGTAGTGTAATTCGTACGATTTTGCTGTTGTTGAGATCACTTAATACGATGCATTGTTTTGGTGAGAGAAAACATTTTTCTTCTTTATTTTCGCAAGTTCGTATTAAATACATACCAATAATGCTAAAATATATAATATTTTCTATTGAAAATGAAAAAAGGTTCAATAGAAAATATTGTTGATATACATTTTTCCATGCGCATCCCAAAATACTGACGCCATAATCTTTCCAGCGAACTTTGGATGGCATTTGCCGCTTGCTGTCGCTGACTGTCGATTTGACCCCTTGTATTAATGTACTGATTCATATTTCATCCAATATCACATATTGCATTAAAAATCATTTTTAATTCGCCTAAAAAACTCTACACAGCGCTATAAATCATCAACATGTTGTTGTTTTTGTATCTTATAATAATAAAGGAGCAAACGCGGTACCCATTTTGAACTGTGTTAAAAAAATAACAAATGCGCTACTTTCTGATATCTTTAAGGTATCAGCTATGTAACGCAACTTTACTTTATGGTCTTCCGAAACTTTTCATAGTTGTTTTATGTCTTATAGAATAGCTGCCGATATTGGGCGACCAGAGCGTTAAGCATTATTGGAGTTTGTACGGCCGAGCTAAAAATCAGCAAACCACTTTTCCAACATTCGTCTAGTGCATTTCCTTGCTTGAATTATATTTTTTCATATTAAAAATGTTTTATTAAAATATGAAAGTAAAATTTAAATTTAATATTTTTCTATCGATTGAATTGGCATTTACTTGGTAGAACTCCATTAAAACACGGTGAAAAAATAACAATGTATTTACTTTCAGACGGAACGGAGAAACTACGGACTAGTTCCGAAGATAGCGTGAGCGGAAATAGCTATCAACTATATCTTATAAAACAAATTATAGAACTAAAATACATTGCTATTTTTTCATAGTGTAATATTTTTCTGTTGTATTTTAAGTAATAAAAACACATGCTTAGTTCTTTTTTCCAGAATATATATGATTATCATTTGATAATGCTTGCAATGAAATAAATCGATCCTGATAATGAAATAGATTGTAGAAATAAGTACTAAAATTTTTTTTTTTTATTATTTAAATATCATGCCTTTCCATCAAGAAGTGACAAAACACCTCAAATGTTTTTTCCGTTGTTTTTTTAAAGCGTAACTAAAACCACTAAAACTTGTAACCGAACGATTCTATACATAAAATTTTCACTTATATCGTTTGAAGGTTACTACTATCAACAAATTATATGAATTTGTTAATACTAGCGCCATATACACAATGTATGTCCTCCTATGAATTTATTGAATGATGGTTATCTATGAGAAGGGTTTAATGTGTGGTTATTGACCGGTTGATTATGTTCTATAAATAGTATATCGATTTTGACAGGCCAATTATTTATAACTACCATGATGTTTATAAATTTTCTCGGGAACTTATTTGAAATATAATGAATTATTCCTATTAAAA
Source organism: Himalopsyche japonica (assembly GCA_028555115.1). NCBI lineage: Eukaryota > Metazoa > Arthropoda > Insecta > Trichoptera > Rhyacophilidae > Himalopsyche > Himalopsyche japonica. The sequence continues at coordinate 1,499,006 of JAHFWJ010000615.1, forward strand.
GTCGATTGCGAGTAAAATGACTTCTTTCTTATTTTCCTATTAATCGATCATAACACTTGCGTTCATTGAACATATATAAATGAATATTATAATATTTGAATCTTGAATTTTAATGTATCTTTTTCTTTAAACTTGTTCAATATAATCTGTGTGCAGTTTTAGTACTTTTCGTTTAATTTTAAAACACAAATTGTTCACTTGCCAATATATTCAATTAACTGTCAAAAATCTTGGTGAAAAAATACTGTGGTGAATAAATATAAATCTTTTTTCCACCTTTCGATAATGGGCGAGATAATTGAACGTGTTCTGATTATCATAAGCATGTGATGAAAAAAAAAGAGAATCAACAACAAAGTAACAAAGATCGTCTTTTAGGCTGATTAGAAACCAATTTTTAAATCCATACATTTTAATATACATGCCTTATTTTTCAACTATATTACTCCAATAATAGGATATTGATAATTTTGAAAAAACCAGAATTGTTCTTTTTTTTTACTTAAATCTATTCAATAAAATACGTACATGAATTTTCGTCATGTACCTTACCATCTAAACTAAAAAAATCTTAATTCTGCTGGGATAAGGTTTTTGTCACTTTTACGACAGATTAAAGTCTTATTCTGGATTTTTATTATCATCACATAAAATAAGGTATCAAAAACCAACATACAACCTTCCCTTAAGTACGAGCTTAATCTCTGTGATAAAAAATCTTGATTCAGTGAAAAAGACAATTTCAAAAGTGATTAGAGTGTCACATTCGTAAAACTAAATTACTTTGTTTTAAATCTGTCACGAAGTATTATTGAATTATTTTCTCGGATAAATTTTTGAATCTTAAGAAATTGAATATTTCGTATTCCAAATTTTTTTACTAAATTTATTTCTCTTCTTTCTCTTTTCACACAAAGCAAAAAAAAAAAACCACAGCAATAAGCTATTTTTTATGTATTTCTTTTATATATTAAGTTTTCTTTGTTGGAATATTTTTAATCGGTTCAGAATCAGGTGCGAATTACAATGTAATAGTTATAAAAAATCACAATTTACCGTCCATTTTAGAGAGCTTAAATACTTGTTATTAGATAATGTAAAATTATTTAATAATGACTAAAAATGGCCTACTAATGAGAGTATCTTTTTCTTAGATAAAGAAAATTTTCCGCGTAATTATACTACTAAGAAAAGTTCCATTGTTAGCTAACTGCTCTGACTTAGTTAGGTTTTCTTAGGATCCGATGAGTAAAAGAATTTTTTTTGATATTGCAAACACCCAAACTTTCATAAATAATTTATAAATCCAATGAAAAAAGCGTTATTCGTACGGTGAATTGAGTCTGTGTGATTCGTCATGGAAGTCAGCGACGTTGACTGTTCTACAAGCCCGACATTCATCATAAGGAAGTAATAATTATTCTTTCTCTCATCACAATAAACTTGAAAATACAAGCATTTTTTTTCATCGAAATTTTCTATAAGTATTCAAACGAATCCATAGAATCTTAAATTGATATTTTTATTAAAAAACGAGAACGAACGATTGAGAATTTGAACACGTATAATTTCAAATATGGATGATTCAATATCACATTTCGCGCATCATAGACAAAAGAATGCTGGATGAAAGCGAGAAAACCAAAATCCAATTATACTTGTGTCTATATTGAATTCGGCACTTTTTCCGCACGAGTGTGTGGTGCAACGGATATGAACGTAATTCACTAATTCATAAGGGAAATTTATGTCATACATCCAACGTGATCTATTATTTTTAACGTATGTTATATAACCCATTGTATCAACTGAAAGAAGTGATAAATGTATGACTATAATTGCTTAAACGGTTCACATCATTTCTGGAAGGCAATGGCAGTTCTTTTGTTTCTATAGCAAGATTTATTTGAAAATTTTCAGAGCGTGCTCCTTTTGTGAGGTTAATTCTTGTGATTTATAAAGTATAGCATCACATCGTAGAAACAAGTCAATCATAATTTTGGATTTTTGTCGTTCAATAGAGTATTTTTTTTTGATTCTGATTAGAAAAAGCAACCATTATCTTACAAATTTGAAATATTAAAATTTTACATATAAAAAAAAGTTTAAAAATTTGATTGATTAACAACAGACATAAGCACTAAAAATGCTTCATATTATTTTCTATAAAAAATAAACTTTTATCAAGGCGACGACTCTGACTATAAGAAATATTTTTGTCAGGTTTTTTCCTACCTTTCCTAATTATTTGCATTAAATTAAAGATCAACCAACCAATCAGGTAAATTGTTCATTGAGATATTCCTCAAAATCAACCCTTCGAAAAAGCAGTCGAATTCGCTCATTTTTTTCTTCTACAACCCCACAGCCCTCGCTTTTATCTTTGCTTTTCACGTGGGCTTTTCGGTAACATAGCAATTTTTTTATAAATCTCTTAGCAAATGTATTTTACAATAGTTTTCTATTATTCTATCCGAAAATTAACAAAACACAACTAAAGCAATAATATGATTCATTTTTAAATGTACAATATTTGAAAATAATTAAAAAAAACTAAATAACAATCGTTGAAATTTTACACATTTCCAATTTTTTTTTATTGATGACTCTGGCTTAGGAGGAAAATATACAACTGTAATAACTGAAATAACTAATGGTTTTATTTATGACACCGACTGAAGGTGCTTGATGGATTTTCAATATCAAATTTGAATTGTTACAACTTTGTACGATTCTACATGTTTTGTCATTGACGATCCGGGTTTCGCCTTTCGGCATCTTCAGGCATTCTATGACATGATTGCAACATAACTGACTAAACTGTCAGTTCTGTTTTATCCGTGTGATAGAATGCATAGAGATTGCGAAAGTCGAAATCCGGGTCGCTAGTGACAAAACATGTGGAATCGTACAAAGTTGTAGCTATTGATTTGATTAAAATGTGATTATAATAAATTGATATTTTAGTTCACGCCTGGAATTGGTCGTGTATTCTTATAGACAATTTTTTGTTTGGTTTTAAATAAAAGCAAAATAGATTTAAAAAGGATGAAAATGGTATCAAAAAATCGAAACTGCCATGTCGATTTTCCTGCGTCTAATGGTGGAAGTTTCTCTTAAATTCCCAAAAGCTTTAGACTTGCGCAATAAAAAGTTATATATAGGCAAGCGATTCATTTTACAAGAGCCTCTTTGCTTTTGAAAAGCTTTACCATGTCGTATTTCTTTAAAAAATTCCCGCTGTGCACATTCTCACAAATGCAGATTCAGATTTTTCTGCACAAACATATTGAAACAACGTGCGTTAGATTTTTCATTACTTTTGCGTATTCTCTTTTGAACCAAACGCACGTAAATCATGAAAAACCAATATATTTCTCTCAATAATTTATAATAGAAATGAAAAGTCTCTCTAACATAGATATAATAAAAATATTCTTTATCGAATGCATAGTAATTCAAAAATTCGTATCAATAACAAATTTCTTTAAAGATATTCAACCAAAAGCTTATTGATAATCTTTCATCTTCTCTTTTGGTATTTGAATTGGTTTTTTTTGTTTATTTTAAATTTAAAAGCCACTTTTCAACAGATAAAAATACCTTTAATATAAGATCATTTTTTTAATAATATGGCATTGTTAAAAAGTTTTTCATTAATCATTTTTTAAAAATCAGAGAAACCGGTAAATATTATAGAAATATAAATTCTCGCCTAAATTTTTGTAGCAAAAAATATGTTTGCTTACACAACTCTCAAGTTTTGTCAGGACTTTAGATTAAACGCTTGTTGATCAACCTTTTACTTTAAAATATAATAATTGTATCATTTATAGTTCCATTGCCAGTTCTGTTGCATCCATATGGTAGAATGCCTGAAGATGCAGAAAGGCAAAACCCAGTTAGTTAGTGACAAAACATGTCGAATCGTACAAAGTTTTAACAATTCAAATAATTTTTCATACGTGAAATTCTACTACTATTATTGAAAATTTATCTCAATAATTAATTAGTACAGATTCTAGATTGATTTTTGTATTCCGTTCTCTTTGGCAAATAAATCAAATAAACAGTCTCAATTCAACCAAATAGTTATTACTGGCCCATATATTCAATTGTATGTTAAGTGAAACGGTTTTATTACTGAAAATTTTATAGTAATATTCAACGACTTAATAAACTGTGGATTGTAAAATTTTGTTGCACACGCTTACAAAACCAAAATAAGAAAATTTATTGCAATTTAAAAGTGATTCACTATTCGTAGTTTGGTTAAGTTATTCAAGAAAGAATTTATTAAACCTTCTCTTCGTTTTCAATCAAAAATTCATTCAAATCAAATTTGCGCGTGGATTCAGATTTCAAAACGCGGAAAAGATATGCATTTTAATAATAGAACATCTCTTCTCCGTAAAATAGAGCTTTTAAAGAGGCAGACAGTTTGTTGGCAAAAGGTATTTGCATTAATTTAACATGGCCAATGCGCAAGCTGGGCGTTACGTTGCAGCTGTCTCTAGGAAAATGCTGAATACTTGGTATCATGAATTCAGGTAAATTCAATTTATCTCTTACATTTGAATATTCCCACTGTCACAGTATACACAATGCCGGGATAATTTTGGTGACATAACTTATTAACTAACGTTTAGATTTAGTTGACTCGCAAGAATGGCGTATATATATCATTGGATAAATATTAGAACCTTGATTATCCGAATTGATCAAAAGAAACAAAAATCTTACGAATTTGCTGATATACAAATGGGAAATTGCGTCCACTGTTTACGAACATGATAGAGTACAATCTTAACATTTTGATCGTTGCATTGATTTTTTATGCGTATGTTCCAACAAGCCCTGTGTAAAATAAGGATATAATCGTCCAAATTCGATACGCATTGAACGTATGTTTCTAGAAAAATTGGTCACAATTTAAATATTTATTCAAACGAATGACGAGGAAATAATTAAAGAAATATCTGTTTCAGATAAACAAGATCAAGAAGACAAAAAAGAGATTTGTGCAAGGAGAGATATTGGTCTTACACATTCTGAAATTTTTCAGTGTTTATTGTAGATGTCGCCATGAAGTGGTTTGAGAGCCAGGAAAAGTGCAATTTAAAGCAACTTATATGTCTTGAAAGTATTCGCAGCATCTCATAAAAGCTACCTTCAAGCAGAAATCGATAATCGATTTTTTCAATACAAAAAAAATAGTATCAAAACTATTTGTTAATCTAGAGAAGTGATTAATACTGAATACACTTGTCCTTACTGTCACTTATGATTTTTTTCAATTATCCAAATTTGACCTTATCCCAACTATCTTCATTCCAAATTAGTCCGAATAACCGAGGTTCTACTGTATATGTAGATAGTATCTTATATAATAGATAATATCTTATATTGAAAGATGTATCTTAATAATAAAAATACATACTAATGTGAAAAAATAATAAAAAATATATTCAATGACATTTTATGGCAAAATTGTTTGACGAAATAAATCAATTAAGTGAAGTTAATGGTGCAAATATCGAAAAACAATGTATAAAAAAAACGATATGAGACATTCTCATAATATCGGCATATTTACTATTTTTTTTTAAATTGGAAAAAAAACATTTTTTGTGCTTATTTACACAATATATTTTTTGAGAATCAGTTGATAATGAATAAAAAATATATTGTGGAAATAAAAAATGTGTTTTTATTATTAGAAATATCATGCCTTTCCATCAAATGAGTGAAAGTTAACATCATAAAAGTGATATTTACTAATATATATCGTATCAATTTATGAAGTCCGATCTCTATTTTTCATTGATTAGGTTTTTGTTTTTATAAAAGCTAGCTGAAAGGCAGAATGATGTTATAATTATAAAATATAATTTGTTAATATGGGTGTTTGTAATGCGGTATATGTTATGTTTTCAACTTTCCTAAACGTGTCAGAAAGTATCCACCGTCTGAGAAAACATATCACTCTAAAGTAAAGTTAGTGAAAGACCACAAATTTAAGGGCAGCAGAAGGTGTCATCAATCTGCATAGCATTATCGCAAAGAAAAAGAGCCGGTCGCAGGCTTCAGCTCGAAGACAATCCATTAATCACTTCCTCACTGTTATACCGTATCGGTATCATTGACCTAGGCAGCTAAAGACGTTAGTCGATAAAACTTCGCCTCGTATCATATTCGAAAATTCATGATAAATTTTTGAGAATCGAAAAGCAAAAAATTATTATAAAAAAAAAAAATCGTTTGAAATGAATAATTATCATTACAGTGTTAATGTTATTTCGTTATTATTTATTTGAAGAATATAACACTGTGTGTTCAATAAAATTCAAATAATTTACTGATATAAAAATATACAGACGTGATACAATAGTGTAAAAATACAAGCTTAAAACATGTATGATTCCAATATCTGACGATAAAATTTAAAACAATACTTTGGTGATTTCGGTTGATGAAAGGAAAAACTCGAAGTGGATTTGTAAGATAAAAGAACACCCATTTTTAAAGTGATATACATAAAAAAATCACTTTTTCATAAATTCTACATTTTTTAGTAAATCTATTCTATTTCGGATTTTTTTTATATTATCATGTTCAGTTAAATTTGTTCACGATAAAAAATACCGACGCTTATTTTTAAACAATAGCAATACAAAAAAAAGTATTGAAGATAAAGGATTTGATGGTATAATAAATGACATTAGTTTCATAATCTTACGTAAGATGTGTAAAACATTTATATCGTTTTGGCGTGAAATGTTTTTTGTAGCTTTATTGCAAAAAACAATTTTACCGCTGAAAAAAAAACTAAGCACTCATTCATTTCCAAATAATATAAAATACAAATAGAAGCAAAGCATATTTTTTATATGTAGGATTTGGAAAGAAATGACCCGGTAGTTGGGTGATACCTATCAACCAGAAACATATGGGGATTTTAGACCTTTTTCAAACTAACCTAATCCCTAAGCCGAGCTTAATGCCCGTCAGCAATGTATTCTTAATCCAGCTGGATGCGACTAACGCTATAGTCAGAACTTAAAGGAAGAGCTTTATCAAAAAATATAAGAATTAGATTTAATCAAAGGAAGTTGCCCCTGTCATTGATTTAGTATTTCGTTTTTTAGTATAAATTTTAAGCCTTGCAACAGAAGTGAAAAAATTTAGAGCCCCGGTAACAAATTAGTTAAAGTTTTCTATTGAATCTTACTTTGAACTTTGAAAGATGTAACATTACCTTTAATGGTAAACAGACACTATATCATTCAAATTATGTTCCTGTAAATTGTTGATATATTGTATTACAAGAAAAAAATGCAATACAAATTAAGAAATTTTTCCAATATTCTACTCTTGAAAATCTTTCAGTGTGTACTGTATGTAAATGTCATAAAACTAGGCAACTAGTAAATTCCTAGTTACAGAAAATTAGCATAATCAAACACCGGAATGTTCATAAAAAGGTGACTGAAAATGTATTACATATATTACTTTCAATTAAATTAATTAAATGATGAAAAATGTTCAAAAGAGACGTTATTTAAATGATATTGGATCTTCAAATACTGTGGACATGTTGAAAATATACCAAGCTAAAATATAGATAACTCAACATAACATTCATATAACGCTTTATCGTAAGTTTTATACTCAAAAAAAATTAAATTAATTAAAATCTCGGGTTAAAAGTATCGCCTTAGATTAAAATCAATTCATGAAGTAGTTGACTGAATATTATTATTGTGTGGTGCCTTGCTTAAGCCTTTTGGCACTGCTCGTTAAAATCGCGACCACAAGTGAAATGCATAAACTAAATCAATAATTAAACAAAGCGAGCCATATCGTAAATCTAAAGAATAAATTCAAGCGTTTGCTAAATACAATATTATTTTTCGATGTAGCTATATTATGAATATAGTATTGTTATGTACCATTAAGAAATTAAAACAATTTTAAAAACTTAAATAAAAATACGTTTTGAATGTGAACCATTTTTTTACGTAATACAATAAAGTAATTTGCGGTATCGGTGCATGATTGAATTTTAATATGATATTTGAATCATTCAAGTTATGTACACTTTCATAAGCTTTCAAGTCATTTACGACCTGGGCTTAACATAAAGATGCCAACAGGTGAAATTCGGGACATGATTATTAAAATTCCATCATGCACCCTCAGCAAATATCGCAAATTACTTGATTATATTTCGTACAAAATTAGTTCACATTCAAAAGGTTTTCCTTTGTAATTATTTCCTCTTGCATGTAACCAATGCAAGCTATTTATTGTGTGAAAGAATGCGCGAAGATGCCAAAAAACGAAACTCAGCTCGTAAGTGACAAAATATCGATTCGATATATAGGTGACTATTAAAATTGGAATTGGAACTATAGCAATTATGTTGTCTATGTTTTAGTTTTAACGTCAATTAGTAAATACGTTTGCTGCTGAAAATTTATGAATGTATTAAATAACGAAGGATAACGCTTAGTTTCTAAAATACTAAAAGAAAAATGAACATATAAAAAAATGGATCGATCTTACAATAAATTGTTTTATATATCAAATATTTTAATTGTTTGTTTTATTTCAACTTTTGTTGAATTTTGTATGAAATATTAAATATCTACCCTTCGGATATTTTTAAGGAATTTTAAAGCTGTAAAAGACGTTGAAAACCGAATTAAAAAGAACCGCTTGAGAATAAAAGACAAAGCACATCAAGCATTTGAATAAATTAATATTTAAAAGTACAATTTAGCTTTAAAAATAGTAATTACATCGTTACACGCTTTATTCATGAATACCAAAATCTTATTATGTATTTCGATACACGCGAAATTTGCGTAAATTTCAAACGATATTACTTATTAAATTTGCTACTTGAGCTTTTATGTATATTTATCACGGATATTGCCGACTGTTAAAAAAGTTTTCATTTAGTAGCTACTGATAAGTTTTTAAAAAACACAAGTTGGTCGATAATCTTTGATATATCTAACTTACAATTTGAAAGTCATTTTATGTATTATTGATGGTGATAAATTAAGGAAAAATTTAAAATTTTTTGATAGATTTTATCTTCATCGAACAAATTAATCTGTCAAAATAAATATAATGGTACCCGTCTATTGATAGTTTATTCAAAACCTATCGCAAAATTCTTATCTGCCAGCGTAATGCTATTTTTAACAGCATACACATAATTATTGTCATACGAATTTTTAAATTAAAAATATCTTACATTACAAAACGAAACCTTAAATATGCCTTTTTACTTAATTACAGGGGAATAAATTTCTAATTATTTATGAATATTAGCATAATTTTCTTTTTTAATTTGAATATAAATTGAGATGGAATAAAATTTAATATGTATATAAATTAAAATATGTACAACTTTTTCACACAACAGCAATAATTTATGATTTTGCAACATTGAAATATTGTCATTGAAATTCATGAAAACAATTAGTTATTTCTATGTTACATACAAGTGGTAAGGAACAGACTGACCTGAAATATCCAGATTGTAATCTCCCTTGAAATCCTTCATAAAAAAAATCACAAAAATAACAAAACAATCACTTTCACTTTTTTGTTGATTCACCACAATTTTTAATACCATACAAGTGTTTGTTTCCTACATATTTCAACCCAAAACGTTTTGTTCACACACCGAATATGTAAGAAAATTTTGAAAAAATTCAAAAAAAATAAAAAAAGCTTTACTCGAAACTGAACAGTCACTGATATATACATATATTAATTATTGTTTCACTGGAATTTTTTTAATTCAAGTTTTAAGCTGAAAATTTTCCAATCTTTATGTATGTGATTATTTTTTTTTCTAATTCTGACTAGAATCCATGAACTTTCACAAGTAAATATAATGAATTCATCTTGCAATGTACTAGCTCGAATAACTACTTAATAACCATGAATATGATAGAATAAACAGTTTTTTGAATAAATGTATATTATGCAAATAAATTAAGGCAAGGAAGTAATCAGGTATCGTTTTAAATACATTTTTTCTTGTGATTTTTTTAATCATTTGAAAAGTATCGGAGGCTTTAATAACGTAACTGTAAAATGAAATAAGTTTTCTTTGAGAATAAAATATAAGTCATTTTCAAAATGCGCTCGAATTAAGTGTGATAAATAATAAAACCGTCTTAAAAAAATCAAATATTTTGATATTTAAATATTTATGCTGACAATAATTAAAATAATTATTTTAAGCTTACAATATTTCATGATAATCCACGTGACTTCGAATATAAGTTTTAGTGCAATTCGCTTTTGTCATTTTCGTACGAGGGCATTTTTTCTTTCTTAAATGATGTTAATAAATAATTTGTAAGAGAAGTCTGGTAATTACTATAGTTAGGAGTTACCGAGCGGAAGCGATCAACAATTTTTTAATATAGATAATGGGGGAGGTGATAAAAAGTATATCGTTTTGTAAATGCATCCAAAATATACTGTTCTTTACAAAATCCAACAAAGCAATAAAAAGAAGATCCGCCCATAGCAAAGAAAGCGAGGTAACGGGAATTTGGAAAGAGAAGAGGGGTCGAACAACACATCCAATGCATGCAAATGAGGCGTGCACGACCCACCAAATTTTTGCCGCTGTAATAAAAGACGCATTCGCAGAACAATGAACGGCCCTTTTTTAGGTTCTTCATCTGGAAATTCTAAATATTTAAATATACTGTGAAATAACAAAAAAATTGTCATAAAAATAAATACTTTATGTTTTATCCCAGCTTATGATTCTTATGGTATAAACACTTAATTTTTCTCATTTAAATGGAAATTAATCCCTTTTAAGCATCCATTTCCACAAAATATATTAACCGAAGATGAAAAAATACATTTTTTGAGAAACTTAGACTTACATTGAATTTGGTTTGTTGAAAATTTGTACGATTCAATAGAATGGATGCAATAGAACTGTCAGTGACAAAACACTAAGAGTGGTACAAAGTTTCAACAATTCAAATTTAAAAGCTTAAAATGGAAAATTAAATTAGATAAAAAAATAATACAATAAAAATTTGCTAAGTAAGTTTATGTCAAACTTACTTTAATACATTAAAAAGTTGTATTCGTCTAAATTCACCATCGTTCACATAGAATATGTCGACATTTAAAGCAATACTGTGGAATCGTACAAAGCTTAAATAATGTAAATTTGATTTTGAAAAATCATCAATCACCATCAGGGTCAAATTTTCATCCCGATAAAAAAACCAATAATAAAAATTTCCTTATAATATACGTTAGTCGGCAGGAATTATTTACTTGGTGTATTGAAATTATGCAGCTCATTGAGTATTTATAAAAGTTTAAATTATAATTTTCAACTGAATACTTATTTTTAATAGAAATGATGCTGGAATTAATGAAAATTGTTTTTTAAAGCTCAAAAAAATAAATAAAATCGTCCATGGTTTCATATGCAACTTGTTAGAAACTCATATAAGTTTCATAATTTAAATAATATGCTATTCATAAAATATTTATGATATTTATGTAACAGGAAAAGCTTTATGAAATAAAACTAAAAATATAATTCAATATTACAATTCTTATGCACACGCAGCTTCATATTTTTGCTTAAAATGTTTTTCTGAAAAAGATACCCAGCTGTACTGAAATATATTTAATTTTTGTTTACTCTGAAATGATATATGTGTTCTGATTTTCATTGATAATTATAATTTAAATTAAATTTCTTTTTATGACGTATAAAATCGACGGTTCTATAAACAAGCCAAATGGTACATAAATAAATACACATCAAGCCTAATTAACCAGAAAAAACCGAATTATTTAATATTCTCACACCTCAATCATAGTTATACGATATCTTTTACTATATAAATCCTCTCAAAGAGAACAACCGTCCGACACAAGAGAGAGAGAGAGTTCACATAAAAAATCCAGCACCACAATCTAACTTATCCCCCAGTTAATTCGCCTCAATAGGTTTTCTTTTGCCCGGCTCCTGGAAATCTTTCAAGTCCTCACTCTACAGTGGGAACGATACTTCCACCTGTGCGTGAGCACCTACTCAAAATTGTTAAGGCGAGCAATGTGTATCGTACGTATTGATCGATCGCAATGTTTTGCAAACTTTTTACCTCAATGTATTTCTAATAAAATAAGAAAAAAATGTTTTATTAGACGAATAAAAATGCTCTTTGCTGTAGTTTTAATTTTATCACTATATTTCATGACTATGTAATCAACTCTTAAGCACACATAATATATTAAGTTTTAAAGTTAAAGAAAAAAGTGTGTCAAATGTGTGTGTGTGTGTATATATATATATATTAACCCGTGGTTCTCACGTGAAATTTCACTGTGACCGCATTATAAACATCAGCTATCCGATAAAAATGTATCGTGGCCGCACCAAATGTGATAAAAATAGTTTCGATATTTATTGTTTTATATGTTGCATTACTCTCAATGATCTTTCATAATATACAGTTGTAGGTAAAATCGATAAAATTAATCAAGCAATTGTTGTTAATTCCTTATATTGACTTGATTCTTGGTGAACGTATAACTTCGACCAAAATTTTTGAACAGTTAAACGGTTCTCTACTTAAGCTCGACTAAATGCTGGATAAGTCAGGTTTATTCAATGAATTTTAAGATAGTAATAATTTTACAAATTATTTTTTAAAAAACACATTTTTTTAAATATCAATATTTACTATTAAACTGTTGATGGCCGCAGAAAAATCTTCTGGTGGCCGCACATGAGAACCACTGGTCTATACTCAAAAATGTGTTGCGTTGTATTTATCGATATTAATTTAAATACAAATGATACACGCCGCTTTCTCATTAACTTCACTTATTAATTAAAGAATAAAAAACACCCTAAACCACGAGCATGTTTGAAATATATTCAATCGTGTTATTTAATTATCAACTATGATAAAAAAAATTTAAATGTATATGTTTCCGTTTAAAGTTGAATATACTGATTCAATTGAAAAATATTTGTATTACTCCGCTCCATTGTCATGTTTTTAATCATGGTTTCTTGTAAATTTCCTGTCATTTATGAAATCATCAAAAATAAAAACGTAACAAAAATAAATAATATAACAATGCAAAGCACTAAATTCTTGCTAAAAAGAGAGATAAACTGACTGAGTACCAAACTGTTTCCAAAAAAAAAACGTCTCTTGATGTAATCTTTATGTTTAAAATGACAAAACAAAATGAAAAACATTTCCAGAAGTAAGAAAGTTAAGATACTTAAAGGGCTCGGTTGGGAACGCCTGATGTATGTCTTAGCTGCCAGTCACAACGCTACATTGGGTCTTTTCCTGGAAAGCTGTGATTTTTATACTATTTTGAGAATAGAAAAGGAACGAGGGCTTATATTGAAACGTGATACATTTTTTTAAGAGGATTTTGGTATTGCACATCCCAATGAAAAACGATTTGAGATTTCATATAAATAAAATATCCTACAGCATTTATTTGACCATCAGTCAATGCCATATAAAAGGTCTTGATCCATATTTTTTTTATAAAAAGGATTGACGTCAATCGGAAAGATATCTTCTTATAAATATTGCAAACGTTGCTCGTTGACCATCTCAATATACTATTCATCATATTTATATATTTAAAATATCTATTTTAATATCGAATATATATTCCAACATTTTGACTTTTATTTTTGAACAAATTCAATATACCTAATGTTGTATTTTTTTTAGAAGATAAAAGAAATAATGGTGAGGCAATCTTAACGATTTATTGTTTTTTTTTTTTTTTTGAAAAAAGCTTAATTTTTTGATGAAATTTATATCATTTAGTGTCAAAAGTAAAAAATGTAGATTGAGCTTAAATTATAAAAGCTTTTGAGAAATGATCCACTTGCTTATTTGAAAATTTAAGTATACTACACGATTCCTGCAAAAGAGTGAAAAAAAGCTCTTCTAAGGAATAACGATACACATTTGATTTTTTCATCACATCTCAGTTGGCGATAAAAGAATATAATTTTTATCACTCTTTCAATGACATTATAGTTAATTTATTTTATTGACTGTTTTAAAAATGATGATGATGTAGTCAAATACATTATACTTACATTAACATTAATTATATTTAAAGAAATATACGTAAAATTTTTATCCATTATAAGCGTAAGGAAGCAAACAAAAAATAGACTACCATGTTAAATAAAGACGTAATCATACTGATAAAAATATAAATAAATTTTCTCTGTAGGCAGCTGGTGACTTAAGAGAACGTTTTAAGGAAAAAAAGTTTTACCCAAAATTATTTAATTAGTATATTGATCAATTCTTGACATTTCGAAAAACAGAACACGTGGCGATTATTTAATAATTGATTCATTATTACTTTTTTCGTTACAATAACTGCGATTGGAATCCTATGCTTTTACGAGACAACGTCAAAACATCATTAAAATCAATGGAGTGTTTTTTTTTTTATCAAGCTCCTAAAATTTACAAAAATCATATTTTATACGAGTAGATACGATATCAAAATTCTATAGACTCCGTTCAATTAACCCTGGCCAATTGTGCCACTTCATTTTACGGCTATAAGCAACCTGCTTCGGTTTAACAGCCGTTTCCCGTTTTATCAATACACTATTTTCCTATTCCTAGCTTTTGAATTGAAACCAACTGAGTATTTACTATATGATACTGAGTAGTAATATATGATATTGTTCAATCCACGAAACGTGAGCCATTTTTTTCGACAAATATTTAACTTTCAAAATTGACGAAAATTATACATCTCTTTCCATATCAATTTTAATTGTACATAATACTATATTCATGATTATCAAATGGTAAAATTTCGGAGATAACATAAATGCTCGTAGATATTTGATGGATTTTTTTAAAATACGAAACTAGCAATGCTATTATTGAGTTAACGTTGCTGTGAACACACCGAGGGATATAAAAAGTAAATATATTTTTGTAACATTATACAGCACGTAAGCAATGTTGTACAAACAATATAAATAATAATATAATAAATTATGTTTCATTCGCACATACTTGGCGCACATAAGCATGCTCGATAATGTTGACAATTTGCATTCACTGTTCTGCAAGCGTATATCTTTCATTGCGGAGACCAGAAAGAACTATAACAGAAGTTAATATTCCGCGTACGTATCTAGGATACATACATTTTGGGTCAGACAACAATGGTATATAGGATAGACGCAATTCATTTTGTTGCTTGAATATTTCATGAAGACATAAATGAATCGAAGAGTTTTTTGAAGAGCTGGTGATCAGAATACATTACTTACCACTGTAAACTAAACTGAATTGAATTCTTAATTTTGTATCAAAGAGCAGTTTATATATAAGAATTATTTACATTTGTGTCAAAAAACTATATTTTTCCATTCACCAATTTTTCCGTACATAAATATGGCCATTTTTATCTAGTCTGATACGTAAATGTGGCATTATAATTCAGATTTATCATAATCTTAGGAAGTATAAAAACATGGAGAACAAATGGGAATAATAACACCAGACGATACAATCATCTGTTCAATTAATATTTAGCTAGTTCAATCACGTCTATTTGGTTGCATAATTGACAAACTGCAACGCATTCTGTAAGTTGAACTTTATTTCTCAAAGCTTTTTAACAAGCTTTTTGATTTATATATATATATATATATATATAGAGGAGCGTATAATACTTAAAAAACACTTGTTTGCATGTTAATTAATATGAAAGTATTTTAATAGAATCTTTTTTGGCATAAAAAATAAAAAAAGTATTACATTATATAATTTACGCTGCAGAGTGCACACATGAATAATGTAGAGCTGTAGAGGGTTTTTGTACATCAATGAGTACTTCATGTAATAAAAAATAAAATGATACTACTCTTGCAGTAATGATCTCCAATTTCAGAGTCTAGATTAAGAAATTAATAGAAACAATATCAATCTGGCAACAACTGAAATAACTTTATAGTTATTTTTTTCTTGTTTTTATTATATTTATTTTATATTAAGAAATCTAAATAAAGTTTATCGTTTCCAATTCAATAATCAAAGTAATCCTTGACTTTCTTGACGTTTTTATCTTTATAAAGGTTAATAAACGAGTCGAAAACCGAATTATTAAAGTTCACCCCAATCTCGGCCGTAAAGCATTTTTTTAAATTAATTAAAAATGTTATTACAAATAATCATGAAAACATTTAAATGTGAAACAATATCATATTTATTGGATAGAACTTATCAAATCTGTCAACATAAGTCATTCGTTGTTTGTTTTGTGGTTGAGTCATTATCTATAGCTGGTCAATAGCTATGCCTTTTAACTTACCCAACCCCACTTCGCGTTGACCAAAGCGTATTGTTTACGCACAACGAGGATTATTAAAGTCCATTACCGGTTCGGGGTCACTAGCGTGCCGTGGCGGTTAGATGATCGCCTCTAAATGAAGCCCCACAGTATCCAGTAACGGATTCAGTTCTTATAGATATTCTCAAAGACTTTCTGCTAAGCAACAGACTTAAAAACCAATTAATATAATAAATGAAATCATACAATCAGATTAAAACTGATATTTTCTGACGGATAGAATTAAATTTATTTATCAAACAAGCAGTATTTGTGTTCGGAGTCCAGAGCACTGTAGGCAATATAACTGTCAATTAAAATAAACGCTGATGCAAAAAAAAAATTTTTGTCAAATGTTAATTTTCCGAGAAATGGATAGATTCTGTTATATATATTGGATTCTCTCTACTAGAAATACGAAAGTACGTGAAAATGACACAACTGGGCTTAAAGCATGTCGGTTTTAAGTTCATAATTTAATTTTTACTATAAATTGTCATTTTACAGCATTTCTTCAACAACAGCCTCGATTTCAATCAGCGCAATATAAATATTGAAATTACATACTTAACAAATCCAGAGTTTATTCACTTTGTCATCTCAATAAAATATTTTACCTCTCAGATGAATCAAGAGAAATTTAATTACATATAGCAGTAAAACATTAACGGTTTCATATTTTATAGTGTTTTCAACATAAACAACTGAACGATAATTATGTAAGAATGTATAAAAAATATATTTCTAATCATAAAAGTACAACAGCAACTTATATTTCACGTCTTCAATGAACTTTATCTAACTGACTTTTTTAATCGCCTCGCTCTTTCTGTTGAATAAAGATTCAGCGGTCAAACAAAGCTTATGCGTATCTTTCAAATGAAACGTCGAAAATATCGTATATTAAAACACATATTTAAAATTTGTTTAATAAATAAATCAAAAAGTCACATCTTTGTGAATTCGTTTTGAGTAGTGTAAAATGTTTATAATTGTAATATTATCTGTTACTAAGGCAGTGAATGATTGTAAGGACAACAATTATTTTCTCAAAACAATGCTTAAAAAAGTACCGCTTGCTTTTAATCTCATGTGAATAAATTATTGAATTTTTTCGGGAGCCGCATGTTATTGCAAATTTCGTGTGCGACATCATTAAAAAACTCAAGAATGCGTTGGAATTTATGCCGTCTTAGGTTATGAGAGCAAAAATTGATAATATCTGGCTTGAGTTCGATATAATTTGATATTTTATCTAGCCAATCAACTATTTCAATTGAATTAATATTCACCACACATTTTCAAGAAAAGAAATACACTAATAAATTACTTAATCAAAATACATCTCGTTCTATTAATTATAATTAATTTCATATAAATGAAAGTATTTTTTTCTCCGATCTAACAAATTGCATCAAATATTTTATTGATTACAAAGCAATGTTATAAGATCAATATCTGTGCTCCTCATAATTATGAAGATGTTTTAGTGCATATAAATGATTTGATTTATACACTATATATAAAGGAATATTCACTTCTAGTATTTAATCATTCGACTTATAAAAGTATTGTAGTCAGATTCTAAATATACTGCTAGAAAATTTATGTAATATTTATTTAATTTCCATATCACTTACAATTTTTTTCAAATCGGTATTTTATAATATAAATTAATCTTTCACGCCTTAAAGGAAAAATGTACATTAAAAATATATAATATGATTAAAAGTTGTTAAAATATTAAATTTTATATTAAAATAAAAATAAATAAAGATAAATTAAATGACATGAAAAATAATATCACTAGCCACAATTTGTAGTTTCACTGATTTAAGGTTCTAGCAGTTTTTGAAGGAAAACTGAAATCCACTGTGCGATTGTAAAAAATCAGCCTTCAAACTTAAGTTGGCCAAAATTTTCGAGACATGTATCACCCAGTAACAAATATTCAATAGTTAAATAAAAAGCTGTGATTCATTGTCTTGTCATTTTCGGAACGTTTCATTTTATTGGACTAATGCAAAGCCAAATTCACAAGCGACAAGCTTTGGCAGTAGTGTTTAGCCCTATTTACGGTCGCGCCATAGTTCAGGTACAGTGTTATATTTCCGGCGCGCTCCGCTAGGCGCCGGGGCTCGGCGGCGACTGACTGAAAGGCTTATCATCGCGCGCGCAGCCTTAGCCGCCATGTTGCGATTGCCCCTTCCTTGTGGCATGCCTCTACGGAGCGCGCGTAGAGGGCTTACGGATCAACCGTAGATGGGTCTACGACGCTAAAGTGATCGCTTTCCACCTGCTGACCGCAATTCAATGCTGCATGATTACTATCCACTTAAACGTGTGTAATTGACAGATATTCTTGTTAAATCCATACCGTATATGGTTTTAAAATAAATATAAACTTTCAATTGAAAAAAATCAGTAACTGAAAAAATGTTAAATGAAATTCCTATCGATAAGAATTTTCTAAACATTTAATTTACGAAATACATTGTCAGCGCTATAGTAAATTTCGGAAATCGCCATTAGTATTTCATGATTTCTAAATAATTTATCAATAGTCGTTATATCAATCAGAAGGAAATTATGCTATGGTCTAACGAAATAATTATATGCTTCATATAGACATAAATAATTAATTTATGTGTGTTATACATCCTGTCCAGTATGTATCAAAAAGATGAATTGTTTTCTTTTAATGGATTGTATGCAAAACACTAATTGTATTACAAAATAAGTGATTATTTTGGTTAAGCTTGAAATATATACGAAAAAATAGTTTTATAAATTCAGAATTTATTTCGCTTAGAATTATTGCATTTTCAGTCATGTTTCTTACTGTCTGTTAGTAGTTAATGGTAAAATATTCAAAATAAGTAGTAAGGAATATTTTGAATTTTATGCGAAAATATTTTACTTTAAAATTGTTTCTGATTTACTAATGGGAAACTTGAATTTTTTACAGGGATTTTTCCCGCTCTATAATTTCTACTCTACTCATATATGCCTTACGACTGACTTTACTTTGCTAGACTTTAACTAGTGAAACAAACCTTAATTTGAGATAATTGATAAAAACACGATTAACTTCCACTCACAAAAATCCATTTCAGGTGAAAAAAGTCTTAAGAAATTCAAAATAACTAAATAGATGGTTCACATGCAAAAACTTAAGCAAAGAAGAAGTCTTAGTTTATTGTTGTGAGTAATAATTGTAAAGCCAACAATTAAAAAGATAACAAAAAAATCGATTACCGCTTTAAAATAGCATTATGAGTAATATTTTCTACGGCAACAAGGATACCGCGACTAGTTCCGACAATACGTACGGAAAGGTTGAAAATAGGTCGCAAATCAAACAAAAACCTGTTGATTTCTAAAATCGATTCCTGATTATTTGCTTAAAAGTTTTTCGGGAAAAAAATCTTTTTATATTACTTCATGAATACTCAATACTATTCAAAATCGTTTATTAAATTTTATTTTACTGTACATTTCCTTTTTTTATGATAGATAAAAAAAATGATGTACTTATCACTGCAAGAGTGCAGAATGCACACTTGCGGTAGTGTAAGACATAATTCGATTTGTAATAAATAATCTTAGTATGCAATGGAATAGAAAAAACTTATTCTGATTGCAATTTATATTTACATATCATTAAAATAACATCAATACAATTTTTTTTTTTTATGTAATGCCTATAGACTCATCTTAAAGGATTTAAATAGAAGTGCTTAAACGAGACCTGGCACTAAATAAGTTATTTGAATTCAAGAATTTTTCGAGGATTGCATTAATATTACAATTTTGTATGTCGCTTGAGCCTTAGTTTATCTAGATCAAAAAAAGTAGAATGAAAGTATCACCCTTAAATTTCGATAAATATTTGTTTTTTTTATTCTAACCAAACACACACAATACGGTTGGGCACCATACCCATACAAAGATTTTATCGAAATGGAAAAATTATTATCGAATTTTATTGAATAATTATTTACATATATATATAATAAAACTCGTAAATCAGCCAATTTTATAAATACCATAAAACAGGCACGATTAATGACTACTATTTGATGGTGAAACAGATCATTGCTTTCATTCGACTGATTATTTTCTTCAATTCATATCACGTGATAAAGTCATGTTTGTTTGTTAAAAAAAACATAAAACGTAAAAAAATTTAATGCACTTGTGTGACTGTAAATATGGTGCGTGTCGAGCGTGTTACACAATATCGCTAGCATTTAAGTATTACTCAATATAAAAATGTTGATTGGCATTTCTTGTAAAAATTTATAACATAAAAATAAACAATACAAAAATTTGTTGTTGACTTCACCTACGATAAGCTGGCGCTTATCGTTATATTATTAATATTAAAATTAATTTTTAAATATTCATAAAAATGTGTTTTCGCTTTTTATCAACGAATGAAAAAGAGGAATTGAGTATTTACGAGTCACAACTATTTTCTTAATCGAATTGTATAGTTTTTGTCACCAGTCATTTCCAAAAATACAATAAAATTAGCTTTTGGTTTAATTTATATAGGTACTAATATCCGTGTGTTAGAAATTTTTAAAAATGTGTTTGACTATGGGAAGACACACATAAATTGGATTCTAATTACGGAAGTATTCAAATTATGTTTTGTGCATAATAAAATGATAATGTGAAAATATACTTCTATTCTACATTACCAAGTCAAATCAACGTATATTTGCAGTGAACTAAGTCAAATATTTCATTCAAAATAACTACCAATGTAGAGCAAACAGATTCCTATTGGAAATCACATTTGAAGACTCTCTGAGTGTTTCAGTACTTGTAAGACAAGAACTGAAACACTCTTTTCCGGAAATCATAAGGATATAAGAGAGAAGCTAGGACAAGACTTCAAGTGTCAGGCAATCTCTTACAATACACCCTTGGACCGGTCATTTAGGTAAGTAACTTCTGACTCCAAACATTAATATCTCCGAATAGAATCGATAATTTAATTGAAATTAAAAAAAAACACCATGTTAATATTATAAAAACTTCACCATTTTACAGTAAAATGGTGAAATTACAATACAATGTTTTTCCACAAAGAAACGATAGTGAACACATACAAATGATTAATGAAACAACTGTCATGGAATTCGAAATGAACAAATGATTTCGACACCTTTGAACAACCCTAATAAATATATAAGTAATGATTATTTATTTAATATTTTCTAGATTATTCCAGTTATTTTTTCAATAGAATATTTGCTAGAATCTTTTAAGAATCAAGAACATCAAATCAAACGAGCGCTAAGTTTAGTAATATAAATGCTTAAGCAAATTTAAAAAAAAAAAAAAGATATTATTTTAATCGAAAATATTTACTAGAACTTCTTTGTTTTCCGATCCTGTATAATCTTGTAATTACTTTTAAACAGACTAGCGAGTTATCGAATCTTGTTAATTTGCACACCTTTTCTACTAAGTAATATAAAAAAATCAATTGATCGAAATATAGGCTGAAGATAATTATAAAACGAACACTAACGGAAAGTGAATACGAATTTGAATTAAAATCAGTGAAATCTGTTTTATACATCTGAATATTTCGTTAAAATTCAAAGGAACATTCAATTACTATAGAACATAAAATTTGCATGTGAATTGTTCTTGAATTTTGAAGAATTGTTTTATGAATTCCATTGGATGATACTCAATAAAAATAAATATTGAAAATCTGTGGCATTGACCGATGGCTTCTCACACTTTGTTAAAATAATACGAGTGTAAAATAGTGCTAATAAAATAAAAAGAAACATTTACTTTTACATCTATATGACCAAAGTTTACACACGACGTTGCGTCTTGTACCTAACATACATGTATATTTTATGAACCTGATAATATCCTAAGAAGGCAATATTAAGCTTTGTTTACAAAGGTATTTCTGTTTTTTTTTGATATGTTTGATGTAGCGTATAAAATAAAATTTTAGAATCATTTATTCCGTTTAATTATTTTTTTATATTTAAATTTGAGGAAAAAGCGGAATTTTGATACTGTAAAAATGAATATTTTGTAATACAGTAGTACCTCGAGATACGAGTTTAATTCGTTCCGAAACCTTGCTCGTATATCAAAGCCATTTTTCCCATTGAAATTAATTGGAATGCCATTAATCCGTTCCAGTCCCCAAAACGTCACTCCAGTTTTTATTGTCACGTGTTTTTGAATAAGCAAAATGTATTTATAAATGACAAATATTATATAAATACAAATTAATAGAGAATTTAAAGAAATAAACTGGTTTTAAATAATGAATTTGTATTTTGGTCACTTAGATGCAAGTCACACAACTAAAATGCTACTGTATACTTAATTTTAGTCACTGCTTTTCTCTTCACTGGTCGCTGGATTAAGAAAAAATCTGTCTAAGGAGGTTTGTTTCTTCTTCCCTTTCAGAATGTTACGGAAATGAGTTAGGCAAGTGTCATTAAATAGCTCCGATGCACGACCAGTTGCAACTTTTTTGTTGTGTTTTTTTTTCCACAAATTGTGAAAACCTCTCCCACATTCTTCGTATCTCAAATATTGCTCGTATCTCAAAGTAAAACTCCGCTCACTCGACGGCTCGTATCTCAAATCACTCGTATGTGAGGGCACTCGTGTCTCGAGGTACCACTATATTTTTTTATTCATTGAAATTTGTTTTTTATAACACAGCCGCAAAGTGTTCTGATATTTTTTGAATATTTTTAAATATTTAATAGAGACTTTTGTCACAGTGATTCATTATTTTAATATTTCGTAGTACGATTTGCAATTTTCATGACTAAACAAAACATGTCAATAAAAGTCAAAAGTTTACCACAAAACTGAGATTGAACTGTCTTATTCCATTTGGTGTTTGACTAGTTCGTCTGAAGATGTTTCTTGAAGATGGGGAACACGTGTCGAATTGAGTAACACATTACAAAGTATAATAAAAACATGATATTTTTTTAATGAAATTAAATTATAGCTCTAATAATATTTTATTGTTTTTATTGATTGAATTTGTATTTACTTGGTAGAACTCCATTATAACACAGTGACAGTTCTGACGATGGCGTTAGCCGAAACTGCTATCAACTGTATCTTATAAAATTTTGTAGAACTAAAATACATTGCTGTTTTTTCACCGCGTGATAATTTATTGGTCTTATGAATTTAAGTACTTTTTTAAGGATGTGCTTATTATCATGTTATCTTAGTAGACTGTAACAGCTTGATTATTAAGCTGTGCAACAAGTTCCTCTCCAAATTGAAAGTGTTTCCATTATGTTCAATATTTTTGGCATGCGTTCAAACCAGCTGCTGCTAGAAAAGCGCATGTAAGCCGACCTTAAATGGTGAATATACGCACGACGGCGTGCGAGCTCAAGCCCTATGGCAAGAAAGCGAATGAGTGTTCGGGAAAGAGAAGAGGGGACATGGACCTTTCCCCTCTCGGCACACCCGACCTCCCCCGTCCAGGGAAGGCTGCGAGGGTATATTGATTTTCAGCGGTAGGATGTTTTCTCTTTCTACTATGAGCGCGCGTCCCTCTCCTACGGGCGCTTCACTCCACTCTACGGTCATTGAAGAGTGATTTTGGCGCGGGTAAGGTTCACCAATATTTCTGTCGTCAAGTATTCAGCCTCCGTGTTTTCTTTTAAAAATCACAATCATAACACAGATCTCTGACGTTATTTCAGATAGAAAATAATTAGAAATGAATCAGTGGAAAGCATATCCTTTTCAATTGGGGTTTTCCGATCTTATTTAAGAAAATATACTTTTACAGGAAGTCAAAAAATATTCCAAATATCAGTCTTATTTATGAATAAACAAAAAGCTTTCCTAAGCTGATAATTACGTTGTTTTATCGTGAAAATAAGATTTGATTGGTGGTCGTTTTTAATGACAGTCAATTTTGATTTGTATCAAATAACGGAACGCATATGTTATTATGTTTTTAAATTTTATGGTTTCCTTTATAAAAAAAATATTGCGGTCGGTGACAATTACAGAATAATCCTTCATTATCAATTTAAAAAAAATTGATACCGAAATTTATTTCTACAATATATTCTTATATGTGATAAATTTTATTAAAATCAGATTTATTCTTAATAAAATCGTTTAAAATAATTGTTTAAAAAAAACATTTTTTTTGTATATTATCCACGGAGAGAAATATAAATTGTAGCATAATTAAAAATCCGAATTGTTTATTTAACATATATTTAACACGATATTAAAGCTTCGAATGGTTTGATAAATACTATAATTTTATTACGCTTCGGAAAGTTAATATAAAGAAGTAGTGTTTGTAAAAGCAGTAATTTATAAAATTGAATATTGTAAATTCGTAGAAAAACATCATAATGTAAAACGTGGGTCAATCACGTGCTTATTTCGTTAGTTGGAAAATTATTTATTCATTTGAACTTCTTCGAATGGGACTACAACATAAGAATAACTGAAATATATCACGCTTTTTATTTCAACATCCGTTGTTTCTTTAAATAATTCATTGGTTTAGTCACCAATATCAATTGATATTCAAAAATACTTACTTAAGCGCTTTCGTATAATATCAAATGAAAAAGATTATTTTAATACCTAAGAACAAGATAGAACAGAGTATAATAAACGCAATAAGATCTTACATTCATATAGTAATTAGTAATATATATTATTATACATAATAAGTTGTTTTGATCCTATGCATTGAATGGCTCCCAATTATAAATAAAATTTATGAATCAATTTTCTATCTAAATATTGTTTACGTTTTAATTGCATCTATATAAAGATATATTTTAAATCACCAAAAACATCACGAGAGATTATTTATTTTTTTAAGAATTAAATTCAGAATTGTTAACAAAAATAATTTCAAAAAACAACGAAATCGATTGGAGTATGAAGAATTTAGTTTCACCATTTCTTTTCGCTGGAATAAAATCAAAATAAATAGTTTATCAGGAAGTGTTAATAAAATAAACGGACTACGAAGTTATTAAGCGTAGTCAAAAAGCGAACCTCGTCGATTATTTTCTGGAACTATGCCAGCATAACTGTTGAATATAGTGCTAAAATGAATTAGCCTCGTGATATTGTTTGACCTCAAACCACTTTATAATTAATGGCGTCAAAATGGCAGTACTGTAAGTGATTGTAAGAGGCTATAAGAAACGAATGTTGAAAGAATTTTTTCCTGTGGTGTCTGCGTAAGGAATAACTATAATATGGCTTCATTTCGAGGTGTATATCGATTCATTGCTATGATTTTTGAAGTTAGACTACAACTCATTTTACATCAAATTCATAGAACACAAATAAATCACCGTGAAAGAAATTTTACAACAAAGAATTAATAATAAAAAAATGTAACGAATCGTTCGTTGATTTAGCATGATAAGATACGTATAAAATTCAATATAATTTACAAGATGTAATTAAAATTCATTACGTAGAGTATTCATTTCTTTTTAAGTCCATTGAAGGAATGTATTAAAAATGTTAGAACCATTCTTTATATTTGATAATAACGACTGAAGGTGAAAGATGGAATTACAATGATGATATTTTATTATATCTTTAATGGCTGATTTTATTTATTCAACTATTAACACCGATTATGCTATTTAAAAAAGAATGGGTCGAATTAACTGAATCGATAGTGAAAAATTATGTTTTATCACTATTTAAAGGCTTTTAAAGATTTAGTTTTTCTTTGTAATACATAAAGAATCAAAATTTACAAAACTAAAGGAAATATAATTCGCTGGTTGCCAGTGTACTCGGAGTATACGCACATTATTTATTTAACGATAGTTAGCCAAATTTTTGTTTTTACAATATCTATTAGTAAAATTATTTAGATGCTAGTCTGTCATATTTGTTATTTAACTAAAATCACTTTGGTATAAGTGCGTCGTAAAATGTTTTGACGAAATTGAATATAAAACTCTTATAATATTGTAATAAAATAATTTTGCCACTTGTGTGTATCCATCATCATCATCAGCCGGGGTCGATCCACTGCTGGATGAAGGCCTCCCCCTGTTTTTTTTTTTTTTTTCAGGGGGGGTTTGGACATAGCAACACCACGCTGCCCAGGCGGGTTGGTGTTCGGTTCTCTGTCTGGGTTTTCCTTCCCATAGCCAAGACAACACGGCACTCGGTGTTCCCGAGCGGTCACCCATCCAAGCACTATCCGCGCCCAATGTTGCTTAAGTTCGGTGATTGCACGAGAGCCGGCGCTTACAACATGGTACGGTCGTTGGTTTACTTGTGTGTATACAAATCATAATTTATCAAACGGTGATAAAAAACATTTATATTTTCTCTAGTTCTATTGTAACCTTATCAATAAATTTTTCCTATTCTATTTCAAAGGAAAAAAGGAGAGATTAACCGAGTAACAACCGTTTCTATAAAGACTTTAGTTGAACTAACATAACTCCTTTAGATAAAATAAGTACTAGTATTAAAAATACATTACTTACAATATTTTGAGAAGACGAAAACACATTGTAATTTATCATTTATATGAATGAATTTATTGTGATTGAGTTATAGTGAATTAATGACGAATTTATTTTCTGATATTATTGTCGTTATGAATGAAATTTGATTGTGCAGAGAAAGTGAGAAGAAAATATAATATCAGAACAATTTATTAAGAATCTCATTTTGTTTTTGTAAATTAACTTTAATAAATGCTATCCATATAACATACTTGAGTCTGAAGTATCGGTCTTCAACCCGGTCTCTACCTCAAGAACCTGTTGAAGAAACCCGAGACGATCAATCGCAACAGAAAGCTGTATTCGAAAATTTGCCATCGAATGTTTATTTTCGACGACATTTCGACGCTACGATGCAACCCTTTTTGGACGTATAGAAAGTTACTCACTTTAGATTGAGAAAAAAAAACTTACTTAATTTATTTTTGGAAATCATGAAAAGTAATAAAAATAATTATTTGTTTTATAATATAATATAAAAAAATACATTGTATGTTATAAATTGATTACGATAATACTTTAGTACGTAAAAAATATGACTGTTATAAACATAACATTAGTAACACGCAGAACTAATTGTATGTACTAATGTATTTACATTGCTATTTTTTTCACCGTGTTATAATGGAGTTCTACCAAGTGAATGCAAATTCAATCAATAACATTAGTACGAATTTTATTTTAAATAGGAAAAACATATTTTTATAACTATTTCCACGATATATTTTATGAATATGTTGATCTTAAAACACATTGTAGAAATAATATTAAATATGTTTTTGTTATTTCATATTCTTTACTTTTCCATTAAGAAGTGACTTCTTACACATTAAAAGCGATTACAACTTCTATCAAGAACGTTTAATAGATTTTTTGAATAATAAAAACACATTTTTTTAGTAAATATTTCGACAACATATTTTTTGATCAGGACCGGTTTTGCTCATCGCGATCATTATCAACTGATAGAATACAATTTACAGGTACATTATCAGTTACATAATAATTATATAATAATATAATTAATTATAAAATAATTGAGACCAATCATGATTCAAGTTTTATTTATTAAATCATTTATTTCTATTAAAATATGTATTTTACATTGTTTTGTATAAATAAAATTGTTTGTAAATTGTATTCTATCAGTTGATAATTTTCGCGATGAGCGAAACCGGTTCTGATCAAAAAATACACTGTGAAAATAAGTACTAAAAATGTGTTTTTATTATTTAAAATATGCCTTTCCATCAAGACGTGACAGTTAACATCTTAAAGGTTTTTAATAGATTGTAAGAAAAATATTATTGATTATATTTCAAGCTCGCGTTAGCAAAATGGTATTCAATATGCTTACTGTCCATATGTGAGTTTATTGAAAGCTTTCTTATATTTAATATTTTACTACTAAAAAAATGCTGGTACAACATCAAATGAATGTAAGAATCAAATGTTCCCTATTAATCACCACAAATAATAATAAATAAAGGATATTATTATTTATAAATGTTTCTCCTATCGAATGAAAGAAATTACATACTAGTGATTCGAATAATTCTTTTATATTATTTCAATCAACTATTTCACCGTGCCACCCTCAAAAATGCATTATAAAATATACATTTAACTCCCATGCTTAAAAGTTCTTCTTTATAAACTGCACCGATTCAGTAGAATACTTGAAAAAGAGAGAAAGTAAGGACAATTTGCTGCTTTAAAAAGTTACATACAAAGATCGATATGCATAAAATGAATAAAACTAAATGTCTTTTTTAATAGAGGCTTCATAAAATACGACACCTGCAAAAGCTTAAATGCCGTAAAATTCATTTTACCTTTTAAATTTTAATGGAAATGATGCATGGATAAAAATGAACTACGGATATTTTTTTTTAATGAGTTTGACCGTATTTTTGAAAGCATTATTTTTTAACAAACGAAAAATTCTTTGATGTTTTATTTATTATGATATACGAAGGGAAAATTTTTCGATCTGAATTTTAAATGATAATTATAGCTTAAATGCAAGGTATTTAGTGGATATTTAACGTTAAACCAATTCCTTTTCGTTAAATATCGATTGCAATATCGTAGATCATATCGATGAAATTTAGTGAGCCAATTTGCCGTATCTACAGCACGTTTATCACACTTTTACTTACATAGTATTGATTTCGTATTATTTAAGGTCGGTAAAAAAAATCTCTGTTGTATCAAGTCATTTCTGTTGCATCCGTATGATAGAATACCTGAAGAAGGCGAAATCCAGGTCGATAGTGACAAAACATGTGGAGTCACACAAAGTTTTAACAATTCAAATTTGATATTGAAATTCCATCAAGCACCTTCAGTCGATATCATAAATTAAAAAAAATTATTTAAAAATTATTAAAAGAGATTCCGTGTTCATAGAATGAGTAGCATTTTTATGTAAATGTATTAATAGTCAAGATTATGAGATAAACATATCAATATTTTTTTTGTCTGACTTATTATACAATCAATGTATTAGGAACGTATAGTGGAGAATGTTTAGTATATACTGGTGTTATTTTGAAATATTGTAAGAAATCGTAAGCATTTTAATATTATATACAATAAAAAAAACAAATATCAAAAAGCATTTCTGAAAAATCAAAGTGAAGCGAAAAAGTGCCTGTTCCCTTTGAAGCTTTTAGATTGAACAATGATGCGCCCCGTTTAAAATGTATGCTTTCTTTTAAAATAATCTTAAAAAGATAATGGCATAATATCTGATATAAACCAGAGCCATTATCTCACAACCTTACGCACACGCGCTCACGCAAATACACAATCAAAAAGCATTTTCGAATTCACACACACGCAGACAAAATGAAAAGGCGGGAAGTCCCCGACACACTCACCTCCTTTCTTTGTAACTTCGTTCCACTGGCCGAATTGTAAGAACGAGACGCAACGACTGATTAATGTGCAACCGCATGAGATAGACTCATACAGCCTGGTATAAAGCTTGGAGCGTATACAGTATATATATGTTGTCTCCCTTCCCCCTATCCTGACATAGGAATTATTCATGCAGAGTATAGATACAGACGTGGAGACGCTGTTGCTTTTGCGTTCGTAAAAATACTCGACACACTATTAGAAGATAGTATAAATATATTTTTCGATTCTTTGCATCATTATTGTTATGTCAGAAATGCCAGTTATTTTGTACTACCAGGAAAACTTTTAAATTCATACCTAGTGTTCATTATTCAATATGGCATCCCTCGTAGATGAAAACTAGTCAAGAATTTTTTATCCATTTAGTTGTCGTATAATAAAACTCTGTACCTTAGATGATAAACCACTGTAGTAACATTTAGAATTTTGCCCGGGAAAGCGATTTGATAACTAAAGTAATTAGAATAAATACATGGTATCCCAAGTAAATTAATTAACTGTTTACAACGATAAGTAATAAAAAATCAATATACTTTTAATTGATGAAATAATGGACTGCCGTGTTTTATGCTTATACATATTTTGATAAAATATTCCATACAATTCTTATGGTCTATTGATAATATATAGAAGTCCATTTATTGCTTTTAACTATAATAAATCACGATTCTAAGATTTTATCAGACGGAAATTTTATTATCATATTCAATATATTCGCTATTCCATACAAATCTTTGTATATATGTACACAGAAAATGACATATTAATTTTTGTTCGTGTAACCTGGTTGCATATACATAACGGTTGGAGGTTACAAACAGAATATTAAGTGTACTAAAAAATAGCAATGTACTTTAGTTCTAGAAAATTATTTTTAACAAATATAGTTGATAGCTATTTCGGCTCACGCCATCGTCAGAACTATGCTTAAACTAACATTCGCTTATCTATATATAGCTGTGTAGAAAAGGCAAACAATACATCCTCTCTCCTGTTTTAACGGCCTAGCTTGTTACATTCACACAATAAAACTAAATTTTCAAAAATTCTAAGCTAAATTCTAAATGAAACAAAAGGCGGCTATGACAATAAATTTACATGTGGGTCGGAAGTGGTCATTACGGAAGCAAATCAGACCACCCCCTTGTAATAGGATGGGACTAAAGGGGATACTATTATATTAGTTTGTTCGTTAAGAATCCTTTGTGATAAGTGATGTCTATTGATTTCCAGCTGTTCCAAAGCCGTCATTCTGCGACCCTTATTACAAAGATGCAAACATTTAGGCGCTGAGTTTGAATTTATATTATGTGATTCCTTAATAACGTGATTAGCGAATCACTTAAACTAAAATACATTGCTATTTCTTTCACCATGTTATCATATTTTTATTTTGGCCAGGGAATTACTTGACAAAATCGTCAGCTCTTCAATATTTGCTAGGAAAATGGTAGATGTCCATTTATCAAGAAAGGACATATATTACAGCCACTTTTTCGGCCATTTGTTGCGTATAACGTAATTGATGTGGTCTTACTTTTTTTTCGTTATCTTTTTCTTTGATGTTGTCTTTTACTTTTTCTTTTGAATTGTAAAATCAAATAACTATATCATTTTCAAAGAAAATCTTTGATTGCTGGTTAAATATGAAGATGGTAAACACTTCAAGTCAATCATTACAACTGTCATACTATATCTTTTGCAAGATGTTTAGATCTATAACAAGCAATTTTTTTGTACTTTAAGTGCTTTTTCTTAATGTAATATTGAACTCTTTTAAGTCACGTGTGTCATACGGGACATTAGTTGGCAAATGAAATCCAAAATTAAGCACTGTTTTTACTATGCCAATAGAGCTACAAATTTACAACGCTTTTACTAAAAAATCAATAATATCTTTCCATGAATAAATCATACATTTTTCAAATATTTAAATTACCTTAAAAAAAATCTTTTGCGTACTGTTTTGACTATATTAAGATGCATATGATGGAAATTTTAATATGTGATTTCAAATTGCTTTTGACCTTTCTTCCTTCGTTTTATATACCGTCAATCTTTAAAATTAGTTTATACAATTCCTTAAGTATTTATCAACTAAAGTAAAGCTACGTTTAATATATTTGTAAATATAAAAAAAGTGGATTGAATAAATATATTGATATCTGTACACATGTCAAGATAAATACTATAGTTAGTCATAATTATATTATAACATAAAATATACAAGGTTTAAATCAAAACAATCGACTCTTAAGATAAATAACATTTTCCCTGTACTTGATACATATAAAGTTATACATTTTAAATAGGCGATAAATGATACAAACATTTATAAAACAGATACATAACAAATATATCATTGAATGTTTTATATATTGTCTAGTAATATAGTTGTAATATATAGAAATGGTGGTCAATTTCGTTACATTTTTTCAAAAAATATATAAGAAAATATAACTTGAATAAAATTCAATGATAAATATTTCAAAATAAACTCACCCCAGGAACCCAAAAGAGCGGGGTTACTCAAATAAAATTTGTTGCGTAATGTACTCACCTGAAAAAGGAAAAGAAAAACAACATTATATAATTGTATTCAAATATTAGATGATAGCCAGTGGTTATGTGAAACATACTAAGAAATCTTATATTTATCTTAGATATATAAAAAATGTTTCTGAACAATGTACATTTTTTAATAACATCGAATTATTCAACGTCTAGTTCCAGAGAAGTTAAAGAAATGCTATCTCTGATAAAATATTATATGATAATGCCTACGTTGAGTTTGTGTTCTTTGATCTTGCGAAGGCACTGTGTAAAACTAAATAAATTTAACGTACTAAACTGTTTTTCCATCTCATTCCCGCCCTCATTTAAAATGTATTGATTCGCAGCTTCAAGCTTTTGTAAAAGTTTTATTGTCATACTTTTTTTTTTATCTCATAATACAATATAATTGGTAATCGATAAAATAGCACTCACGTACTGTGACTGAAAAATATCGCCAAAATAACAATATTTGTGAAAAGGCTGGAAATAAACAAAAAAATATGACTTTTTTAAGTGCAATTAGTTTAAAAAAAAATTTAGTATTAGATATAGTTGATAGCTATTTCGGCTCACGCCATCGTCAAAACTAAAAGAAAAAAAATGTAGAACTAAAATACATTGCTATTTTTTTCACCGTGTTATAATAGAGTTCTACCAAGTAAATGCCAATTCAATCAATATACATTTTTAGTATTTATTTCCACAATATATTTTTCAGGAAATAAGTACTGAAAAATGTGTTTTTATTATTTAAAATATCATGCCTTTTCATCAAGAAGTAACAGTTAACGCCTTAAAAGTGGAATTTGGTCGTTTCAAGAATTTTGCTTGACTTAGAGACGTGTAAATAAAAAAGCATTGAAGTGAAATGATAATAATGGAAAAGATCGAATGGTTTTCAGTCTCGTAAAACTTTGAAAATCCAGTACAGCGAATTGCAATTTGAGGAATTGTGAATCAAATATCGAGGACTGCAAATTCTTGTCCATATCCACGTACGGATATCAGTTATTCCATCATATTGTTCATAAAGGAAATACTGCATTCTATCTAGAGGAATTTGCTCCACCATATCTTCAAACCTATTATTATCAACAAGAATGCATGAGAAAATATAACAATGAACTGACATTCTGAACCAGATATTTCAACAAAGCATAAATTTTTCAACACATATTTTAGAATGTGACGGTACTAGATTCTTTGCCGAGGAAAATTGATTATTTCAATCCTTGGCTTCTGTAACAATGTTATCATTTTTATTTATCGAGTTATTAAGAAAATTTATATACAATAAACGAGATATAAAGAAAATTATATGAAATATACTATTCAAATTACACTCTTTCAAAAAATATCACTGTGATTAACAAAATCGAGATACCAATCGAACGTTTTGATTCTATTATGTTTTGAATTTTACAATATTAATGACAACTTTTCATCAAATATATTTCGATATCTGTAAGCATCTCTATCTATGTATGATTATAAACATAAGATTCATTTATATATTCAACATTAACGTTATCTTAAATAATAAAAACACATTTATACGAAATGTTTGAGTTAAAGGTAGCAGGTATATGCTCGCGATGAGCGAAATAGGTCTTGATCAAAAAATATATGGTAGAAATAAGTACCAAAAAATGTGTATTTATTGTTTAAAATATCATGCCTTCCCATCAAAAAATGACGGTTAATACCTTAAAAAAATACGTTATCGACTGATGGTGCTTGATAGAATTTCAATATCAAATTTCAATTGTTGAAACTTCGTACAATTCCATATGATGCCAATCACAATCTATGTTTCATCTTTCGTCAACTTTGTGAATTCTATTTGACGTCAGTATTATCGCATCCGTGTGATGAATGAAATTGACGTGAAATGTAAGAATGCATGAAGATATCAAAAGCGTATCCTAGTTTAAGACTGACAAAACATCTACAATTATACAAAGGTACATTCGTTTTTATAAAAGTATTTTCTTTAACATTTTAAATATGTTTCGTATCGCAGCGTATATTTGAAATGCAAATATTATAAACGATAAACTTGTTAAAAAATTTGGATGTTACTTGAGTTGATCTCAATAATAAATGAGTCGTAAAACCATGTCCAAGGTAAAAAATTTAAATTGAAACAAACTCTTATCTAAGTATTTTTTGATCTTGAAAAGGATTGACATCAACAGCACTCAAACGCTAAGGCAACTAACTACCTGAACGCTAAGGCAAAGCTTTACCAATAGACCATAATTTTAAGTATTAAATATTAGATGTAGCATTTTATGACTGATCTACAAAAAACAAAATATTTTTCGAAAAATTCCGGTAACAGATTTTCCTAATAAATTTTTGCTTACTTACTAATAAACCTGGCATATAATCTATTATAGCCACTCATAGTCGTATTAAATTGGCGTAAACCTCAGTGGATAAGTACTTTCTAGATATCATTCTTGGAAATCTCAACTAAGTTCTCGCATCACTAAGCGAAGTTTGCTGCCTCTAATACGCATTTAAATTATCTCGGTGAATATAGCTTGACTTTGCTAGCGACAGCAATTTTGAACATCAAAGTGGGTTTCTCCTGTACTAAAGGTAAACAAAAGCAGATTATTAAAAATATATATATTATCGTTTTACCATCAACAGGTACTTAAATTCGATTTTTATCTTACAACTACATGAACAACCAATACACTGATATTATTTATTTGAATTTGAATCGGAATAAAAAAATAAAAGATTTGAAAAAAATATTCTTTCTCAGAAATAAAACAGATTCCAGACAAATTAATATTGACTAGTAATGTTCAATGAAAATTCAACATATATTTATATTTTGAATCGTTCATTTTCACATGTAATTTACGAACAATGTTAACACCTATCGGTATCGTTGGAAATTCAAGTATATGGATGCGTTTGAACTATCAGGATTGAAGGATCAAATTATGGAAAACATAGAGTCTAATGTAAGACCGTTTTCAAGAATAATGCGTAAAAGTGACGTTCAAAATCCACAAAAATGCCAGTAAAAATTAATTTACGATAGTCAGTCAGTACAGGGCGATAAGATTCAAGCAGTAAATTAGTGATTTTTAATTTTAAATAATTGAGACCGATCATGATTCAAGTTTTATTTATTACATCATTTATTACTATTTCAATATGTATTTTACAAGTTCAACATAAAAGTATTAAATATTTTTGATGTTGCGAAAGCAATTAACTTATAATTTGTAATGTTTTGTAACGTTTATGTAAAAAATAAAATTTTAAATAAATGTTTCAAAAAAGAGATTGATTACGACTGTACATTCCTTAAAAAGTGATTAAAACTTAATCCATCCAATAGTTTTTTTTTATAAAAAAGAATAGACCTGAAAATACTAAATATCTCATATGTTTCACTAATGATAAAAAAAATATTTGATATGGTACTAGCCGACCTGTCGCGCGATGTTGCGATTTCAAAGTAAGAAAATTCAAGGAAAATCATTAGGATAACAAACAATTTAATAATTAAAAGCGTTAGCAAGTGCTAATAGTAATAATATAGATTAAATTACATATCGATTTTTAGCAGGTTGGTACACCAGAAGTCTTAGCAATAGTGTACTTAAGAAATTCGTAAAGTTACATATCAATTTTTGGAGAGTTGGGAGGGGTATGCCAAAACCCAATGCCAATGCCTTTGCGGGAATGTTCTCAAGAAATTTGTACAATTTCATATTGATCGGATTAATGGTGAAGTAGTGCATAAAAGACAAACAGAGATACACAAATGAATATATGTATATATATATATATATAAGTTATAAGAAGAAAAGATTAAAGATCGATTTTTTTAGTGGAGTATGGTAGAAACCTTTGCGGGAGTGTATTCAAGAAATTTGTAAAGTTTCATATCGATTGGATGAATGGTGATAATACGTAAAGGACAAACAAACATATATTGATGTTATGTTATGTAAAGGCGATAATTATAAGAGGTTTCAAAACGCTGTTATAATAAATTATAATTGAAAAATGAATAGTTCTATAATATATTGTAATATGTTACAATCTATAGAGAAACATTATAACAAAATCATATTTAAATCTATCGGAAGCTGAATCGGAATTCAATTATTTGACTCCGATATACCGTAGAATAAAGATACATACTAAATTACATGGAACCGCTATACTGCAATAGACGGTTCAGTAGTTGTTATGGAACTATTTTCGGCAATACAGACAACTTGTAAACTCGGAAGATTCAATTCGCCTATGAGATGCGCTTTGACGTTTAATTAATTTTACCTCCGTTAATACTAGGAAGTAATTTAAGCCTTTATCGTGTAAATTGAATATGGCTTACTACTTAGATGAACGAGTGAATGATTTGAAAAGTTATAGGCATATGTGAAACCTGTTTGTTTGGTAACTAGTTTCCTGCCTTGTCAATGTGATTGAATTTTTAATTCATTGAAAGTTTCACACGTTTTAGTTTATCTTGAATAGGAACCGTTATTTTATATATACATGAATTGATTACGTTTTAACATATACATTTTCAAAGAGAGCTTAAAACGGTCAATTATTTGAAATAAATATTATTAAAACGAGAGTTAAAATATTTTTTTTGGTTGATTTGCTTTCTTTAAAAAAAATCATAGTTCGAAAAAAAAATCAAAAGTTACGTTGAAAAATCGATTTATCTACAGTATACATAACAGCCAAGCAGAGAAGGGGCAATCCACTACAGACAGCACTTATTTGGCGGAGACATTTTCGAAAATTCTTAGAAACGTGAGGCAGTAAATGAGCAAAAGTTGTTATATCAATAGAATCACTGGAAATTAAATTCAATTCACCATTTCTTCTTTCGTATCACGTGTGTTATGTGATTCAATTACAAAAAAAAATCACTTTCGAAAATAAAGAAATGGTTCTATTGTGAACAATCAAATAATAATAAATTAAGAAGAGTATTTTTTTGTTGTGTAGATTGATTAATCAATTACTGTGAAAATTCAATAAATTCATAATCGTAGCGAGTTTTCTTTATATTTGCTTCGTGTTATCTTTTGAGTAAAATTTATAAAATGTTTTTTTAAATAATGATCATGATCTCTACAAGAAAATAATTTGATCTATTTTCTTAACATAAGTAATTTCTATGTGAAAAAAACTATCGTAGTATAGACTTAATCATTCGGTTTTATATTTTATATATTTAAACATGTTCATTACTCAGCTACAAACCCTGTAAAACTTTCCATCCCTTTATAGAAAAAATGTAGTTAAATGACTGTATTCCATGTACGAACTCTCTTTCCTCAATCCTTGAAGCAAATAGATTGAGCGACTAATAAAAACGAGTTGTATTAGAAAAACTTTTGCTGAGATCCGCTAGTAACGAGCGCATTATAAACGGATATAACCAAAGTAGACAAGTCGTTATTCTGTAGAACATCTCACAGTCAAAATAAAATGATGTTTTATCTGTACCACTCAAAATCCAGGCATATAAAATCTAATAATCAACTTTTCCTTACTAACCTGAAAAATCGCGCTTTCTAGTACACATAAAAACATACACACATGAGTGATCAAAAACATTTATAATAGGATGATAAGAATATACCAATGACTTACGAATATATCAACATCGCTTTAATAAATTTAAGTGACATGTGGTAATAAATTAACTTAATTGCCTGAAAACGCTTGAATTTAGATAAAAATCTTCCTTGTGTCAATCAGAGGCTATTTTTTGATATGTGCTTCAAATATGTCGTCTTCGGATCTGAGTGTGAGATGTATAAGTTATCTACTAAACTACAAAGTCGACGATTACAACCGGATTGAATAAATTCACCGTTTGTGAAAGGTTTTAGACGTTATCCAATTAAAAAGCTTTGTGAGAAATCCTCTTTTCGTTTTTTTAAGAAAATGAAGTTTTAAAAATGTCTACTTAATTTCAGCGTTAGTTTTGGGTAGACTCTTTTTCTGTATTGCATCTTGATGAGTTTTATAATGACGTTTCTTAAAGATATGATTAATTTTAATTATATGAATCGCACATATATAAATTCTTTTTGTAGATAATCAAATCCATTTCTTCATATTCTTTATGAAACATTCTTTTCTCTTCCCAATGAGTAGGACTTACGGTTAAATTATTTGTAAAACACATATTTTTAAATATGAATATTTATTACAAAGCTGATGGTGGACGCAACAAAAACCTTAAAAAGCAAAAGCACATGAGAATCACTGGTCAAGATTAAAATAAGCAAATTAAAATGGTAGTAAAAGAAAAGAAATTAAGCTTAATTTAATAAATGCACTTTTTGAAAAAATCAAAACTTTAATCGATAGTGATTACACGCTAGAAAGTAAACAGTCTGGAAGATATAAACAAAATGCCAAATTATGCCAGGAAATACAATGATTGAAACGAATAGTATGTTATTTGCGATACATAGACGGCTATTTCAACGTACGGAACTTTAATATACGCCTGAGCTCCGATGAAGCAAGCGCAAATAGGATATTTTTATTCGAACGGTAAATAGTAATGTATTCAACTAGGAGATTTGCAATTTCCCTATTAAGTGCGAGTCCACGATGTTTGCACTGCAAAAAAGTATACTAAATCATGCTGATTTTTTCGCGTAAAAAATAAATGCTATTTGAGTTTCTTGGCCACCTTTTACATCAAAGATGAACAATATTTTTTCTAAAAAACATACTGGTTTTGTTGCTGATTGAAACCAAAATATTTTTTTATAACTTAGATATAAAATTCTCCACCCATATCTACCCAGCGTGTGACGTATCCTGGACGGGACAACTGAAATCTCTCAGCGTTATCTGTCATTCGACCTCGGTTTGTATATCATACTTTTAGGTTTTATTATTCACGCAAAATATCAAAAAACTATTCATTTCACGTTGTATTCATAAACCTTCCGGTTTATAGTGTGGTACTTGGTTATTTACTATAAACCGTAGGTATCTAATATATGCTAGAAAATATTTCCGAAAAAAAATAATATTACATCCACCTAAGTATTCTGAATATGCATATATTATCGCAACTGGCTTGAGAATTCTTCATTTATTATTGAATAATTTTCTCTACGAGTTTTGTGAAGATTTAGTCATACGGGAATGTCGTTCAAATAAAATATAAAATATATTATGCGGGATTATTAATAATTTCAGCTTCTTAGAATTTTTATTATTTTCACTAGCCATAAAATGATAATGATTATCACTTGATCCAGTACTGTTTTGGAATAATAAAATGTAAATTATCCTACAAAAACAGTATTTTTTATTCATAGACATGTGTACAAAAAGATACTTTCCTTTGCTATATGCAATATTTTGTTACAATTTATTTAAATTTAATTGATCCTAATCATTTTGAAATATATCCATAAAGTTCTAACAAAATCAACACAATATGCAACTCAGCAGATTATCAAGAATTATTTTTCATTTATTTTGAATATTTATGCACTGTTATGCGATATATTTGTAAGTCGTTATGATAAGTACAAAATAATATTTTTTGCTGGCTGATTTTGATACGAAAGAAATGCAGTAGTTCAATAAATTTTTACCCGCATATATATTTTATTATGTATTCTAGAGAAAATATTCAATTTCATATCTTTATACGGGTATATTGAAATCTAATAATATTATTTACATTAAACACGGTGAAAAAATAGCAATGTATTTTAGTTCTACAAAATTATTTTTAACAAATATAGTTGATAGCTATTTCGGCTCACGCCATCGTCAGAACTATCTCCTTATCTTATTTACATTAATTCGATTCTAATATAATGAAAGTCGTTGGGAGATATTAGTAACAGTTTCTGTATTTATTTATACATTTAAAGAAAAAAAAGTAGAGCTGTAAACCTTTTATCATAAAATCTTTTTATATTATGATTTCAGCTATTTGCTGACAGTTATATATTTAGTATCTAACCTTAGAGTCTTCTTCTCGTATAAAACCGATACGAATCGTTTATTGTTTCTCAGTTCTATTTCATCTGTGTGATATTAATGTATATCAAATGACGAAACACGGGTTCTGAGTGACAAAATATATGGATACGTACAGAGTTACAACAATTCAAATTATTATATAATGATTTTTGGATTCACTATAAAAATGAATTTAAAGTATTTATGACAAAATTACCAGAGATTTATGACATTTTCAGAATTTTCCAGTGTTCTGAATTTTTTAAAATGTCTGGTTTCTGCTCGAAAAATATCTTTTTTTACACAAGGTATTTTATAATAATCGTTGGTATAAAGATAAATTTACTTGACTCATGTTGTACCATTACGTAAACGCTTCGTAAGTAATGTTATACTAAGCGCTATCTCAAATAATAAAGCAAAAGTTTTCTTATTATTGATAAACTCATATAGGGTATTTGGCTCGGGTGTTTGGTCGCCGGAAGCGCTCTTGCATACAAATGAAGACACAGCTATTTCACGGGAAGCTTTCTCCTTATTAGTAAAATTCTTCGTAAAGTAATCAAAACGTGACCGGGAAATTTCCTAAAATTTGAATGCCCGGTATTTATTGCGAATAATAAAATTTCCTTACGCATACCTTATTTTTTCTCGCCAATTTAAAAATCTTTTTTTCTCAAAGAATTATGTTACACATACACTGAAGGCTTAAAAAATAATAACCAAACAGTAAAATATTTTAAATAATAAAAACACATTTTTCAATACTAATTTCCACAATATGTTTTTTAATCAGGACCGGTTTCGTTCATCGCGAGCGTTATCAACTAATAGAATACAATTTACAAACAAGTTTATTATAAAAAATATTTGAGTTAAAGGTAGCAGGTATACAATTTTTTTAAAACATGTTTTTATTACTTTAAACGTCATGCCTTTCCATCAAGAAGTGACAGTTAACACCTTAAAAGCAAAATTTTTATTTTTTATTTTTATGTGATTATTATTTTTAAATTATAAACAATAAATGAATTTCATTAATCACGAATCATTAAAAAAAATTCTGGTTTAAGCTTAAATAAATATATATATTTATATATTGATTTGTTTTCTTAAAGCTAAAATACATTATCATAAAGCTTATTATAATGTACAATATCAACTGAAGGTGCTTGATGGAATTTTATTTGCTAAAACTTTATGCATTTGCCCACGTTTTGTCACTCAAGACCCAGAATTTTCCTTTCTCGGCATCTTCAGGCATTTTATCCATTTGAACCTCTTTTAATATTAAATCATTTTTTTTATTACTCCAATTATATTTTTTAACGATAAGGATTTCAACACGATGAAAAAATAACAATGTACTTTAGTTAATTTATAATATAATACTTAATCTATAACATATATAATTGAAGGGCAAGCCGAAATAGCTACAGATTTTACAGAGCTAAGAGATACATCGTTTTTTTTCACCGTTTTATAATGGATTTCTACCAAGTAAATGCCAATTCAATCAAGAAAGGATTTTATTTTGATATTTAAAATTAATTTCCACAAAGTTATCAGCAAGTTCATCCAAAATATTCACTGCTTTTACTTTACCTTAGAGCTCTCAATTTTCAGTAAAAAATACGTAAAAAGAATTTGAAATATTCTTTGCTGCTTTCATAATATTTAGTGGATATTTCATTTCGAAAAAAAATCATTTTATCTTACGATTTTTTATTTTTATTAGGATACGAATTGGTTATTGATTATGATTATCAAAAAGATTAACTTTAATTTGTTCAAATATTTTTTTAATCCACTTTCAAACCGAGTTGTAAGCAAGTGTGCTATTTGAAGCAACGGCAATAACAGTGTCGAACGTAGCATATTTTTCTTCTTTTTTGTACATATTTTCATTTGCAACAATTAACTTGCTAACCATAAATCGGTTTCCCGGTTCAATTGATAAATAAATACTAAAATACGCAAAAATTAAGTATATGAAAAAAAAACAAATGCTTCTCAAACTATAACAGATTTACCTATTTCGATATCTAAGCTAATCAGTATTTTTGTCATTATACATTATGCGATTTATTATTTATGCCTAAGCTTCAATAAAGCTTAAAATTAAGCCGATAAAATACATTATTTGATTTCCATTACTTATACATGAATATGTTACAAAGCTTGTTTCCATGAATTTTGCTCCGGTATAAAGATCCTTAAAATATAATCAAAACAAATTAGTTAAAATGACAAAAAAACGACCCTTTCCTCAAATCAATGAATAACTTACAGCTAAGAAAAATAATTATGTTTTTTATAGGCTTATACATTTTGAAACAATGATATTCTGTGAGCGAATATTAAAAAAAATAATTCACTCAGAAGTATTGAAGTTTGAAAGGGTTATGACGTTTTATAGAAAGAAAACAGACAATATTTCCATAGAAAAATATAAATATTCACAGTAGTTCTAACACTACAAAAAATGTATATATAATTTATGATATCAACTGAAGGTGTTTGATGAAATTTAAACACCAAATTTTAATTGTTAAAACTTTGAAGGACTTCATAAGTTTTTTCAACGACCCGGGTTTCGCCATTTGGCATCTTCAGGCATTCTGACACACGGATGCAACAAAACTGTCAATGAAAAAATATAAACGGGGTCGGGGTACACAGTTTGAACAATTTAAATTTAAAAGTTGATTTTTGAAAATTAAAAGAATAAACAATAACAACAAAATAAGGATATCGAGAAAGTTAGCCAAGAAAATTCATGTAAAACTTACTTCAATAGATTAAAAAATAGTATTCATCTGAATTCACTATCGTCCACATGGAATATTATATACATATACTCAAAGCAATTCTGTTGAATATTGTTAAACAATTAATTTTGGATTAATTCAAATTTGACACTTATTTGAGTATCAACTCTCCACAAACTAAATTCTTCCGTCTCAACAGTTGAGATGCTTTCAGGCAGCGGTTAAATAATATACTTCTATCGTAGTGAATAATTGTTATCAACTACGAAGCGAACTAAATGAATATATATTTGTTTCCACAAATATCACGTAAATTTATCATCAACATTTTTTTTTCAATTTCGTATTGAACAATCAAAATAGATTTATGTGTGACCACAAATTTGTATGCTACATCATAATTTTTCAAAAGGTGGTCCGAAGACTACTGGTGGTTTGTGGAGATTTTTGGATGAGCCGAAACAATTGAATTTCATGTTGTATTTTTGAATTGTATCTTTTTGTAACTTTCTACATTAATATACTTAAATATTACTATATCAGCATACGGTGTTGCAAAATTAATTGTTTTGGATAAAAAATCAATTAAATAAACTTTTGGATTTTGGTGGTCCGCAGATGTATAAAGGTTGAGGAACTATGTGCTACATCATCATGGGAAACCAATTACGCTCGTGTATTTGAGAAAAAATCAGCCCTCATCATGTAAGGATGAGTGAGATCGAGCGTTGTACAGACAGCGACATCTATCAATAAAATACGTTAATTGATGTTTTTAGGTTTATATAAATCTCAAAATCCTGCTAAAATATATTTATAAATTATCTCAGTTTATTGATTGAATTGGCATTCACTTGGTAGAACTCCATTATAACACGGTGAAAAAATAGCAATGTATTTTAGTTCTACAAAATTTTGTAGAACTAAAATACATTGCTATTTTTTCACCGTATTATCTCAGTTGATCAAAACATTCTTTATTGTATTATTTAACTTAAAGCTTGGAAGGTTATCAGTGGCATGATTAACCAGTCGCCTATTTTTTCTTTAAAAAACTCACTTATGTCAACCAAATTGTGATATTTCCTTTTTTAAAATAAAGTTAAAATTAAAGAATATAAAGTAGGGACTCTTTTTTTTCGATTAATAATCTTGCAGTTAACTGTTTATATTGAAAAAAATTAACTTTATATTTATGTCTGATAAAAAGTAAATTGAAGAAAGAACTATTCGTTG
Source organism: Himalopsyche japonica (assembly GCA_028555115.1). Classification (NCBI taxonomy): domain Eukaryota; kingdom Metazoa; phylum Arthropoda; class Insecta; order Trichoptera; family Rhyacophilidae; genus Himalopsyche; species Himalopsyche japonica. Next base: position 1,543,497 of record JAHFWJ010000615.1, read on the forward strand.
TTTATAATCCTTCTCTTTTTGAAAATGTTCCGTTTGTTCAAAAAAACATAAATAAAGTATTTTTGTTGAGATTAATGAATTGAAGAAGAAAGAAAAATAGTTTTTTTCGGCTAGAATACGCCACTAGCGCCGTATCAACCTTACGCAGAAGAAAATAAAGTTCTTGTGTTGTACAAAAAATTAGAGAGAGTTAGTTTTATATAATAAATTGAACGAATGTTTGTTAAAATGTAGTTATACTTATTTTTTTCGTTAAAAGATGTTGCTGTCAGGACTTAATTGTCTCTTTAGCTGAATGACATTCAAAGAGTTAAATTGATTAATTTTACATGGGACTTTATTCAATATATTCTTAATATTCACCATAAATATTCAAGACGTAACGAGGCCAAGCGTGTCGTTGACTTTTATATAATGCGAATTTAATTAAAGCATTTAGATGTCGGCTATTGCTTCTTCTCATCCTACTCCATCACGGAAAGAAGATAAATGTTTCGCTAATGTAAATTTATTTCGGATTGCAGATTTGTGAAAATTAACTTTATTGGTCGTTAATACATTGAGAGTTGCTGTGGCAAATTCGAATATCGATATTAATAAAATTTATCCCAAGTAATCACTATTGATAAGCATCTGTTTCAAGAATTATTCAAGAAAAACATAATATTAAAATAAAAATACTAAACTATTTAGTAATTTGAATAGTTGAGAAACAGGTCCTGATTGTTATATAATAAATCTGTATAGATAATTCTTCAAATTATGTTTTATTTGAATAAACAAGTTACCACTTTAAAAAGTAATGTGGAATTTAACAAGATAGACTTTTATTGTTTTTGTCCTACCCTATTATCTTTTTGGCTGATACAATTTAGAAACAATGCCATTAAACTCATTAATTTACAAATCAAAACTTTTAACCATCTGACTGCTAACGTCTCAACTGTTGAAACATCTGATTTTACTGTGTTGATAGTTGGTACCCTAAAATATATGAATTAACAGTGTTTAAAACCTTCTTGTACTCATTTTTAATTTTATTTAGTTAATGCATTGCTTGATTTGTCCTGACAAGCTCAACAAGATTGTTTCAAACTAACATTATTCATAATTTTTTATAAATAAAAGTCTAGGCGTCGGAATATCCTTTAAAATGCTCAGCAGGGAACGATTTAAAATCTAACAGAAAATTCACATTTGCAATATAAGATATTTTTTTTTGAAAATAAAATTTTATTTATTATAAAACAACTTTAGCCAGTCAAAGTCGGCCAGCTTTTTAAAAAATTATCATGCCTTAAAATTTCTATAAATCATCAATATAGTATGCACTTTCATTTCGTATTAAAATTTCTCGCTTTTTATCAAAAAGATAGACGTGATTCGTGACCCAATAGAAAATCATTGTTTTTTTCTAGTTGCACTTTCCACACTTGCTTTGGAAATTTTTAAAGATTAATAATTGTTATCGTCGATTTTCACTTTTAATTTATAAGAGGAAATTTTTTTTTTTCGTTCGTTTAAATTAAAAACAATTATTATTTTACAATTTGTAAAAGCGCGTTGCGACTTTGTTACAACCGTTGCCACTTTGAATAAAATGTTATGAATAATGTAACATAATGACTTTGTTTATATCTCTGACCAGAGAGTTGAATGAATGTTAAATCCAATCATATTTTCTAATAAAATGTCTCATTACAATATCAATTTATATAAATTAAACGGGTCGCCACTCTATTTTAAAACACACAAGTAAGCAAAATTATTTTCACGCCGAAATGAAAATGAAGACTTTGTATTTATACGTAACTGTTGAAGACATTAAATTGAATCGTCAAACATAAAGCTTACATTCTCTGACTTATACGACTTACATGAAATACGATAATATTTTTGCCTCATTATTTTGGAACGTTTTATGTGTGATTTGATTTTTAAGATTCAATATTTTTTTCAATGTGTGATTATTTTTTACAATTTACGGTGAGTGTTGTATTTAAAATATTGTTTTGATATAAACGTATTTGATATATAGGTGACAAAAAATATCTTAATACAGGAAGGTACTTAGTGGCAGCATAATTTTTCACCAGAATAGCTAAACTAGTAACATCATTTAAACCAAAGTTCAATAATGTTCTACAGACGTAATTAAAATATTCGTAAGAGTAAAATCGATAATCATTACGCCCGGTGATAAAATATTATCATTTCTAAGGGGCTTTATTCGTATTTCAATCTAGATATAGATTGATGAATTGTAGGATATCTTTACTCTAGTGAAATATAGACATTTTGGAAACCTTTTTTTTGTAATAAAATATATATCATGATAAGTTGAAAAATTACAATCTAAATATTTTTCAGTAGTTAATATTAAGTGAATCATATTACTGTCAGTTTTCTCTATTATATATAAATCGGGATTTCAAAAAACATGAATGTTTTTTAATCAACAAATTATGTATTTTTTTGGAAATTTTAAAACACTCAAGGCTTCAATGGTGGATTTTTTTTATTAAATTGAAATTTAAAAAAAAATTAAACGAAGATCTTTTTATGCATACTTTTAAGTACGCTATACGAAATTTTTAACCACAAATATACCATATAATTTTCGTGACGTCGTATTTCAAACAACAAATCGAAATACGTCATAACACCTCATAATTAAAATCTTATTACGTACTGCTATTTATTACTGGACCCAACGCTTATCGTATAAAACTGACGGAACTATATATTTTTATGGATTATAAAATTACAATTTGATTGAAGAATAGCTTTTGATGCATTTGTTGCTAGGAAATACTCGTTCTCTCGTTATTTTTTAATTAGAAAAGCGCTCAATAATTAACCACACAACTTCGGGTTTATGGCAAAGCTCACTCTTCCCTTGATTCCCATAGGGGGAATAAAAGACTTAAAAGACTACGTCAATATAACGAGGCTCCACGTAAGCATTTGATGTCCTTAAAAACGTTTGCCGAAAAACAATACTTTTTGTGACATAATACACAACAACATCCAATTAAATATTTCAGCGTGAGCGACCCATATTATATGAAAACAATTTTAAAAAACTGCCTACAAGAGACATCTGTTAATTATTTGATGAACATTTTTTGTAACAAGCAAACTTCAACAAGCTTTTGTATTAGTTCGGCTTGAAAACAAGCTATTCGTTAGAACAACTTTTGGATTTGGATTGATTCTCTGCTAAGCGGCATACATCCAATGCAAAGAAAGTACAAAAAATAATTCGTAAAATTCAAAATATTTATATATACAATATTTACCTGACAATATGTTGATCTAAATAATCATTAAAGAATTAATGGGTACAAAACTTATAACTCTAATGCAAATAAATGCTGATTCGACTTTTAAAAAAGAAATAAAATTTGATATTCAAACCACCTTAAAGTTAAAAAGATAAAAGTATTTTTTTTTAAAAAGGTTTACATATTTTGTATTTGTTTTCAAGTTTTAAATAAACCCACTGCGGTTCCTGATTCGTCAAAATAGAATCATATTTGTTATTGTTTTTTTTTTAAGTACGGCTTTTCATGTTTTGTTATATTGATAAATTTTAAAAACATTTTTTTTGCGTATAAAATACGAAGTGAAAAATTTAATCTAGTAACTTTGGATAGATTCGATGAATTGGAAAATAATTTGTAATAACGTTGATGTTTTATAACTCTATAATTTGAATTTGTTTGACATACTTTTTGAACACAAATTTTGCAAAAGTTCCTTTTGTATGTTATAATGTCTTATCAAATTCATTTTATACAATATATCATCTTTCATAGATTATTTTGGGGTTGGTGATATGGTAATATGACACTATTACCATTTGATATAGTATTAAACAAATAAGGTCCTTCAGCACATCGTTACACCCTTACATTTTTAATCCCAACTGCACCCCGGTATAATGTGGCCATTATTTTGAAAAATATTGAAACGTCAACCCTGTTGAACAAATAAATTACTTTCTTCATATAATAACACACACACACACATATATATATATATATAACATTTTCTTATTAAAAGGCCATCAATTTGTCGAAAAATTTTACCATCAAACCGAAAGAAATGTTACTCAAATATACTTAATAATTCTTTAATAATTTCGGGTTAAATTCTACGCGAATGTAATTTATCTCCAATATTTTCTAACGAGTACATTACTGAATAAGTTAATCACGTCAAAAGAAATTAACTTCGCTTTTCAGGGCGTTTTATAAGTTTTAATTTTATTTACTGATTCTAAAGAGCTTTTTACAATATATATCAATTTAAACTAACTATAATTGCGAATGATGGTATTAGATTTTTTTTAGAAAATTTAAAAGACGAATCAATTAAACATGAAACCACAGAATTAATTAAGGTTGTTGGTTTATGAATTTAAGGTTATCTGTAAAGTTTTGGCGGTGCTGATAGATTTCGTACGTATAGCTTATAGTTACTTTACAAACATTTTTACTGTATTGCAAAGTAGAATAACTTTTTAAAAGAGCAATATTATCATTATCGAGAAAATAATTAACTTTGTCAACATAATCCTTTCGTGTTGACAGTATGGTGATGTTAACATTGTCCTCCTTTGTGATTACGATATATTTTGCGATTTTAGTGAGCGCGACCAATTCCACATTGAGTTAATTATTATTTTTTACGCAACCGTGTGATATAACGCCTGAAGATGCCGAAATGTGAAACCCAGATCGTTAGTAACATATGGAAAGTTTCGACAATTCAAATCTGATCAAGCATTTTCATTCGATTTATTGATAACAACAAACAAATAATACGAAGTCAAAATTAATGAGATATTTTTGTAGAAATCTTTACTAGAACGTGCTGTATTTAATATTTTTACTAGGTATACGTATTTACATTAAACCATGCAATTGATAATTGTGTCATAAGGAATTTCCTGTTCGACTGCGACGCTTTGCCAACAATTTTGATTTTAATATTAATAACTACACGAATGTCCAAAAAAATTGTCTCAAGCTGTTAAAATGTTCAGTCAATTATTACAGAGTATTTATACCGATTTTAGCTGACACAAAATATTTTTAATTTAAATGTTTTATATATATTGACCTTACCTTCCTCTTTCTTGGGGTTGTTAGTAGGACAGAAAGTCTGTGAGTTCGCTGGGCAACAGTCAACGTACAATTACCAGCAGGTTGTCTTGGTGGTAGAACAGGAGGTGGGGTATCGGGGGGCGAAGAGTTATCATGATCAATATTGATTATAGGTGGACTTCCTGGAGAAATCTTTGGTGTGACGGTTGACAGAGGGACTGCCATAGTGATTAAGGTTTCACTTCTCACAGACCAACAGCTTCCACCAAATTTCAAATTCATTAAATCTCCAATGCTGCCCTGCGTGCCTGATAACTTTGCTCCGCTGAAATTCCTTGCCATTGCGGGACTATGAGGTACAGACCCGTATCCTTTCATCATCAATGTTGATTGCGCACTTCCTAGATGACTTTGATTCGTCGTCGACCTTGTCAAGTCCAATGCCACCTTTTCATTCCCGTTAAGCTTATCCAATTGGGACATACTCGACCCTCGACGCATTTGAAGTCGTTGTCCACTTGGTGGTTGCGCCACGTCTGTGTCTTCGGTAGACTTTTTTGGTGTTGATGTTTTTTTCTGGCAAAAGCCACCAAAATGGTTTCTTACTTTTCTTGATTCTGTGCGTAACATAGTCGATGATTTTACTGCGAATAGTCCAGCTTTTAGTGGAAATAATAACGCAAGCTCTGTTGTTTTATCTTCTTCTTCCATGTTAATCACTTTGTGTCACTGATTCATCACACATACACGGATTTAATTCATTAGTCATAAACTATATGTATTGTCGAATATTACGTTTCATGACGATTAAACTACCGTATATCTGTATACTACTACAGTAATAATAATATTTATTAGATAATATTCTAAAGCAGAGTTATTTTTTATTCACTCGAAAAATTTATTTGTTCAATTTTGTATGACTTAACATGAAATTAATAATAGCTAAATTAATTATTATTAGTTAAAAAAAAGATGAAAATTTTTGATTATTTAAGCCCTTTGAAAGCCAACATTTGCGACATTTATCTCTTTGATAATTGATTAACTCGGAAACTTTTCCAGTGTAATAAATGTTTTTACATGATAATATTTTAAGGGTTATCACAAAAAAATAAATAAATTTTAGAATAATATTGGTACAAACCTGTGGGTTTTATTTCATTGAAATATGAATAACATGGTACTGGTTAATAATTTGAAAAAACTTTATCTCAGATAATTTATACATGACTCAGATTCCAATTTCAAAAAATCCATAGACATTCAAAAATGTTCACATTTTGCCATTTGCGTGCCTGCACGTTACGACCTTTAAGTATCTAATGTCGTCTGTTTTTTTTTGCTATAAATGAATGGTTTTTTTAATGTTACTTAGAAAAACATATTATCATATTTCATTCAGAACTAAATATAATAAACATCCAAATTTATAGTTGAAATTCAAATAAAAAATATTAAATTATATCTTTATAACCTTATTAAAATACAATGAAATACCACGATGAAAAAATAGCAAAATATTTTTTTAGTTTTACAAAATTTTTAAGGTATATAGTTTATACTATTTCCGTTTATGCTCTCAACGAGCAACTACGAAATAACTATCAACAATACATCTTATAAATTATTTACAACCAAAAATTAAAATTATTTTCTCTGTATTATAATGGAGCTCTACCATTTAAATGCCAATTCAATCAATACTATTATATAAAAAACTTTCTTTTTTTCAATAATAAAAATACACTTTTAGTAGTCATTTCCACAATATATTTTTTATTCGGGACCGGTTTCGCTCGTCGCGAGCATTATCAACTAATTCTCACAATGAGCGAAGAGGTCCTGATCAAAAAATATATTGTGGAAATAAGAACTAAAAAATGTATTTTTATTGTTGAAAATAGCTTGCATTTCCACCAGGAAGTGACAGTTAACACCTTAAAAGTGAACAATAAAATACCATTATTTTTTGGTGATTTAATAATTTTTGTATTATATGAAAAAATCTTCAATGGGCGATAGATTTATTTATTTTTGAAATAAACCCATTATGATAGAATAAAACTATGCACAAACATAATTAATTTATTCCAGTATTTACCAAAAACCTAATACTCTAATTAACGAAAATTCTTATAGCTGGGAATAACTGTAACATAAAAATCAAATTAAAAGAAAAATATTAATTAACATATTGGTAAAATAAATTTCACCACAATAATATAACATTTAAAGAGATGGAAATCTCAAAAGGGCGTCTGAGCGTCTATTCATAACTAGCGTCGTGGATCTTTCTAACAGTAACACATCTAGCTTACAATAATAACGTTGTATCGGTAAGGTCGCTTAAACTTCTTGATAATGTATATCGATTGAAGTTGACTCAGTCACAACGGCGGATAAGGCAATAGTATACTTTAATTAAGTATATCACCGCAAACGCTATACAACACTTATGTTCCGGTGCAAAAGTAGTTCATAGTAATTATTGCTCTTTTTATTATATTTTTGCAAACTTTTCGATTGGACAAGTTATTGTTTCATTTAAATAATTTATTTCTATCAATGTTTATTCATTGTAGACACTTTTATTATATTTATAAAACGTCATACTGAATGACACTTGAGATAGATTAGTTAAGTAAAAAAAACTTTTCTCCTCGTGTGATTTAATATGAATAAGTTTCACAACCTACCAATAGTAACTATAGCAATATAATCAGTGGCTAGAATGATCACCTTTTTACTAAAATCGAAGTTGAATTACGTAAAAACGTACATACATATAAATATCAAAAGCCATTATTACAACGAACTGCATACAAAATAACAATACGTTGTGGATATAGAGGTAAAAAAATGATTTTATTATATAAAATATCCTTTAAAAACGGAGCAGTAACATACTTTAATATAATAATGTAGTGGCCACTTGATAATTTTTATTCGATGAAGAAATAAACAAATATATTGATTGAATTGGCATTCACTTGGTAGAACTCCATTATAACACGGTGAAAAAATAGCAATGTATTTTAGTTCTACAAAATTATTTTTAACAAATATAGTTGATAGCTATTTCGGCTCACGCCATCGTCAGAACTATGCTTAAACTAACATTTGCTTCTGCATTTGCAAGCAAATTTAAAACTTTAAAATAAACAGTCCCACCTCACTCTACCTCAAATAAAAACCATGGTATACCTTATTCATATGCAGCGGTGTGATACATGAAGTTTGAATATGGTCACAAAAAATTTAAGCAAATTTCAACAGGTAAAGGGGAATAAAAAATCATCAAATATGATTTTATATTAAACTGTAAAGAAAAAGGCCGAAAAAGACTTTTATACATTTATATGTATGTGTATGCTAAAAATCCATGTCAATTTATTTTTTCATTTGAGTTCATAATCACCCCATTGTTTTGAAAATAACATGTGATACATTTTAATTCATGGTCACAATGTTTGTTAGTGATAACGATATAAACGATGCCTTACTGACACCATTTGCAATGTTACATTTTACTTGTGTAGTTGGAACGGCGGTATGTTCACTCATGAGGTTAGACCGACGCGACTGTAATAGGCTGATCAGAAATATGATATTTTTTTTCTAAAGTTTAATGCTTAATACCTTTACTCGACTGCCACAACCAACAAGAGACTTTAAATCAATTAATACATCGTTTAAGAATTTATATGTTTTCCAGAAAAGATAATTATTATACGTATAAACATTTAAATATAATTTTAATTTAAATAAAATATTTTTTATTCACACAAAAAAGCATAGCTTGTCTATTTATTCATAAACCTATGAATTGAAATTCTAATCTGTATAAATTCTTTCTGTTCTCATAACCCACATCTCATCATTTTAATAAGATACCATAAAAATATTGCCTTTAAAATACAAAAATTTCAGTAAAAAAAAAGCTTAAAGAAACAAATAATTTTATTATTGAAGCTTTATTAATATTGTTTTTGACTTTACTGCTATAAAAGCTAATTTCTCAAAACGGTTAGCTTTGCAGTAGACGATATACAAGGGCAGTATTTTAAAGTGGTTATTCAATAAATTGATATAAGCTCTGTTCTACCTATAAAATAGCTTAATTCTTAGCAAAAATAATAAACGTTTTATATACATATGTATTGTTAAAATACAAACAATGTTTTCAACTTGTTACTAGCTAGACACGGAGTCATGTTGGGCCCCACAGGAATCTGAAAGCTTTTATTCCGCTACTTACTAAGAACCTTCTCGGTGGCGAGGCATTGACACTATACAATTTATTCTATTTATTCATTAAATGCATGGATAGCTTTTAACGTAATTTGAAAAAAAAAGCTTTCAATCAAACTTTTACTTACGATTTAAAAAATAAGCTATAATTTCACAGTTTTTTTTTTACAATTCATGCTCTCATCAAAATCTGAACTTTGAATATCGAAAGAAAGAGTACATTTGACATTTAAAAAATCAAAAGGTTAAAAAACAATTTCAATAAAAGAAGGTTTCATGCGGTTGCATTTAATTATAACATAATTTTTGTTTTCCGTTGATTAATGAAATTAATATCAACGCCCAGAAATTTTAAAATACGTATTCGATTTATCGTTTGCCCTCATTATGTAGCATTTAGTAAAAAATATTTAATTATTGATTTAATTAACGCTTTTTAAGCTTATAGAGTTTATTTTTAATAAAACCTTAAATACTAATGTAATAAGCTAAGTAGTAGTATACATTTAAAGTAAAAATTAAGAAAGAGAGTATATTCAGTCATCCCAAAAGAGAAAAATTTTATACGTACTAATTGTTTTTATAAAAAATAAATAAAAAATGATTGAAAATTCTTGTTTATTTCAAAAAATTTTTGCTTCCTTAACTTTCAAGCTCCATTTTATTCAAATTAAAATTTTTTTTTCTTTTCTTTGTTTTCTTCATTATAAAAATTTTATTTGCGTTTCAGAATATCGCGGATGCCCATGACGGAAAATATGTTTTGTTTTTTTTTTAATTTTAAATATATATGCTATGAGCTGTTTAGTGACAAGTGTTATGACTTAAGTTATTATTTGTTATTTTAAATAACAAAAGCACATTGTTTAGTACTTATTTTCACAATATATTTTATGATCAGGACCGGTTTCATTATGAGTGATTATTTCTCCAGCCGATATATCTTTCTTGCACATTTTGAATTTAACGTATAAATAATTTGTACAATTTGATATTGTGTTGTGTAAATTTACCTTCAACATTCGATTACATATAAAAAGCTCTGTTAAAATGTATGATATATTTTTATAGCTAATAATACTCGTAATGAACGAAGCCAACCCTGATAATTTTTGTCGTTTCAAAAGAAAATCTGTAACCTATAAAAACGACTCGATTATTTTATTGTCATTCGCCAATTTCTATGAGAAAAGAAATGTCATATTTGATTTATCATATGGACAATTTCTAAAAAAAAATACTTGTCAATAAAACGAAATAAAAATTGTTAAAAAAATGTTTACTGTAAACATTTATCGTGATTTGTTTTTCCAGGATTTCGTTTGCGGTTAGCATAATGTGTTTCTAGTTTTGATATAGCGTACTATTAAAAACTTGCGGTTACGATAACGGCTGTACTGAGGCGACGCACAAACACAAGTTACATGCAAACTAATATTTGCACCGAAGGAACTAAATAAAATTATAATTTATGATATCGACTGAAGGTGCTTGATGGAACTTCAATATTAAATTTGAATTGTTGCAACTTTGTACGATTCCATATGTCTTATCACAAACGACCGGTTTCCCGGGTTTTGGAATCGTTCAAAGTTGCAACAATTCAAATTTAAATAAAATTAAATAATCATATTAATATAGCTTTTAACAGCATTTATAGTAAAGGCTTTTCGTTACTAATAAACATCTTTATTCAAATAGAATATAAGAATTCTTTTTTTAAATTAGTTGCAAAAATACTTTGACGAGAATAAAGTACAATTTAATATATCGGTTGACGGAATTCCAATGATGAATTTGAATTTTCAAAACTTTGTACACGTCCAATTTTTGTCACTTATGACACAGGTTTAATATTACGGCGTCTTCTGGTATATCACCCGTGTACAATATAGTAAACGGTTTCCATATACAAGTGGAATTAAACAGGGAAAACTTTAACCTTAAAACCTCTTACTTAATATGTATATGAAATGATTTAGGCAACTTTTAAAGAAATGTTGGTTTTCGGAGTCTTTTTCTCACACCATACATTTATAATTAGTGTATAATTTGGTGTTCACCAGTCCTGACTATACACTTATGATGAACAACAGTTATTATACAATCGTATGTAACTACTTCAAATATGATGAAATATATACATCTACAAGAAGTGTGGTGTTAAATGTAATAGACGTCATCACGATACTTTGTTTAGTAAAACAAAAACTTTTGTAGTGTTCGAGAAACCGTAAAATGAAAAGGCAAATTAAAATCATTGTAACATAAAACAATCTACAATCACACTTCTTGTAGATGTATATATTTCATCATATTTGAAGTAGTTACAAAGCGATTGTTTGCTTTATCCAACTTATTATATTATGACGCATGAACATTTTTATGAAAAAAATAAATGCGTTGAAACAACTTTTGATTTATATTACAACAAAAGGAAAATTAAAATGACGTATATACCATATCGTAAAAATTTTCATTATAAAACGCAACTGTACACCTGGGCCTCGTATAACACGGTTATATGGTTCCACAAAAACATCGTGTAATATAAATCCGTGTTATACAAGGTTAGGGTTCGCATTCCAAAAAAAAATCAAAGATAATTTATAAAAATATGTACTTCATTTTTTTAAATAAACAAATATACATTTTTAAGGTGTTAACTGTCGCTTCTTGATGGAAAGGCATGATATTTTAAATAATAAAAACACATTTTTTAGTACTTATTTCCACAATATATTTTTTGATCAGAACCGGTTTCGCTCATCGTGAGCGAGCATTATAAGTCGATAATGCTCGCGATGAGCGAAACCGGTCCTGTTCAAAAAATATATTGTGGAAATAAGTACTAAAAAATGTGTTTTTATTATTTAAAATATGCATTTACATATTAATTGAAAAAAAACGTTAATAACATATTAACCATTCATTAATCATCGCTATCACTTGGAATTCTATATTTTTACTCTTTTTCGAGATCAGTTGTAAGTTTTCATCATGGGAAGACTTTGAATTTTTTATAACTTCAGCCTTAAAAATTACTTATTAAGCGATTGTCTCCTTGTAGCGTAGACATCTTTACGTTTATTCTTATAAGCTGCCAAAACATTTTTATATTCCCTCTTAAATTTTTAATTTTCATTATAGGATCATAATCATTAAAAAATCTACTTTATTAGCTAATTCCAAGCCGTCATTTATTGTTTTTAATATGAAACATGTAGCTACTTCGCTGCAACTGCTTTCTGATTCATTAATTGTGTTGGACGCATTCAACATTTTGGTTTAATTTTTTCCCTTAAACCATGTTATTTAAAGAGTGTTGTATAAAGATATGTCACAATTTATATTATACATCCTTGTTGTATAAAATCGTGTTATATGAGGCCTAGGTGTATTTAAATATTTAAAGTATTTTTTGTCAACGTTAAGAGAATATAAGTTAAGATTATACTTCACATTTTAAAATAGCATGTTAGGAGTATAAAGGTAAGGTGACATTATTTTTTTACAGAGGGTGCTAATAGCACCTATAAAATTATAACGTTAGCAATCATGCGTGAAGGGATAGTGCACACAAATAAGTGAGACGTAAATTCACACTTCATTAATCTAATCATAACAAGGTAATAAAGTACGAACAGGTAAATTGTTGATTCGCTTAGGTACGTTCATAATATGAACCAATAAAGCAAAACGATTTTCTTTTTATCTAACTACACACATTAGAACTTTTTGCTATCAGAACTTTGATATTGAAATAAATCATTCGTACAACGATTGTTTGTGGGCGATAATAATATAAAATATAATTTGTCGCTATTTTAATGCAGGTTAATATTGATGTTGAAAATATTACGGTTCACCAACCTCGCGTATGTTAACACATACCAATTAGATTTTTTAGTAATTATTTTTCAGGAATATGATGTATTTTTGGCTTTTTGACCAATAATAATAATTATTTTAAAGATTTAATATACATTTTTGAAAAAAAAAAAATTTCAATGGCCTCTCAAATCTGAATAAAATTACTACAAAATTGCATATTAAAAAAAATGATTTCTTAAAAAAATGCATCCACGATCGTCCGAGAAAAAATTTATTTGAATTTAAGTAAAGAGAAATAATTTCAAAACTTTAAGCGCTATTACGGTGTAAAAAAAATATTTACACGGTATAAACCTTTTTACAAGATGCAATAAACTATTTTCTGAGAGAGAAGATTATTTTGTAAATGTCTAACGGGATTTAATTTAGTTCCCCGGAGATGCTGAATTCAATGTAAGGTATTTAGTTTTGCTGACGTTGGGTTTTTTATGGAAAAATAAAATTGAATTTATAAATTTGATTTTCCAATTATTTCACACCTTTTTTAATGTTAAAAAATAATATAAAAGATTGAAGCAGACATGATGCTAAGACTAAAATTGTGTAAAAGTTGTCTTTTTTAAATTCCTTTCATAGTAAAGGAAATTAATTTCATCTCTTTGATTAAATTTTTTAATAAATTAAAAAAAAAACCCTTGACATTTTGTTATCTATGATAAGAAAATTGACAAAATAACAGTAGCGAAAATAAAAACTTAAACATTGCAATTTTTTTTCATATGTGGTAAAATTATTTCCATCTTTATTATGATTTTCTGTTATAAACATAAGTTTTACATCTAGAAAATAATTACTTTTTATCAGTCATTTTTCTTTTATATCATTCTTTATATAGGATTTTAGGCGTCAGAAACGTATAAAATTAATAGGCCAATTCATTTCCTCAAAGTTGAGATAAAAAATTTCGCACAAAATCACCACCAGAAAGCAAACATTTGCGCGATAAAAATGTCATATAGAATAAATGGCAAAAATTCCAATAAAATGCATTTATGAAATACATGATGGCTGTTGTTTTTACTGAAATGATGCAATACTGTTGAAAGTGATAATCGTTTTGTTTTACGTTGAGAATTTATTTTGTACAATTTTCAATACGTTGTATTTAGTAATATATTTAATTGCACATATAGCTACACATTTTCTAACGATAAAATGCTTTTGATTCCTTCAATAGAGTGTTTGCAAAACTTTACACGAATTATCATGTAAGCTAAACAAATAATAATAATATTTCGTCTTCATAATGTCCATGATTAGTTACGCGTATAATTTAAGTAATTTTAGACGTTGCACGTTCTTTTGAGCTTGGATCTATTAAAAATATATTATTTAAGCTTATTTTAGCAAAACTTGTACAAAAAATCAACTGATCAACATATGTAAGTATATAAAACCGACACTAAAAAATAATTTTGATTAAATATTAAACTAGTCAAAACAATACTATTTTTAAAGACTGTGGGAAGTGGGACTCACACCTAAAGTACTATTTGTACCTGAATACAATCAATATTTTTAAACACTCTAACAGTTGCGGGTTTATTCCGTCCGATATAAATAATTTACTGTTTCGTTTCGTAAGAAAATAATATTTTTAGTGTCGTATGTTTTAAATAATGGTTAATTCATTTTTCTCATTTTATGATATTAAAACACATATGACTAATATACGAACAAAACAGATATTATTGCAGATCAAATGATAATAACATAAACGTACACTTCACTCACAAATATGGCAAATTACTTCGTAAAACACTATCGCACGTTTCCCGAATAAAAAAGCAAGTTTTTGGAATACACGATACTGCGTCCACGTGGTAGGAGAGCTAGCGACGTTATGACAAGCAAAGCACCTGTAGAGCGCTGGTCTACGATGCCCGTCGTAGCAACGCTTTGTGATATCGAGGCGCGACCGACTTTACTCCTGTTTTGTTTGAAAGGCAAAGTTTTATGGTATTTCGATCAAATTACAATTTCAAAAACATTTTTCAAATTAGTCCTTGTGATCATAATTAAGGCCCATAGCTTTCAAACGGCTGCATCAGATTAAAATATGTCAAAATAATTGATCAACAACAATTGTAATGACTTAAAAATAGTTCTATTTAGTTATTGTCATTAATTGAAACCAAGAAGTCCGAAAAATCAATTCTATTCAATTCTGTACAAAATATTTAATGAAGACTTTTTCAAGAATATTTTACTGGATTTGACATAAATTTAAATGTAAAAACTACATTTATTACAAAGTATTGTCGGTGTAGTAATAGATTGGAAGAATAAAAACTATAAATCTAATTTCACAAGCATCAATAATAACGTCCAAAGTAAGATCGATAGAATAAGTGGTGAACGCTAACTTGAGATCTAAATAATAATGCTTTGAATTTTTAGTATATTTAGATGTCTTTAAGAAAACACGAAATTCCCAAAATTACCAAGAGCAATGGCAAATATTTTGATTACATGCAAAAAAATACTATATGTTAACCCCCTTCCTGGCTGCTTACGTCACACTATTCATTTAGCTCGCTCGGTGAATGGTATTCAACATAAAGGAAGTAATTATCCGCTGACTTATAACATTTCAACTGTTGAGGCAGTATTTTGACAGTTAATACTCATAGATATCTGAGCTTATAGCGTTATAGAGCGGTATAAAAAAATTTCGTGATATGGGTAAATTTTTAGTTAATTTTAAATTTAAATTTAGTGTTTTTGCTAGCACAATAAAAGCTAAGTTGTTAAAACAGAAAAGAAGATGTATTGTGTATCTTTTCTACACAGCTTTATATAAATAAGCAAATGTACGTTTAAACATACTTCTGACGATGACTTGAACCGAAATAGCTATCAACTATATTTTATAAAATTTTGTAGAACTAAAATAAATTGCTATTTTTTCACCGTGTCATAATGTAGTTCTACCAAGTAAATGCCAATTCAATCAATAAATATGACTAGTACAAAAAGACTGACAAAATTAAGTTTTCGTCACTTTTAATGTGTTAACTGTCACTTCTTGATGAAAAGGCATGATATTTTAAATAATTAAAACTTTTTTTTTAGTACTCATTTCCACATTTTATTTTTTGATCAGGACAGGTTTCTCTCATCGCGAGCATTATCAACTGATGTAATTTAGAAGCAAGTTTATGTATGCAATTTTTTTGAGTTAAAGGCAGCAGGTATACAATACCATGGGTTCAATAACTAAGAAACAATTTACAGGAAATCATGCAATATTGTAAATTACAAATAAAGTTATTTAATTTAAAAATTAAATGTTCACAATCACTAATTCATAATTTTCAACAAAGAATAAGGTAAATCAATTATCCATAAAAAGCTCATTAGGAGAAGTATCGAAGGGGAACTTAATAGAAAATAATGTATTAAAATATGACATTTTAATGGTAGTCAAATAGGATGAGAAGAAATGGTCAGTTAGGGGCGTTCCAGTTAAGCTTTTTTTATCGGAGTCGTATTTTTTTAACGGCTCCACGGCCCTACTTAAATATTTATGCATAAAATATAAAAATATTATATCAACGTTTTTAAAAAATCTTAACTTGTAATTGAATTTACCGCCAGGTTTCTAAGAATCTTCTCTTTATAAAGCTATTTATTGAAAGACGTAAAAGTCGGTCGGTATTTTACCGTCGAACAAATTTCTAAAAATCATACTATACAATATCAAGTAATTTCCGGTGAGTAAATTTGCAACTGCCTGCAGCAGTTACGTTATTAGTGTATCATTAATTTAATGTAAAAAGCTTAGTCTAAACATTTTTGACGTTAAGTTCATTACTGTTACTATTAGAAAACAATTAATAAATGAAGTTAGAAATACTAGTGAAAAACTATACTGTAGTGCAGCAGTGGGATGCTGATACGTTAACAGTCTTACTTAATATTAGAGCTTTTGTGATGCTTCGGGAAAGGGGTAGATTAAAATTATTAAGATGATCGAGAATCACTTTAAGAACTTTTCCGTATCAATATATGGTAGAAACAATATTCATTTTGTAGCAATAGAAACATGGTAACGCCTCGCTTGTTAGCTGTTAACAGACTAGGTGGCCGACATAAAAATGCTATTGGAGGTTACAAGAGTCTATATTTCTTTTACTACCTTTTGTTGCTTTGAGCTAAGTCTGATTTACGACTGATTTTATCCAGAATGTAAACACATTAAAATTTGATGCCTTGATACCAACGTCGCATTTGAGAAGAAGTTTTGCGAAATTAATAAAAAATATACTTTTGTAATTTTATCAGTATAGTAGTGCTAAATCAGAAAGCGTGCCAATGAAGGAGAGTAAATAACTTATTGAGGTATCAACAGATTCGATTTTTACATCTGGCAACAATTACACGTTGAATTACTTGGAATATTATTTAAAATATATTTTTCTATAGAAGGGATGAGATTCCCAAAACAAAAAAATATATATTATTTCATAACTTATCACCATGGGCTACGTAATTCAACAAAGCTTGAAGACCATTGATATATTTTTTGAAACGCAGCTTATGTTAGTGAACGATTCATTTTTTTTAAATATAAAATAATACTAGCGAAGACCCGGCATGCGATGCAATCTCATTTGCCACTCAAACTAAGAAAGTATTTGTGCTATAATTCTGGTCATCGAAGTGCTTTTGTGGGATACACAGTATTTTTTTATCCATCTGACGCGTGCAGAAATAAATAGGAAGCTTTTATGACACGTGAGCAGACCACATATGGCTTTCTATATGAAAAGCATATTCACAAAGTCCAGTGCATCAGTCGATACTGCTCGCGATAAGCAAAACCGGTACTAATCTAAGAGTGTTTCAGTAACCCTAACGAGTATGTGCACAATAATCCACCAAAGGTTGATCGCAATCGGATCAACGTAGTTAATATGGAGGAACGCATGCAGAACGAAAAAACCTAAAAACATTATTTTTTATTTTAAGTAATATAATACATTTTAGTACTTATTTCCACAATATATTTTTTGATCAGGACCACAATATTGATTTTGATCGTGAGCATTATCAACTGATCAGGTGGTCAAAACCGGTCCTAATGAAAAAATATTTTGTGGAAACAAGTACTAAAAAATATGTTTTTATTATTTTAAATATCGTGCCTCTCCATCAAGAAGTGACAGTTAACACCTTAAAAGTTATTAATAACAGTTAAATTTTATTTACATTACAATCCAAATATGGGCAAATTTTCTATGGCTGGTCTTCCGTGCATATGCTTATAAAGTGCGTTATCGCGGCCATGACATAGAAACTATAGTTAAGATAAATTTATTAAGAAACCATATGCTTTACATCGGGAGCAAAATTTGCTAGCATATAGAATTTTATGTATCTGGATCAGAATGTCAGTTCATTGTTACATTTTCTCATGCATTCTTGTTGAGAATAATAGCTTTGAAGATATGGTGGAACAGATTCCTCTAGATAGAATGCAGTATTTCATTTATGAACAGTAAGATGGAATAACTGATATCCATACTTGCAATTCGCTGTACTAGATTTTCAAAGATGTCCGAGACTGGAAACCATTCGATCTTTTCCATTATTATTATTTCACTTCAATGCATTTTTATTTACACTTCTCAAAGTCAAGCAAAATTCTTGAAACGATCAAATTCCACTTTTAAGGCGTTAACTGTTACTTCTTGATGGAAAGGCTTGATATTTTAAATAATAAAAACACATTATTCAGTACTTTTTTCCGCAATATATTTTTTGATCAAGACCACAATATTGAATTCGATCGTGAGCATTATCAATTGTTGGTCGAAACCGGTCCTGATCAAAAAATATATTGCAGAAATAAGTACTAAAAATATGTGTTTTTATTATTTAAAATATCACGCCTTTCCATCAAGAAGTGACAGTTAATAACTTAAAAGTGATTATTTTTTATTTAAAAATATAATACAGTAGGTTCTTTTTTGACATTGTTTGTGTGAAGTCTTTATAAATATCCATAGTATAGTTTTAATATTTGATTTTATGTTTATGTTAGCAGTATTTTATTTCAACGAAATTAAGTAATAAATTAAATTATATACAATTTCTTAAATATTTGTAGTAAATTCACTAAAAATATTTGCATAATAGAAATAAAAAAAACTTTTTAAAATGGCTTTTGAATGAGTGTTTTTGTGATGATGTTATTTTAATAAGAAAAAAAATATTGAAAAAACCATTTTTATATGTTTTCTTTCATACTATAATATCTTTAATGTTAGGTATGAATTTTCCGACTTAAATCAAATAAATTGACAAAAGCCTCGAATTCTCTTTCTCCCTCTTCAGTCAATACGTAAACATGGAGATATTGGGTATATTATTTCGTCGTTCAAACAAAGGAATTTTTGATTGAATCCACCATGCCTACAATACCCACTCATTGCCTGTGAGATCACGTTTAAGAAGTGAATATAAATGAGGAGATACGTCAAAAAAATTGTGTAAACAAAAACCCAAAAGAAATGAAAAAAATATTTATAAAAAAGGTCACCATTAAAGAAAACCATTATGAATGAATGATATGTATTGTATTATCAACATTTCATTTGCACCGGAAGATAATTTAAATTTAACATTTTTTAATTTAATTCCCGAACGTTCTATAACATTTGTAATATATATTATTTTAAAAATTTAGATCTTGCTGTAAGATTTCGAAACAAAATCAACATTGTTTTGAAGTCGTATTAATGAATTAAAAGTTTTTCTATAGCCAACCTACTAAAAGTGATGCCAATTGTAAGAGTATTAAAAAATATTCAACGGTATTGTTTCTGATGTCAGCATATTCCTAGTGGACGAATGTGCTCAATCAAATACTATTTTTAATGGATTAATTAAATTTTTTCCCTGAGCTTGCTTGGTTGACTTTATTGCTATAGTTTCCAGCAGTTATCTTTATTGGTATAGCCTAGTACGCAGCTGATGCATTTATTTTATCAAAATCTTGTAGTCGACAAAGTGCTCTGACACAAGTCTAGTTATTTTATGATACCATAGCGAACTGGTGTGAAAACAGGCGAATTAAAATCGCTGTGGAAAAAATGCGGTAGTCATGTTTTCGAAACGTTTCATTAGAGAGCCACTTTTTGTTTGCATTCGTATGCACAACACGTAAATTAAATGGTTCAATACTGTCAAGTATCTTGAACTCAGTTAAGATAGTAGACTAAAATTTAATGAATACACCACGATTAAAAACCTCAAGCTTATGGTGTCAAGCTTCACTATACTCAATGCTCAATGCGAGAAGCAAAGCTTACGTTCAAAAGCAATATGCTTTTCTATATAGCAATAATTCGCTCAATCAAGGTTTACGCTACTCAACTCTAAGCTTATGCTTATCAGAACGATTTAAAAACACAAAATAAATCATTGACACGAATTCATAATGCCCCGTTGCACGTGCACAATTCGCTGCTAAATCGAGACTTGAAAGTGCTTACAATTTGAGAGTTTGTTAATGAGATTTCTCAAAAATTTCATAGCGATGCAGGCAAACATTATTACCCTGCGATCTCTTATCTACATAATTATGACAATACAGTACCAAGTAATCGTGTAAGGTCGAGAGCGGTTCTACTTGATGACACCCCATAGATTTGTTGCTACAAATGTTAATCTCAACATACACAACCTCAGCGTCCGAAAATGTCTTTCCTAGTTCATTTCCTTACGTATTGTACATGTATATGTGTATCTGTGTGTGCGTTTATATACGTGTCTGAATATAATATGTGGAGATATAAATATAATTTTATGCGTGTGGTGTCCACGTGAATCGGATTCACTGTGAATTATTCAGTTCTGCAGCGATTTACGTTTGTCAACACCGACACAGCAAATAAGTCTATACATAAACGTCTTCGAAAGCTCGAACGTCGAAAAGCTTCACAATGTGTAACGCCAATATACCACCCTTAGTTAATCTCTTCGTTGTATTCTTGATTTTGATTGTCTGCGGTCGATGTTACTATAATTACATACATGCAAAAAATTAAATTCTTTTTAAAAATTAAAAAGTTTTTTTTTGAAGCTTTATTGTTTTACTTAATAACTGCAAAATTTGACTGACGGATTTTGTTTAAAAAAAAAGCGTTTCTAGTTCTTAACACGTTGAGTAGTGAGTTATTTTTTTACGAAATAAGTTTTTTTGTTTATTTTAAATAGTTTTTTTTACACTTCATATAAAATTATGCGGTTTTTTGTAGTTCAATCTAGAAAGAATATTTATTATTATATCACGTAGTAAATAAATTTGTACAATTGAGAAATGCATAAAAATAAATTCGAGAAACAATTTTAACAACTTTAGTTTGAGCCTAAAAAAATAATTGCAGTAAACATAGTTCGATATTGACACTGATTCCTAGAAAGAAAGCGGTTGAACAGACAGTAAATTTTATGATACATGATTAAGAGTGTTATTTCTTTCGATTTTCTTTTTCGTAAAATTCTTTAATTAATTTGAAACAAATAAAAAATGTAAGCCCGACTGCTTAAAATTATTGACAGATATGTGCAGCATATCTGAAGAAATTATAATTATTGAACAAAAAATACGGAACTTGCAATTGATAAAAGACATCACAATATTTGGACGTAAATGTACGGCCATACTCCTCAAAGGGTTAATAATCTTGCAATAAACCCATTTTTTTCTAAATATTCCTTAAAATTAAAATAATAATACCTTTCAACCAAGACATGAAAGGTCACACCTTAAATGTGAGCCATCAAAATTATTAAAAGTATTATGTAAAAAAAACACCAAGCAAAACAGTTCAGTGGACATAATTTTAGATTATGATTATTTCATTCGCAAGGTAATATATTCGATCCAATACGGTTAACGCGCGACAGTCAAGAGTGTAAGGACATTTGAGTCCTAACAAAGGATATGCGGGACCCACATTATGATAACATTATGATGTCGATTGCAATGTGAATGACTGATAAGTAGGCCAATGTTATGTTACTGCAATCAAAGGTCAAAAACAAAAAAGTGTTTTTGTGATTTCAATTTATTTACAAGAATCAGCACTAATAAGATTATTTTCAAATCATCATTACCACTGTAAGCTCTTTGTGTTTTTATAACGTCTATTCTTTCGTACATCGTCTTGACCAGTACTTCTCAATATTCTGTCACTCACGGCACACTAAAGAAGTTATCACAATTTTGCGGCGCACTACACACAAAAATGAGTGAATTACTAAAATAAATTTAAATTATGTTCGCTTATTAGGTAGCCATTTAATTATGTTTTTATATCTATATTTAAAAAAAACCTTGTTAATCATTACCAATTAAACCCTCTTACAACGTACAATATTAAAATATATTAAATTATCTCAAAATTCTCGAAAATAAAGTTATAGCGACGTGGTGTATATATATATATATATATATATATATATATACATGTTTATAATATTAGCTTGATTTAATTTCTTTCAAGCTATACATACTTATTATACGTCACAAGACAGAAGGGTTAATATTTGTTGAGTAATTATGTAAATTATAAGACTAGTGTTAGTATTTTAGTTAAACAAACTAAACGCTAATAGACAAGTAAAATGCTTAATAGTTCACGGTTAGTATATAAATCTTTTTTTTAGACAAGTGGTAATAATACCGGTAGCGTTACGATTGTGTCTATGCACCTACAATGCCAGACGGATTGGCTTGGGGATATGGCGGTCACCGGAAATAGACATTTCTTTTTTAGTAAATTTAAGCAATGTACAGTATTTAGATATAAAGCATATTTTAATAATACTGATCAATTCCCTATGAATAAATATCTGAATAAAGGTAAATATTATGAGTGACTTATCGAGATTTGAAAGTAAATATAATAGCATAATTTATGTAGAATAAAAATTTATTTGCTAGCAAAAAATAAATTAAATATTTATCAATTTTTGCTTCCGATATGAAGCATATGGCTTCTTGATGAATTTATCTTAACCGTTTCCATGCTGTAGGCGCAATAACGCACTTTATAATCATATACACGGTAAACCAACCATAGAAAATAACCGCATATTAGGATTGTACTGTAACTAAAATTTAACTGTTATTAATAACTTTTAAGGTGTTAACTGTCACTTTTTGATGTCTTTACATTGCATGATGTTTTAAATAAGAAATACACCTTTTTTAGTACTTATTTACTCAGTATATTTTTCGATCAGGACCGGTTTCGCTCATCGCGAGCATTATCATTATATTATGTTATAAAAAATAATCTAATATTTTAAGAAAACAGTGACACCTCGTTGACTCCTGGTTAAATATTAAAACGCGACATATTGAAAAGAATTATCGACCAAAAAATTGATTTATTAGGTTTTAGTTTTTGAATCTTCTTTGTTTTGGGTTTCATGAATTCTTCACGGCATTTAAAAAGTATTTTTCTTCAAGAATCGCTTATTACCCAGTTTCTCAACCTCTATTTCGGAAAGAGAGTGGGTATAGATGGAATATTGCTATGATAGAAGTTATGGTTGGCTAACCGTTCTTGTTTTCACCTATTTTAATGATCGGATATTGGAG
The DNA here is from genome assembly GCA_028555115.1 of Himalopsyche japonica. NCBI lineage: Eukaryota > Metazoa > Arthropoda > Insecta > Trichoptera > Rhyacophilidae > Himalopsyche > Himalopsyche japonica. Next base: position 1,567,380 of record JAHFWJ010000615.1, read on the forward strand.
GAATTTTAAAGATATCACAAACATTCAAACCTTTGAACATACTTGATAAGTCAATTGAAAAAAAAACGCCTTTCATACTTGAACTCGATCTTCTGAGATCCATTACAGAAACCAATGTCGTTGAACACTGAACCATGGTATCGAAAAGAAAAATATCAGTGTCCATAAATAAACTAAGTAACAAAAAAACATGCGCCTAAATAAGCTTTGGCAAACATTGTTTTATTTTTTATTGTTATCTTATTAACGTTTGTATGTTTGTACGAAAGTCATTAGTAAATTTGGTTGATATCATAAACAATACAATTACAGTTGTAGTGTAAGTTATTCAGAATAACTTAAATAAATAATGACGTTCTGCCAAAACGAGCGTAATAAATTTGATTAACGCCAAGTGATAAGTATGTTCCGAATTTATGAATGCAATTAATTGTGTCTTTAAATGATACTAACGTGTAATATATAAAATCTAGTAAACTATTATTTTTCAACCTTTAGGTTGATTTAAATATTTTTCATAATACCGGGCCGTTAACTACTTTTTTTCGTGAGATGGAATAGAATGATCCCGGATACTTTTATACAAAAACATTTATCGGTGGTTTTTAGTGTTTTTCTTAACAAAGTATAAAAACATAGTTTATCAGAGAAATAAGAACAAGGGGCGTTAAACTTTGGCTTACGGTTACGTACAAGAGATTACCGCTTTCGAAATTTATTGCCTAGAAATAAACATTTATGTGTTGAATTAACTGCTCATACAAACAAGAGCAATTTGTATACACAGACACAAATTTCCTATGATCTGGTATGTCTTTTCAACAATAGAGAGAAAATGATTAACATAAATCTATTGATATTGGAGTTAAAAAATATTTTTTTACATTGAGTAGTGGGAAGGTTATTAACAATTAATTTGAAAAAAAATCACTTACATTTAACTGCATAAGGATCTTGGCGTACGCCCAGTGCCATCTTTGACGTGCCCCTGCAGGCCTAGACCTCACAGTTTCCTCCTCTTCGAATGAGACACTTTTTGCCTTTTCTTCTGACCCAACCAAACTTCCTGTTTCAACTTCACCTAGATAAATAAATACAGGAGTTTATTATATTGATATTAAGTTTAAATAAATGAATTTATTAGCATTGACGATCATTTTTTAAGATCTTAACATCTTATGCTCAATTAATAGATGACAGTTTTATTTAGCAAAGTTTTAATGAAACTAGGAAATTTAAAATTGCAATAGTTTTCATATTTCATCCATAGATGTCCAATAAACTCTATGTACGACATATTATGCGAACTGTACATTATATCAATATTTTTACAAAAAAATATTCTAATATAAATATAAAAAAAAAAACACCATTAATCTGAATCAAACATCATTTTATAGATATTTTTTTAAGTCTGTAATAATATTATGTTTGATTTTTAGTTGTTATTAGTATACCTATACACATTAGCTACAATGTATGGGTATTTTATTCCTGTACAGAAATGAAAAAAATGAATGAATCATGTTTTTCAAAAGTCACACTTAAATGTATTGAAGAGGATATATATGCAGTCTCTCAAAATCAAATTTTTAAATTCATAAAAATAAATTTACTATAAGAAAATTGAAAATTCCAACATTTTCAATCACCACAATATTTGTGTCCTGCATCAAATATGTTATTTTTTTTATTTTGTGAAAATAAAGTTATGCTTAATCAATTAGCTTACATTTTATACTACATACTATAAACTTATTTTACACACAGTGTAATAGCCATTTATGTATGAAGATGCATTATATCATCTTTTAACTATTCACTAAATCATTCTCATATTTGTGTTTTTGAAATGAATATTACTTGTGAATTTTTCAGTAACTGTCTATTTTTTAGTTGTTTCAAATAAAAAAATAATGGTATTTTTATGCTTGAAAATTCATTACCGATAGAGAAACACATGTCGATGAATAAATTGCATAAAGATCTAGAGCCGAATCGGTAATAAAAGTGTTTGAAAATTATATTTAATTGTTTCATTTGCTTTCAAATAAAAATAAGATTCTATACAATATCTACCACGTGTCATAAGAAAATATTAGTCTACCAAATTTGACCTAAAACAGCATATATATATATTTAATAATTTTGCAGTAAAAGTATTCAATATAATAAAAGATCAGTTTAAGCTTTGTTTGGTGAACCCTTCATTGTGAATTATTTTCAAATAATTTTGTTAAATTTATATTAAAAAGAAGTCTAAAACATAATATTGTGTCAAAAATATATTATACCTGTACGGTCTTGGGGTGCTCTTGTATCCGGAGGAGGACTACCACCGGGTTCTGGCAGCAAGTCTTGTATTCCAGGTAATAAACCTTGCATAGATCCATCGATACCGAGAGAGCCTCTGTAAGGAACTTCCACTGAAGGCTTTCTAGAATCTGCCGGCGATAACTGCTTAGGTCTGTAAGGTTCGACTAAAGAATTTTCTAAGCTTCTACCTCGACCTCTAGGTTCTTCTTCTTCGTCTAAGGAACCAGATATAGGTTCTAATCTATCAACATGTATGACAGAAACTGGTGAGTCATGGCTGTGCGTCTTACTATAGTCAGAACTAACTCCGTTCAACGCATCTAAGTCTTCAGGGGTATAGCTATCGATAGAGTCTTGATTCTGTAAATAGCCTCTTTCTAATGATTCTTGTTTTCTAAGATATTCCTGTTCAGAGAAATTATCTTCCTGTACACTATAGTCTAATGAATCTTGTTTTATAAGGTCTCTATCCACTGACAAGTTATTCGTATAACCGTAATCATTCGCTTCACTTATGGCTGTGTCGGAAATAAGGGGAGGTTGAATGCAATTGTTCATGGGTACAGTTGTTGAGGAATAATTGTTATAGAGTTCACTTTCAGTCACAGAGATTTGCTGACGGAGTGCTGGGCGAGGAGCTGGCACTGGAGCTGCAACTGATGCCGCAGGAACAGGAGGTTTCGGCGTTGGAGTTGCTGCAGATAAAAAGCTCCCGAGCTTTTGGGCGCCGCTTGAAAATAGTCGACCAAAAGTTTGAGCAGCGGCTGCAGCTACCACAGGTGCGCCAGCTATCCCTAGAAATACATACCGTAAAATATTAAAATTTTAAATAAAATGATTTTAATAATATTTTAACTTATGATATCGACTGAGGGTGCTTGATAGAACTTCAATATTAAATTTGAATTGTTACATCTTTGTACGATTCCATATGTCTTATCACAAGCGACCCGGGTTTCGCCCTTCGGCATCTTCAGGTATTCCATCGCACGGATGCAACAGAACTGACGTAAAACAAACAGTTAGCATCGTATATATAATATATTAAAATTATTATTAACAGGAATCTACATACCAATAGGCAAGCAAAAGATGTTGACGACGAGACATCACTAGATGTTTGATATTAGGTATCCTTTAAATAAAAGAAGACACATTTATAATTTGATTACTTGATTTAAATTTGTTGAAAACCCCATTTCAATAACGACAACTCATTAGCAAGATCGTTAATGAAAGTTGTCATAGCTAATTATTATTGGATTAATATTGTTACATTCTTTTCAGCTGCAATCTTTTGCTTGCTTATTGGTAAGTAGATTCCTGTTAATATTAATTTTAATATATTATATATACGATGCAACTGTTTGTTTTACGTCAGTTCTGTTGCATCCGTGCGATGGAATACCTGAAGATGCCGAAGGGCGAAACCCGGGTCGTTTGTGATAAGACATATGGAATCGTACAAAGTTGTAACAATTCAAATTTAATATTTTAACATTATTAAAGTTTTTTTGACTTTAAATAATAAAAACGCAATTTAAATAATATTCCCACAATTTATTTTATGATCACGACCGGTTTCGCTCATTGTGATTTACAATTAAAATGTTAATAATCTCTTATTATTAATTTGCAAAAAAAGACAATTTACTTTTTAAGTACAATTGTAAAAGACTCATTAGCAATAATAATGAGAGAGATTTTTTAAAAATCAAAATAGCCTGTAATTTTATATTTAATAGAACATAATGTATTAATAAATGAAATTCTTATGATAATCAAAAGGGTGAAAAGAAATAATTAGTAAGAGGCATCCACATTACTTCCTGAAACACACAAAAAAAGGCAATAACAATTTTTCAAAAATACCTTGAATATTAATAAATATAAGGATGTGTTAGAAGAACGAATATAACAAATGTAATGATGCGAATGAAATTTGATCATTTTAAATATTTGAAACTTGTTATATAGATGAAAGATTTTTTTATAAAACAATTGAATGAATTTATTATGAAACCTATGTTTTCCAAATGTAGAAATTTTTCGCCTTAAAATAATGACAGAAATTGCGATAATTATAAAAAGATACATGAAAATATTCTTTTATTTATCTTATCTAAGATATATTTCCTGACACTCTAAATAGCACTATTTTTAACAGAAAGCTCAACAACCATCAACTTTGAGCTTAGATTGAATGAGGCTATTTTTTAGGTAATTTAATTCATTGTTATAAATTTGAAATCAAGAAATATAGACAGCATTCAGGCTCTTGGAGAAAGGGGCTTCGGAAGGATTTTGAAATCATTGTAAAGTTTGAAAATTAAATTTAAGTGAAAATTTTACATAATGAAAAAAAATAATGCTAAAATGGGTCCATGTCGAGAGAGAAAAATGGGAAAGGTTCCTTAATATGTAATACACAAAAATGTTGTGTATCATAAGGTGCTTCAATGAAAGTTATCTACACGAGTACAACCTATCCAGCAAATGGTGTAACAGAAAATAGTGCAACAATTCTATGCGAATTTTAATCGTCTTTGTATGCTCTTGATGAATTTATAAAACATCTGTTAATCCACTTAATACCGCCCATGTCACAGACTTTGAATGTTAAGTAATGTTGAACTCCTTTGTTAAATCCCTTTCCAGGATAATCTACAAGTAAAATATTTGATTGGACTATTGTTGACTTTACCTGCTTGCAAAGGAGTTGGTATGGTATGACCTGTGGGCATGCTTTTGGTAACGTCTGGTGTAATCTTTGATGTGACTGTCACAGGCGGTTGCTGAGAATTCATTTGCAAACTTGATGAAACCCATTGAGAAGATACTATTGGGGTCTGACGGTTGTCTTCCGATATGTAACTGTAAATAAAAACAAATTAAAATGAATGAATAATTGATATTGTTTAACACATTAATATGCAAATTTAACACATAATACAAAACTTGTTCCAGCTCTCTTGTAATGAAAAAATCTCAAACTTTCGATAATTCTAATTGTTCATATTGTTTTTTATTTGATACTATTTAACACCAACATTTTTTTACAAAAGCAACAGAGTTCTATATCTTGTTCAAATTAGCTAGTACAACTTTATGTAACAGTTGGTTTCCAGTTGACAAACTAAAGTTTCAGTAAAATTTAACGGACACCGTATTACACACATGGTTATGAATGCTATCATAATCTTAAAAAGACAGTTCATATGGTTTAAGCTGTTAATAAAGAAACGTCGGCACTTGCCAATCACAGACACAGACAAAGTGTTTAATTATTGCATCAAAATATGTGGAATATTAAGTTGTAAAAGAGCATCTAAGCATTCATAATCCTTCCTTGCTATTTTCTTTTACACGCAATTATTTCAATTAGTAAACAGTCTGAAAAATTCATTCCAACGATAGGGTATCTGATATTTAATTCAATAATAAATAGCGAAAATTTTTAAACAAGTGGGTATTAAATTACACAAGTAACTTTTATGGTAGCGGATTATTGTGAATAATCTCTCATCTTAAGTCATTAAGCTGCATTAGTTAGAAGATTTTCTTCACCAAATTTGATCGTGATTATAATCAAATCATTAGTTATTAAAATTATTTCAAGTATACTTTTAATTCCTAGCCTTAGTGTAAATATTTTGTTTCCGTATTTTCTATTGAATAAACGATGCAAATTATTAATTATATTATATATCAGTTCTATTGCATCTCTGTGGTTGAATACATGAATAATTCGAAAGGATCATCTAGATTTTTTCTGATAAGAATGTAGAATGTTCCTCAGATTTGATAATGCAATATTGATATTGAAACTTCATTTTGTACCCTTAGCCGATATATTAAATTATGTAGGTGAGTAACTTTTTTAAATTACCTGGAATCTTGATAGCCAGATGTCACTGTCAGTTGAAATTGTTGTGCGTCTTGTTGATATGAATGGAGGTCATTTTGATATGGAGGTAAGTCTTTGTTATAAGGCGTCGAATCTTCATAGTAAGGCTGACTTGCATCATAGTAAGGCGTTTCTTCTGAGTCATAAGTAGATTGATCCTGAACATATGAAGGTTTATCATAAGAATATGACGTTTGGTCCTGCTGGTCTTCAATATATTCCTGACCTTCATTATAAGCTGGTTGGTTGTCTATGTATTGCTCGGGTTTATCAAAATATTGCTTTTTTTCATCGGCATAAGAACTGTCATTTGTATAAGATAATAGATTGTCAATATAAGGTTGTTCGCCTCCTAAGTATGGTTGTTGATCTTCAATATACGGTTGTTGATCTTCAATATACGATTGTTGATCTTCAATATACGGTTGTTGATTTTCGATATAAGGTTCTTGATCTAAAACATACGGCTGTTGATTTTCAATATACGGTGTTTGGTCTTCAATGTACAGCTGTTTATTATCAGTATATGCTGGTATTGTTTCTTGAATGAATGGCTTGTTATATTCTTCAACATATGGTGTCTGTACGGATGCAGGCAGTATAGCTTTGTCTTCAATGTATGGAAGATCAGGTTTCACCATCGATTGATAATCTGGTATGACGTATGTTGATTTTTCAATGATGTATTTCTGTTGTTGCTGTGGTTCTGGTAGTTTAGGTTTCTTATCTGCGAATAATGAACTGAATATTGAAGATGCTGTTGTTTTTGGTGCTGGTTTTGATGCTGGTGGAGCTGGTAGCTTTCTTGGGGACTCAGTCACAGAAGATAACCTGAAATATTCCAAATTATCCATTACATTTATGTTCAAAATCAAATTTTTTCGTGAGACACTGCTTTTTCAACAGAAAATGTAGTCTTAGTGTAGGCTATTTTAATAATTTGTCAGAGACAAAAACATAGCAAGGATTTTTTACGATTTCAATTTTTTGTAAAATAAATTTCATTAAAAAAAAAGTACAGAAGTACTGCAGATATTTCTCATATTAACATGGTGAAAAAATAGCAATGTATTTTAGTTGTACAAACTTATTTTTAAAAAAATATAGTTGATAGCTATTTCGGCTCACGCCATCGTCAAAACTATGCTGAACTAACATTTGCTTATCTATATATAGCTGTGTAGAAAAGGTATACAATGCATCTTCTCTCCTGTTTTAACGGTCTAGCTTGTTACTTTCATATTACTTCCTCTTCATATTACTTCTCATATACTTCCAAATCACAGATAGAGATTGAAATATTTAAATTCCTGATTTATAGGCTTAAGCTGTTATGTCTACTACGTGTAAATATATTTTATTAACAAGTATAAAATAGTAATTGATTTTTAAATACCTTTGTCTTGGCCAGATGGTATCATTGTTATCTACAGAATCAATAATGCTGGTTTGTGTATCTTCAAGACTATCATACCCATAGTTATAATCTTCATTATACGACTTAGGATAGAATTTCAAGCCTTCTGAAATGCAAAAAAACCAATGGTAAAATTTTAATTATTTTTTAATATTGTTGTATGTTTCATTAGAGCTCCAATCTTTATTTCCTCGTTTGACGAGTGGGATTTTGGCGTCTAAGATGCACATTAGGCTATATTCACCAGATGCAGTTGGCAGAGTTGAATTTTGCCATGTTATTGGAGTCAGACAAAAATGGCTGGTGTTAAAGAGGAAGTTAAAGAGGCATCTTGTAGTAGCCATAAACCATCCATAGGGGATGTATGTGTGTTTATAAAAATCATGTTTTCAAAGTTTTCATTCAGAAGATCAAATCAGTTGTTAATTTTGATCTGGTAGTCATTTGTGTATTACAATATAAAGCTTTTCAGAATACATATAATCATGCAAGCTTACCATATATTTGTGACGTTGCAGTCGGTGGCCTCGGTAGCATCCGAGGAGTTGTCGGTGCTGGTGGTAAACTAGCGGGAGCTGGTGGGCGAGGAAGCTGGCGAGGAGCTCGAGGTGTCCCCGGAGGAGTAGCTTGAAGATATACAACAATTTTTACTTGCTTTTATTTGCTGGGTAAAATTCAATGAATGCACATGAGAAATATTCCACCGTTGAAGACAATGTTCCGTTTAACACTATCCGATAACTCCAAACTGCTCTTTTTTATGTTGGAAATTTTGGTTTTTCTTTGTCGTATTAATCAAAACAAAAAAAAAGCAGAGTATTGCGAGAGTGGCCAGCTGATTGCTATTTATATCTTTTTCAGTTCTAAAGTAATAATAATCTCTTGCAGTAAATTTATTGATTTAATTGGCATTCACTTGATAGAACTCCATTATAACACGGTGAAAAAAATAAAGTATTTTAGTTGTACAAAATTATTTTTTTAAATATAGTTGATAGCTATTTCGGCTCAAGCCATCATCAGAACTATTAAGATGGCGTGAGCCGAAACAGCTTTCAACTATATTTAAAAAAAAATTGTAGAACTAAAATACATTGCTATTTTTTCACCGTGTTCTCTTGCAGTAACTTTAAGCCGTTAAAAGTAATATTGATTGCAAAAGTAAAATATAGATTGAAGTGATTGCATGGTTTCAGTTGTTGTTTTAACTGGTTCTATGCCACAAGTGTATGAATGCTTTCAATATTCACGTGCACCACAGGCTGGCCATATATTATGAACTGTAATTTAACACTTATTACTTACTATGGCCAAGTTTGACTGCTTAACAATGAAATACGTGGAATATTTACCTGGTAAACTAGCTCCTCTTGATGTTACGTCAGGGGTCATTCTTCCTTGTGCTCGACTTGCCGTTCTTCTCAATGGTCTCCTTCTAACACTTCCATAAACTTCAGATATCACAGATTGTGGACGCACCTGGAATAGATTTTTTAAAGATAATCAAATTTTTTTCATATAATTTATGATATCGACTGAAGGTGCTTGATGGAACTTCGAAATTAAATTTGAATTGTTGCAACTTTGTACGATTCCATATGTCTTGTCACAAACGACCCGGGTTTCGCCCTTCGGCATCTTCAGGTATTCCATCACACGGATGCAACAGAACTGATTGTAGACAACAGATTTGTCAGTTCTGCTGTATCCGTGTGATGGAATACCTGAAGATGCCGAAGGGCGAAACCCGGGTCGTTTGTGACAAGACATATGGAATCGTACAATGTTGCAACAATTCAAATTTAATATTTTTTTAATTAATATTCTCAATGTTTCATTTTTATTACAGATTTACAGATACAGACCCAAGACATAAAACTATTTGCAACGTGTCTCTGAGGTCACGTGTTTTCAAAAAATCAAAAATGTCATGAATTTTATTTCATTTGGTTATTTATTATTTTTTTAACCGTATTTAGCCTTATGTTTATTTTTGTATTACTCACAAGGAAAAATTCATTTTTTTTATCTCTAAGTTGTCAGCACATTCGTCAAAATGATATTTCTTCACTTTACGATTTTCATTTTTTAATAATATTGCTATATACGTCTAGTAGCTTTAATTATAGTTATTACAATATGTAAAGTAAATTTTTTCTATAACTATTAATTGTAAACATGTTATTCTCAAAATCCTATTTGAATAAATTGGGGTGACGAACAATTAATCTTACAACCAATACTCATATATGTATTCTATTATGAGAATTTCTTGCAAACAACATGCAAAATGTTGAAAACTTATAAATTTTGTCATTATTTCGTAAAGTTTTTTTTTTTACAAAATTACGTTTAACGGTGTTTTGAACTCAAATTTACTAATATTACTTGTTGTTGATTCTTTCATAAAAAAATAATTTATTGAATATTAAAATAAGTACCGCAGTAAAAACCAAATTCAAGCAATTTAGGAAAGATTTGAAGCAAATCTGAGAGAAATAATAAAATCTGGGAATTTTGATAAAAAAATTTCCCATTTAGCAATATTTTTGTGACCACCTTTAGCCTATAAATCATTCGCGCTCTCAAATCCAGTTAGAAAATAGTTTTGATTAAATATCAAATAAGAGATGTCTCTATCCCAATATTGATTTGGAAATCTGCAACGAACATCTATTTTACTAGATTAATTTAAGATTTTTAAAGGATATTATAAATTCAAAAACAATTTATCATCCAAATCATTTGAACTATTTCAAGTATTAATGCTGGCTAAATGCTTGTTTTATAGACATTTTCTTTATTAAAATATATAAAAATTGTTGAATTATTAATTTTTAAGTGGTATTTGAAATAATGATAATATTTTTTAAATCTTTACTTGCAATAACTTTCAATCGGTTATTAGTGAATTTAAACAGAAATGGTTTTTAATTGATAGTCACAAGAGTCGCCTCAGTAAAAAAAACGATTTCAGAATATTTATGATGAAACAGTTGAAAATGATTAAGGTCAGTGATAAAGTACTGGATATGGATCATTTGGTGAAATTTAGCAACTAGTACAAAGAATTGTGATTTAAGAATACGATAAGGAGCTTCGAGCTTTTTTTCAACATAAAGGCGTCGTTTTTTTTAAATTCAAATAAGCAATGTTCATTATAAAAATCAAACCTTAGTAGGTATTTGAGGTAGCTGTATCACAGATGATCTTCGCTTATTAATTGTATTCTCATATTCTACTGTAGTCGTCACAGACGATCTATCCGCATTCGGATAGTCCTGTCCGAAGTAATACCCCCCACTGTCCCACTGTCTATCTTCTTCGTTTGTCGTATAGTCTTCTTCGCTTTGAAAGGGATAGCTAGATGTATCATAAAACTCCTCATAACTCGTCTGTTGGGAGAATTGAGACTGATCTCTGAAAGAAGTAAGAAAAAAATTTGTTAGAAAAATCTTTCAATGAAATATTTGTAAACAGGGCCGACTTTGACAAATAAAACGAATACGGCTAAAAAATTACGATAAGTTTAGTGTCGTCCGGTTTTTCCTACCTTTCCTCTTTATTGAGCATTAAATTAGTGATTAACCAACCAATCGAGTAATTGTACATTGAGAAATTCTTTAAATCATCTAATCATAAAAATAGGTAGAGTCGTTTGCTTTTCATGACTCTTATTCCAACATTTATCAATGACACAACTCCAACTCTACAACCCTGTTTATAAATAAAATTATGGCTGGTATTTAATGGAAATAATTTAAATGCATAATAACAAATTAAAAAAGTATTTTATTCAACAGATAAAAACTATTATCAACTTTTATTTAAGTTTGATTAATTTTTAATTATTATTTTATACATACAAACATTTTCTTTATAAAGTATACCAATACACAAGGATGAATTTGTTAAGTATTCTCTGCTATGAAATGCTGTGAAATTGATTCAAATGTGAGTTGGACTGATCAAAAGTATTGTATCTCACAAAAACATTTTAACAAAGATTACCATTGAATAGTATTCCTAATATAAGCTCAAATAAATGGCTATTTGGGACTCAAAAAGTTGGATAACTTTGATGAAATTTTCATGGTAAAAATATCTATTTTGAGTTATGGAAATGGGAATAGAAAATTTACTTATGTTATGCTACTTCTGCTCAAACCAATATATCTGCTTACGTTCAAGTAAGATAAAAATAAATGTAGATTTTATTACCTAGTTGTATACGTAGGTGTAGTATCACAGTTTTCATCGTATAAGGTATTTTGTCTTTCCAAACTCGGCCTTCTTGACGGTGACGCTGAAAATATGTTTTTAATGAGAATTATAATTATCACCATGATTAAAATAGTATGATGATTTTGATACAATAAAGAATTTTCATAAAATCAAATTAAGGTTATCTTACAAATAAATATGGAAAACATTTACAGTTAGTTTACTTTTTAGTTATACTTTATTTTTATTGTATTGAAATCAGAAAATGTAAAAAATTTAAAATCATGGCTACGTATTCAATTTTTGAGATAATAAAAGAAGCATTTCCTGAAAAATAATTCAGTAGTGTTTTATCAAAAAAACTTTGAAAGAAAGCTTGACTGTTCCAACTTATCTCACTATTCAAACGCTCAGTGGCATATATCATTATCATGGTGAAGTATCAAGAGGAAAAATATTATTGATTAAATTGGCATTTACTTGGTAGAACTACATTATAACACGGTGAAAAGATAACAATATATTTTAGTTCCACACTTTTTTTTTTAATATTGCCAAGAATTTTCATCGAAAAAAGATGAATTAACAAAATTTGAATAGTCGAAACTTTGTACGATTTTACGTGTTTAAATTAAAAAAAAAACAAGTGGAATCGAACAACGTTTCAAATATTCAAATTTAATATTTAAATTCTTTCAAACACCTGCAGTTGATGTAATAAAATGTAATGTTTTGATTTTTCAAAGAAAAATCGAGCATTCTGGGAAGCATATAAATACTTTCCAGCATTCAAAAGGTTAACATTTGTTACTTTGTTATATTTTTAAATGTCAGCTACAAATGCATATAAATAAATCGTTGAGACATTAGCAGTGTTAATGAACTTTCTTAGCCTTTAAATAGTGCAAAAAATTAGTTTGTCTACCTCCATCATATCATATCTCTTCTCTAGTATAATATTGTATAATCTGTTCTTTTGTAATCAAAGTCCATTTGGAAAGATAAAAAGCATTAACACAACATTTGTTTGTATTGTTATATCAATAACGTATTATTTGTTTTCTTTTTAAATCAACTTTAATACTGTGCTAACTTCACTTATGTGGAATTTTAATATAAAATATTACAGTTGAAATATTAACCTCTAGTCCTTCTTGACGAAGGACCAATCGCCGAATGAAAGGAAGCTTCTGACTCCATACTCAGTTGACCAGTTAACTGATTTTGTCGCCATCCTTCCATTCTGAAACAAAAATATTAAGCTTTGTATAAACTTGTCAAATAATTTATTCTTGCATCGTATCTGTAAAATCACATGGATTTAAGAAAAAAATCACATATTCAGATTCATTGAGACAAACTGCCTCTGTTCGATTTAATTTGTCATATAGTATGAAAGAATACTTATAATGGCAATTCGTTTGCCTTTGCATATTAAATAATGGTAGAATCACTGCACATTCTATTATTAAACTGAAAACATACGCTATACATTGAACTTTGCTTATCGGATTGAATTACATACAAAACAATATTCTATCACACTGTTCAACTGCCTTTGTGTATAATTATATTTAGATTGATTATCATTACAATGTCAACTACCACTTTTTCATATGAGTAGTATATAATTTTGTTTAACTAGAATTATGCGGGGGTGTCTTTTTTATATTTTAAAATAAACAACTCATTCTATTTTCTACCGCACTCAAAGTTTCGAAAGAACGAATGGCTCTGCTTGTAGTGTGAATTTTCATTTTAGCAATATCTAAAAAAATCAATATTATTCCGACTAAATGTTATCAAAAATATACTTTTTGTGTTAATCTGTGAAATATATTACACAATGTATTAGCTGGAAAATGAATCGTCAGTATCATCAATGGTGACTTTCCTTCAAATTTAAATTTTTGTTGATAAAATATTCTAATTCTTAAGATATATCGTGACATATCAATTTTCATCTAAGCGTGAGGTACGATTCAAAAAGTTGTTAATCTGCTAGCGTCAACCGTGTCGTTCCGCTTCGTTAACTAGTTCTCACATACTGCTTTCTATTTCCTCTGAATCTATAACTATTTTTGAGCAGGCTTTTATATTAGGCCCAGATAATCGACTATTTTCGAGGACAGATCTTTCCATATTTTCCTCAAACATTGACCCGTTGTAAGCTTTGTTTGCTAATCTTACACAAGCCTTTTTATCTAGATGGCTTAGGCATCTCGTAAAACTGTTAACTCACATATTATTGTATTTCGCATTTATTCATTGTTGACTCATTTCTATACAGTAAAGTTTATTAACATTCTTAAATTATATAATAAAACCAATAATTCAATCACATTTCTACTGGACTTAAAATATTAATTTGGGTAGTTGTAAATATATTAAAGGAAGTGCTTCATAATTCTTAATATAAATGTTAATGTGATAAATGATTAGAGTAACTTTGTTTTTGAGAAGTCATGAGTACTAAAGAAGAGCTTTTTTGCCTGTATTTCCATAAATTTGTGTCAATGGGAATCTCGTGTGTAGACTAGTCTACTGTATAGTTATTTTGGTGAGCCGAGTCAATCGAATTTAAGTTGTATTTATGGATTTTAAAAGTATATAATTGTGTTACTGTCTGATTTAATATAATTAAATATTATTATATTAGCTTATGGTATTGCCAAATTAATTGTTTAGAATAAAAATTGTATCTTATAAATATTTATTATTTTTTTCCAATGTTGATAGTCCGCAAAACATTTTTGAACTTTTTGGTGGTCCGCGGATGTAAAAAGGTTGAGAAACTTTGGTCTACTGCAATACACACAAATAATATGCATATCTTTTTGAGGTTTTTAAGTTGTTTTCTTTATATTTATTTAATGTAATTTTGAAAACAAGGAGAAATCAGTGAGGTATACCATATCATTCATATTGATAAGCTATTAATTTATGATATTTGGTTTTGTAGAACTTTCCAATGAAATTAGAAATTAATGGGTATCTTAAAGTAATCATAAATATCATTTAAACCCTTCAATAATTATTCCTGTGATACTTGATTGCCACCAAAAGCTTCGAAAAAATCAGAAGGTATTACAATATATATTTTTTCTGAATTAGCCTTAAATGATTATTCTTATGACCTCGTGCAATTGTCAAAACTTCTGATTATCTAATTGATTTAAAACTTAATTTGGGATGTCGTAATTAGTTAATTAATTACAGATCAAAAACCACCATACTGAAGATGCTGAAAAGCGAAACCTGGGTTGTAAATATCGAAACTTATGGGAGCGTATGAAATTGGAATGGTTCAATTTGATTACTTTTGTAATTAATTTTGAAAAATGTGTCATATAGTGCTTTACATGGTGCTTAATTTTGATAAGTAATTGCATGGTAAGTTTTGATTTTCCTCTATATGTTTTACGTATTCTTACGTACTTTTGAGTAATGCCTTTCTAAAATATTGAGAAGAAAAAATTTCATTAAGAATAAATTGAATGTGCAGCGACTATAGTAATATGTATTTATATGCATTGTAATTATGTATTCTATATTATTTTATATAATATTTTTGTAAAAGATAATTTTGTGTTAATTCATATTTTTTACAAAAATAAATTTAAATACTTTTTATTCCACTGTTTGTGTAAACTAGTATATCACAATGACTGGGATAAAAAATGTAATCCACGTTTTGTTTTTGTATAATACGGCATTTAATGACACCATTAAAACATTCCAGAATAAATCACTTTCACAAGGAATCAACACTTGAAATGACCATTAATTTTGATGAAAATGGAGTTGATGATTATAAAAATGCGCTGATAAGCCTGTTTACCTACCTTTATGTTGAATGTCATTTTATAAATAGCTAATATGATATTGCTAAATATATTATGAAATAGCTAAACAATAATTATGATCAAAAAAAAAGTATTGGTACATGCCTATCTAACTTTCTATTCTTACCTGTTATCCACAATTAACACATCCGTATAAACTGAAAAATACTTCATGTCAAAAACATTTTATTTTTCATCACGAAAATGTCATAGTATTTTATATTTTAATTAATTTCCATAAGTTCACTTCACTTACCCAGTTTAATGTAATATACCACTCCTCTGTTGATGCAATGATATTAATTAAGGAATTGAAGTAAGAGTTCAGGGATAAAGTGTAATACGATGAATTTTTTGAAGTGTTCTGTGAAATCTGACATATTTTTTATGATGTATTTCTATATTGTCAAGAATTGATTGTCTATTTGCAACCAGTGCTGATATCTAGGCGTAATATAATAGTTAAGAATACCTACCGATTCTTCCTAACCCCATTGTTTCTTTCAATGAATTTGTTTCTAAAAGTTTGTGTGCGGCTATTAAAAAATAATTAGAAATAGTTGTAAACAATTAAGCTATTGTGTTGTAAAAAAAAGGTGAACATGAGATTTAAATACTTTAAATAGGAAAATGATTGTAATTTTGTGAGGAAGCTTAAATGAATATACATACTATCAGTGATTTTGTGAATTGTGAAGATTTGTAAATGTGTTTTTATCACCTGTCATCGTCTTCCCAGTCGCGTTTGCGGCGTCTGCATTTGACAATAATCAATTAGTTGAAAATTTGTGAGGTTTTTTTTTAAATTTTTGAATCTAAATCACAAGTATTTAAACACATTTTGCAACTCTTTTCTTAATTGAAAGATGGCCGTTTAATGAGCAAATATAATGATTTTTGTTTACAAAACAAATTTTCTAAGAAATAATGTTTCTACAAAAATATTTACTTAAATTTTTTTTTAACTAAATTTATAATATTCACAAGAAAATAAACTTCAATACCACATGATAAGCACGGCAAAGGATGAATTTTAAATGCAATTAAGTCCCAAAAATGTTTTTAGCTACATGTCAAATGCGTAACATACCTATGTTGAATAAAAAGAAATCAACCGTGTTTGATAACACAAAGTAAAAATTAATGAATGAAATATTTGCCAAGCTCTATATCTAATTCTTTATCGATGTTAAAAAATCAAATTATGACTTTTGATGATATATTAACTGTGTTAAAAGTAACTTTAAATCAATTGGACCCATTGTATAATATTATTCTTTTGTGATATCTATCACTTTAAGATTATAAATATTGCTTAGTTAAATGTTAATTAATGATTTACCTTAAATTTGAATATCGTTATACATTTATTTGATATTGATACCAGCCAAATTTATTAGAGCATTTTAATGTTTCCCGTAATTATTTTACGTGATTTGCTTATTTACAAACAAGAGTTTTTTTTCATTCACAGGTAGAAGTGCTTTTATATTTGTTCTTTTTTAGTACTAATTGTTGCTCGGAATCGTTAGAAGGCTTAATTTGTATAGTTATAAAATAATAAAAGAAAATGTTCTTCATTAGAAAACTAAATAGCATAATACAAAAGAAATATTTTTATTACCGTAATAAACATGAATTAGTTCGTTTTATTACATATTCCTGAAGTGGCAGATTAATCAATTGAAAGGCCTTTTTTAGTATAATCAAAAAGCGTCGTAAAAGTCAATGTAATCTAACCTAAAACTGATATAGATTTTAATATTTCAAGTATTTACTTGGGCTATAAAATATTACTTATTTTTGAGACTTTTAAGATTCAGAAGGCACAAGCGTGCGCTTCGTACGCTTTGGGGTAATCCGCCACTTTCCTCCAGTGTTTCTTCAAAAGTGACCCAGGTATTCGGCGTCTTTTGAAAGTAATATCTATGCAAATTGCAGATTCGCACCTGCTGTGTTCCTGCGGATAACGCGGCCTGCTGTTGTAGTACAGCGGCTCGGGGTCATGATCCCAACGATGGTGCCCCGCTCCAACTCCACCGCCTCCGTAGCCGTCGTCGTGAGCCCCCCTCACACTCCCGACTCCGTAAATCACTTCGTCTCGCTCGTAAGAATTTTCCCGTGATGTCTCTAACGAACGCTGGAACACGATAGATGCAATTTATAAATACTAATTTACACGTCAAATGAAAATGTTCTAACAGAAAATCATAAGTAAACTCAACCCTAGATTTACGCGGTAGATACGTTTCAAGAGAGAACGCGTAAATCGACACTTCGAGTTCATACAAAAACAGAAATTAGGTTCTAGAAAATAAAAATCCGCATAAATTGAGACTTCAAGTTCATCAGGGGATATTTTCCAGAAAACCACTTAAAACGAATACATTGTATTATATATACACATATATCTGCATAAAAGAGATAATTTTATTTATAAATAAATTTAATAGCTCATGCTATAAGCTATTATCTAACATGATATATAGTTACAATAAAAACATAATTATATAATTGTCATTTTGCTATATTCTAATTTAATCATTTTTTTTTTCTTTTTTATTGGCTCAAAATCACTTCTATCATCGGATTCAAATCCAGCAGCAGGCTCTTCTCTCTTCTTATTAATTAGTGTGTAATTAATTTTTGTGTTTTGTTTTTTTTAAGTCTTTAAAACGAATACATTGTATTATATATACACATATATCTGCATAAAAAAGATAATTTTATTTATAAATAAATTTAATAGCTCATGCTATAAGCTATTATCTAACATGATATATAGTTACAATAAAAACATAATTATATAATTGTCATTTTGCTATATTCTAATTTAATCATTTTTTTTTTCTTTTTTATTGGCTCAAAATCACTTCTATCATCGGATTCAAATCCAGCAGCAGGCTCTTCTCTCTTCTTATTAATTAGTCTGTAATTAATTTTTGTGTTTTGTTTTTTTTAAGTCTTTAGGGATGAGTGCATATGTTTTTATATTGATTTTACAACCGGGAAGATAATAATATTTTCAACGAATTTGGTCGTAGCTTTGTGAAAGTATATTTGTGGTATGTGCATAGAATGCCGATAATTTTCAATATAAAATGAAACGTTTCGAAGATAACGCAAAATAAATCACTTATCTTATTCAGTTTACAATATTTTGCAGAGAAAACTTGATACATCTTATTTATTTATAAATCATTTGATTTTTGGAATGTATGAATATTTTAGATGAGCTAGGAGAGTGAATGGCACACTTATTAGTCAGCCAAGCTATTGTAGCTGTACGGCTATTGAAATTGGGAGAAACGTAGTTAAAGAACCAAAGAACCGTATGCGGCTCACGAACTTCGGTTTGCCGACCACTAGAATTTAAAATTTAAAACGAATTAAAATATGTTACAAACAAAGCAAGTTGATGACACATAAAAGTAAAATATATCAGCTTGGCTATTGCTTTCTTCGCATACAATATATTATACATAATCCATCCCGTGTCTCGTCTAATTGTGGATCATACGAATTAAAAGGTATTTTACAATTTTTGTTTTACAAGAAAGTGTTATTATTTACTTGCACAGAATTGAGTAGAGTAGAAATAAGGATAAGACAATAAGAATAGTTAGCTTTCTAATATGTTTTTATGAACGGGTTTATAAAGATGTTTTTAAACATCGCAAAATCGATTGAAAACAAAAATCCTGCCTCACAAACCCAATGTTACACTTACACTCACTGATTTTTGAAGCTATGTGACTCGATAACTGAAAAATAAGTCCTTTGTATCCGTTTTTAAGTTGTAAGAACTTTGCTCTTCACATCAAATAGTTCTGAGTTCAACAACAAGATATTGAGATTACACAGATAAATGCTATAATTGCAATATATTTAAAAATGATTAATCACTTTATTTCAAAGATCGCAATTCGCTATCCCATTGGAAAATTACTCATTAAATATTTCTTGGTCACGCTTTTAAAAAATAGCACCTAGAACAATAGTTCTCGTGTGCGGCCACCAACAGTTTTATAGTAAATAATAATATTTTAAAAAAATGTGTTTTTACAAATAAATTTGTAAAATTATTGTTATTTTAAAATTGATTGAATAAACCTGAATTATCCAGCATTTAGTCGAGTTTAATTAAAGGACCGTGTTAATAATAAAACTGTTAAAAAATTGTGTTCGACGTTATACGTTGGCCATGAATAAAGTCAATTTAAAGAATTAATAGCAAATGTTAAATTATTTTTTTTGATTTTACCTACAACTGTATATTGTGAAAGATCATTCAGTGTAATGCACTATATAAAAAATAAATATCGAAACTATTTTTATCATATTTGGTGCGGCCATGAGACATTTTCATAGGACAACTGATGTTTATAATGCGGCCACAGTGAAATTTCACGTGAGAACTACTGATCTAGAAATACTTGGTATGTTTTTATTGTATACCCACGGCTTTCATTTGTGATAAGTGCCTGCGTTAAACTTAAAAACTCTATTGCCTAGCGAAGGTTGACATATTCTTATCTTCGTTTTTACATACCTGCGGAGTATGAAGTTGGTGCGCTGCTGCCCTAAATTGGGATGCACTTGAATTTGCATGTTGGCCAACAGGATAATTCAAGTCGGACGTATAATCGGAATCTTCTGAGTAACCTGCTGTGAAATAATGAAAAAATCTGAGTAATTTTAAAGAAATTCAAACACAGTTTTTTTTAATAGAAGCGTGGAAACTACCGCTTCATCAAAATTTAAATCAAAAATAATACAGATAAAACTATTTTTTCCCTCTGACCTTTCATTGACCTATTTATATTTATACCAATGACTCATTTCCACCACAGAAAAAAATGCTGTGTCAGTGCCAAAACCCGATAAAGTTTTTCTAACGTTATACAATGGGGAGACCTATCGGATCTTAAATTTAACATGGTGAAAAAAATGCTTGATAACTATTTCGGCTCACACTATATCTTATAAAAAAAAATTGTAGAACTGAAATACATTGCTATTGTTTTTCTCCGTGTTATTATGGAGTTCTACCAAGTGAAAAATAGCAATTTATTTTATTTCTACAATTTTTTTTATAAGATAAACTTGATGGCTATTTCGGCTCACGCCATCGTCAGAACTATCGGAAAATATTATGTGAAAATGTTACTTACAGTGCGCTGTATACTGTAGTTGTCGTCTAGCCTGATCTGCTCTTTCTTGGCCTGCTAGACAGTTTAGGAGATCGAGCTTTCTCTGAAGTTCAGCAGCCTCCGTTCCTTCAGCATCTAAAATATTTTTTCAGAACACTTAAACCAACATGATATGAACTGAGCTTTTTTTACTTTGATAAATTAATTACACAAATTCATCAAAGTAAAAAAATATCATTTAAAATTATTAACTTTGTGCCAAAATACGAACCATGAAAAATTTTTTGTGGGCAATATTTATTATTTATTTTTATGAACGTGTAATTTTGAATTTATATTTGAATGTAAAGGATTTATTTACGAGTATCGCAAAAATTGTGTAAAACGGAAATTTAGTCATTGTCTAACAAAAGCTTATGTAAATAACAATATTGTTTGAACAAAAATAGAATCGTTTTTGCTGTGGGTGAGATCATACATGACAGTTGAAATATATTTATTTGTTGTGATTGAACACACAATAAACGTCACAAATAGTACAGATTTTTTTGAGTTAAAAAACAAATAGTCGATGTTTAAAAATATGCATTTTGTAAAAGATTCAATAAAGAACATTTTCAAGTTTTTTTTTGTATTGTTCTTTTATTACTTTTAAGCAGTAGACTAAAACAACGTATACTTCGAAACGATTCACTAAATAGATATTTAGTTTGATAAAATAAGTTTTTATTTTTTATTAAAACTTAAGACTTTTAATCGAAAACATACCTATTATATATATGTATATTAAATTAATGATAATTCGTAAAAATTATACTATCATTCACAAAAAAAATGGTTTAATCTAACTTCAAATGAGAGCAAAAGGTCTTTTCTAAGAAAAATTGTTTGTTATCGCTCAAATTATTTCGTTTGTTTAAAGGTTAATAGATAATTATAATACTTACCAACAAAGTATTTCGGAGTATAATTATGATTATATCTATTTTTTTTTGTTATATTCTATGGTTATAAGCGGGTTTGTTTACACGTTTAATTTCAAGCATAAAATTTTCTAAGAAACAATAATTTTGATTCATCTAAAACATCGCTATGAATATATTTATATAATTTAACGCTCGAAAAAACCACTTACAATGTGTTGAAATATGATTTTTTATTTGAATTATGGAGAGTTGTGGTGTATAAAACAACGATAAAAATCAGTCATCGCTTTTAATTGTCTCTAATAGTAATATCGTAATTTTGGCTAACTAATAATATTAAAATATTTCAACCGGTTTGAATGCTACTACAAACCTAACTGTGTAAATAACCAATTTTTAACTAGATTCACTGCTTAATGAAACATCGCATAGAATAATAAACAAACCGTTTATTTTGACATTTAATCAAAATTGAAAAAGATTACAATCACAAGAAAAAATGTATTAAAACCTCGGGGTTGCTACATATTAATTATTCTCAATATCACAAGAATATGCTTAAAAATATTCTTATTGAACATGTATTAACTTACCGTAGATTAAATTTGGTAAACAGAGGAGCATTATATTGAGTAGCTAAAAGATTTACCTTTATCATTCTTAAGACATATTAATGGTTTATCTTATTTACGGTCATGTGATTAAATTTGATCAACATTATGATGTTTTTGTTTCATTATTTTTTTTATTATTACCAATTTTTTCTTATCTAAACACTTTTCCATGGAAAAATTTATACTTACTCATTAACAGTGATACGGATACACTCTAAAACAAATATAATTGAATACGTTTGAAATATCACAGCCCTTAAAACCTTAATTGAAAGGCAATATTTCTCAATCCGTTACAGATTATTTTTAACGTCATAACATCAAAATAGTTGAAGTTGTATAAAAAAATACGTTAACAATAGAAAAAGTTGAATAAAAGAAACTCATGTGGGAATTTTAGTTAATTAATAATTTAAATAGACGTCTGAAGTACAATGTAGCAATGTGTTTATGTCAGCAAGGATTAATGTTAAAGAACACGTATGAAGATAGCAGAGAGCCCTTTCTTTTGTTTGTAGAAGAAATTCCTATTCCGTTATAGCAGAAATATTTGAATCGATACATTCGTCCCGAGAAAATATCAAAAACCATTCATTTTTTGTGTAAATTGCATTTAAAATACAAATAACACATAAACAACACACAACAACAGCTAATAATATTAATTGAAAGTTGTTAAAAATTATTATTATAATTTAATTGGATAATTTAAAACTTTGAGAAACCTACTTATTTTAAATTGGTGGTGTACGGTGGGATTAAACATCAGCTGACGTAGTCTAGGACTTAATTTTTTCCGACTGTCGTTACATTAATCTTATCATTATTGAGTATAACTACTGTTAATTATAAAATATTTCATTAAAAACTCATTAGCTCAATGCATTGTTTGTTAAACTAACATAAAAAATTAATGATCCTATTAATCAAATCAATAGTTTTAATGGTGTTTCAGATATATATTTGGTTAATTGCGTTGGGGTTAATACTTTTACTATATATAAGCGATGTAAATCAATTACTGGTTATCAATTCTATTACAACCATCTGATAGAATAAAGGAAGATTTCGAAAAGCGAAACCAGGGTTGTGAGTAACAGAACATGTAAATAAGTAAAATTTATTGATAATTAAAATTTACAATTAAAATTTCATCAAGCAGCCTCAGTCAATATCGTAAACAAAATAAACAATTCTTTAATTTATCGGAAAGCTATTATTACCATATTTAATTCATTAAGATTTTTTTTGCCAACATATAAAATAATAAAAATATCTTCAGCCAACATGATCACAGAATCCTGGTAAAAATATCTGAATGTACAATAAAACAAACATAAATATTAGCAGTTTTCATAACAAAATAATATGATATTGTCCGTACTGGTTCTACCTCCGTAAAATAATTTAAAATATGTTTGGGAAGAAATATTTTAGGCATCATAATAAAATATGTTATATACATGCTATATTTGTGTATTTAAATGTTTATTCCTTAGCAATATTGCGTATATAATTTTACGAAAAAGGAATCGATAATTACCATTTAATTGGGTGTTAAGAATAATATTTTTCATAGATCAATCATTTTTACATGTATGTAATAATATAAGTAATCAATGTAAAGTAAAACATTTTACTCGTTCGCTCATTCATTATTATTATCTACAAAAATTCCCCGTAAAGTAATTTTCCATAGTATTCGATATTTTTTTGATTTTCTAAGTTCATCTAATATAAGTAAATTTTGCATTCAATAACTGTCAAATACATGTGATATTAAAATTTATCGTACCCATATACCATTTGTATATTTTCATTACACAATGAAGAACTACGAAAACTCGTTAATTTATTTACTGATATCATACGATGTTGGAGACAGGTACCATTATTGAAATACCATTATATATTGCTTATATTAAAGATAAATAAGGAAATTTTGATGAATTTTAACCAAAATCGATTTTCGTAGTGTACATAAACAAGTGAACAAATATTGTATATCACATTTATAAATACATGCATAAAATAAATAACTGACTGTCAAAAATCGCATGATTGCGATATTGTCATTAAACTTCAAAAGTTAAATTTACTACAAACTTTTACATAAGTGCTAAACATCGGGAATTAAAAAGCAAATTTTCTTTCTGTTTAGTTCCTTTAAATCGTATAGCTATGATGACAAATACCACAAATTAATTTTAGAAATGATAAATATACAGAGTCCTTTGATAGAGAAAATAGATAGTGAAATTTGTTAGGTTACAGTAGCCATGTTGTTAAAGTGACATCTGTAAAATTTGTTGTCAATTGTTTAATAGAGTATGGGAAATCGCTCTGTAACATGTTCAAATCATTAATTTCGGCTGAAAATTCTGCACAAACGATTTGAGGGCATTTTTAGACTTATTCCTTTGCGGCTATTTTAAATCGAAAGTCTTTGCGAATAAACCATTAACACTTAACACCCTCAAAGTCAACATGACAAACGCTATCCAACAAACTCAGCTAGATTCATACGACAAAATCATTGAAAATTGTACCTCCCGAATACGTGCCACTTAGCAAAGCCACTGCGGACATTTGCACAACATTGTATTCCATACTTATGAAATACATACCTTAAAATGAAAAAAATGAGTGCTCAACAACACACAACACCCCTATTAAAAGACCTTTTAATTAAAAAAATATTGCTTAAGTTTATTATTGTATAAAAGACTTTTCCCTAAATACTTGTAATAAGATATTTTTAATTAACTAAAAACCTAAAATATGATTTAAATTATTATCAATATTAACGTCAGCAAAACTAAACATACCAAAACAATGATAACGTAATATCCGTATTATATATTTTGATTTGACATACGTTCTGTGCAATCACTTCAAAATGTTCTACGTTTATCTTTATATAATGGTTAACAAACGATTCGTTAATGAGAGTGCAGTTTCGTTAATCAGAGTAGTTTGAACCATCAAAGTTTTCAATAGATTGTATTCACTATATCATCAATAGAATGTACCACGTATCTATGGAAACAAATGTAGGTAGTTGAATTTATAAATAACAGATTTTTTTAAAAATAGTCATATGTAAGATATGTATTTAAAAAAATAGTATTGGATCTTCTTAAAATAATATAAAGCTGTGGGTAGAATCTTTACGTCAATGAGAATGTTGGGAATAACGAAAAAACAAAAAACAAATTCTTAGAGAAGTTTTAACAGACTTTTTTTTTGTAAAAGAACTGCTTTGTACCAGGTTGCTCAAAATTTTTTGCTGCAATGTAAATTTGGTTTGAAAGAAATTCAAATTTCCAACCGTATGTTTTCTAAGTGGAAACTACTATTCAGAGTGAGTAATTTATGCTTCGAAGATTTTTTTATCGGTTTGTATAATGTTGACAGAGTAATGTGACATCTTTAAATTGACACCCGCCCTCTGACACGCATTAACGGTCGCTCACTTCCGGTCGCAAAGGTAGCGAACATCGTTCAGCAGTAGGTAACAAAGCGAATACATCGGAAGCGTGAAAATCTGACTTCCGGAGAGAGCACTTTGGGCGAGCGGTAGTTACCCGCTGTCTTGCATGCCCGTGGAGTGTAACGGGGCTGTCTAGCGAATGTAAAATTTACTTGTAATAACGTGATGCAAGATTATAAAGTTGTTACTCCATAAACTAAAACGAGCATTAAAAGTTGGACTTAAAAAATCAAATATTTTTTCAATAAATAGTTCACCATGAAATTGTTTTTTCGTAACTCAAAGGACTAGGTACCATTCTAATTTAAACTAATTTCAGTTCTGCAATTTTTTATATAAGATATAGTTGATAGCTATTTCGGCTCACGTCATCGTCAGAAATAGTTCCGAAGATGGCGTGAGCCGAAATAGCTATCGACTATATCTTATAAAAAAATTGTAGAACTAAAATACATTGCTATTTTTTCACCGTGTTATAATAGAATTGTACCAAGTAAATTCCAATTTAATCAATAGATTAAATGTTGCCGATATGGCTACCCAGGCCAATTTCAATAAATTTGATTTCAACTATCTATTATTTATTGAAAACACATATGAATACTTGGCATGTAAATATTTCTTTCAAGATAAGTATATGCAAACTTCTACTTTTATGCACAAATTTATCAAAATTATATCCAAGATATGCGAAAAAATAATTGATTTTAATCAACATATTCAGTCAATTAACAAGGTTTAGATTATAGCATATTCAACAGTATGCTTATGCAGATTAAATAATTTGTTTTTTGTATACACAATAAATTCTACAATATACTTTTAGTTCACTAAAAAAATACATGATTAACAATTTATTTAGTTTAGTATATATAAATCTTTATTTAACGAGATTACATTTTACATTATTCGAAAAAATCAATATTATATTTTAAAGTTAACTTGATTAGTTATTGTAAAATTTCAGTCTTTTTTTTTCACTATAAAGTTGTTCATATAAGAAACGCAATTTACTGCTCGTGGTGAAGAGAGTTAAAATTATTTTTATTATATATTTTAAAATAAAATCGTTGATAGCACGTGAACACGATAACCAACCATCTCTTGAGAACCGCTGATATATTGATTTCGTGGGCCAAATTATGAGAAGTATAAAAGCAGCCAAGCAAAGAAAGTTACGCACCGCCGCCTATATTGAAAATGTCAACTCACGATAGATCTGAGTACTGGAGGGGAAAAAAAACATTTTTTTATATTCATGACTTGTTTTGAAATTGCCAGTGATTTTCATGTTCACAATACACCATAAAAGTAGTCTGTTACGTACTTATTCAAATCAATCAATCAACGGCGACAGTCAATCCTTTCAAAAATAATGTATGTTGTATTTAATGTAAAAGTGGAAATAAGTAAAGTATTATGTTGTCTATACTATCGATATAGTAGATAAGGAGATATCAAAGGTTTTCATATTACAAATAAGGGTTATTCAAGTTCAAATTACAAAAGTTAATTCTACCAATCAATTTAAATAATCACTGACTTGTGTCGTATTTTAAACTTTATAAATATTTTGATTTAAAAAAATGGATTTATCCCTATAGTATATATTTAATTTAACGTTATTTAGAATCACATTTTTCGACTTAAACGTATTATTATTTGAGCTCAAATATAAATGAATAAATAATTATAATTAATCTGAATTCAAAATGAACTGAACACAATATTATAAAATATGATAATTAATAGCTTTTAGGAAGACTTAAATAGTACATAGCTACCCACGCTACAGCCTACGCAATATTTTTTTATAAATAAATTGTTACTGGGAGATTTACAAATATTTGATGTGGGCCGATTGGAGGTTTTATGAAATTGAACAGATGCTCTTGTTTTTGTCTAAATAAACATTTGATAGTCTTCTTTTTTGTAATAATAATGTTGCCAGTCTTAAAATAATATTGAGTTATTTCATATAAGAGAAAATTGAATCATATTTCTAACAAATTGATAGTAATTTTGGAAAATTTTACATTCAAAAATTTTAATTGTAAATATCGTAATTTATTATCGCAATGATTAGAATAATAGTATATAATGTATGAAATTTTAGTTAAAAATACTGTACCATCAAAACAAATTATTTACCGATTTATTACAAAAACAAGTTTGTAGCATAACATTTTCCAAGAATTATTCTGGAAAAATCTGTAAATATTAATTCTAGAGGAAAGAAATTTTTTTAATTATTCATATCATTTTTGCACTTATGAAAACCTGACTGAATGTGGTATATATGCACACTATAAGGTCTGGAGGAATTATTGTTCATAACTTTTTTTATGTTGAACGTAGCGTTAGTGTAATTAATTATATGGTAAATAGTAAACGTTACCAACAATTGGATACTTTGGCTCCAGCAAAACGGTGCAACTTCACATACATTTAATGTTAAAATGAAATTTCATGAAGATTTATTTCCAAAATAAACTATTTTTTAAAAAAAGCTATATCAATTAGCCTCTGCGATCTCTGGAGTTTGCAGCCCCGAACTTTTTTTGATGGGATTTTTAAAGAGCATGACATATGCAAGCAAACCAGAAAATCTTAAACAACTCAAAAAATTATTTATCGTGAAATTAATGAAATATTTACTGGTCGAATAATATTTTAAAAAGAGACCGACGTTTATTGATATTGTCTTCCATGCGTAAGTCACAATATTTGATAAAATTTTTATCACTATTTAATCTTTTTGTTTTCATTTTACATAAATCTATACAAATGTAATGAAGTAAGTTTTCCCTGCGAAACCATGTATTTTTCATTACAAATTTATTGGAACTTTTTTATTATCATTATTTACAACAAAAAAAAAATCATTCCATAAATTTTTGAGACATGTCATAAATGTTATCTAGAATGTTGTGCTTGAAAATTATAAGTAAAACTATAATCAAAATAACTAGATATGGTCAATTTTATCGATTTTGTTGAATGAATATAAGTTTACGTGTATACATTTCTTTTAATTTTGTATGGCTAAAAAAAGCTTAATTGCGAGAAATGTTATTTTATTATTGTAATTTGTAACAGCATAATATAATGAAAGAACTATGTATGTACATATTAAGTTTCTTAAGAAATACTAAAAACGAGATAAACACCTAATCATAACAAACATCACACGACATTACCTTTTCTTGTTCTGTTTTTAGTTTCTGTCAATTATTAGTTTTTTGAGCCCAAACATAATGACAGATGATGTAATGAGGGTATGTAAAAAAAATTACGAGAAGCTTTCTACTGAGTTGTCCAAATTCTGTTTTTTACTCATTGTCGTCTTTACACAGTAACATTTATTCGGTATTAAGACGAGTTTTTTTGATGATAATTAATTAATTTAATAAGAATAATCAATATAAAAGAGTGTTTTGGTGGAATAGCTAAAATTGAGATTTTTTAAAAATAACCTTCGCACTGAAAATAAACTCTGACAAAGTTGTTTTGTTTGGTATATTCATGCGTATTT
Source organism: Himalopsyche japonica (assembly GCA_028555115.1). Taxonomy (NCBI): domain Eukaryota; kingdom Metazoa; phylum Arthropoda; class Insecta; order Trichoptera; family Rhyacophilidae; genus Himalopsyche; species Himalopsyche japonica. The sequence continues at coordinate 1,596,810 of JAHFWJ010000615.1, forward strand.
ATGAATATAACAGGGTTATGGCAGAGTTTCTAAAACTCGTTTCAATTTATTAATAAATTTAAGTCAATTGATGTTTTTTGTTTAATGCAGGGATGGTTGTTTGTCATATTTATATTTCCTTCCTACTAGCCACATCCTTTTAAAAGGAGATATTGGTTTATTCCTATTTTTTCAAGCGGTGTTTTATATTCCCTGTTTCCTCAAAAGGTAAATATAGCGACTGAAAAATTTGCAGTTAAAAATCGAATTACTATTCCATCTTTCATAAGTGGTCTTATAAAAAGAGCAGCGAAAAACCCTTTGTAATTTCTGGAAAAAATGATATTGATAACAAAATCAATAAAAAAATGCTGAATTTTACAAAAGCTCTGATTCAAATATCTCAAAGCCAAAAGGGTGATATAAATTTTTCAACGATAAAAATAATAAGAAATAATCATTCTTATTATCAGTGTTTAGATGTATAAGAAAAGTTTATGTTAAAACATTATTATACTTATGAATACATCATTTTTAATTCACATATAAGAATCTAAAAAAAGCATTTTTTTGAAGAGTTCCTCTGACGTGTTTTTCCACTGAAAGTACTTTTATTTGAAATGTTTTTTATACTAATAACAAAAACGAATCTATCTATGTTCTTTAAGTATTCATACAATAAAATAAATTTCCCAACGGTATATCAATAATAAATGTACAACTGAATTGAAAGCTAAATACATTATAATGGATTGCCACAAATATATTAAATTGGATAATCCAATTCATAAAATTCTATATTAATATTTCAGCTTACAATTTTCATCCAAATGCAAAACAAGTATAATAATATTCGCGAAATTTTATCATGAAAGTTTATATAACGTCTGCATAGTATAAAAATAGAGATTTCATCTTTTCGTTGATGTAGTATAGCATTATATACTTCACAAGGTGAAAAATTGCTTTTAACTACTCAAAGGTACGAACTTAACCTTTTCTGTGTATCATTAAGGTCACAAACGTTAAATCGACCGATAAAGAATTTAATTTCATATCAAGCAAATACGAAACACTAAATAAATAATAATATAATACAGTGAAAAAATAGCAATGTATTTCAGTTCTACAAAATTTAGAAGATATATAGTTGATAGCTTTTTCGGCTTACGCCCTCATCAGAATTAAAGCTATGATTAAAATAATATGTTATAATAAAAACATATTACTATGTTTTCAGCGTATTTTTCATTGAGTTCTATCTAGTAAATGTCAATTCAATCAATAATAATACATTTTTTATGATACCGACTGAAGGTGCTTGAAGGAATTTCAATATCAAATTTGAATTGTTACAATCTTATTAATGAGAAAAATGACTCAATGAAAATTATTACATCAAATTGTTTTAATTATTATTATTAGATAAATATTATTAATTTTTTTATAGCTGCCATTTAGTGCTTGCCTTGGGGTTTGTGTTTTCCTGTAATTAATACATTTGGTATTTGGTATAACTGTTTATTGTACATCAGTTCTGTTGCATCCGTGTGATAGAATACCTGAAAATGCCGAAAGGCGAAAGCCGGTTCGTTAATAACAAAACATGTTGAATCGTACAAAGTCATATAATAACACCACTTTGTCCGATTTAGTGTATTCTAGATAATTTACTCTATGATGGTTTTTTTTTTGGGACTTAGTATAAATAGTAAAATAACAAATATTATGCAAAATAGAGTAGGGTGGGCCAAGAAAGTGATAGTTAACTAACCTTATAAAATATAATGGAAACACTCACGAGTTGCAAGTATGCTCAAGTTCAAAAAGGCAACTTTATTTATGGTATTAATATATATACATGAATTTTCGCTAAGAAGAGTAATAAATACATATGTTTGTATTAAAATTTTCACCCGACCCTTTCATCGTAGTAAGTAGAGGGTGTTTAATATACACGGAGGGTAGTTCGCGTGAGTTCTTTGTTTACCATGCTGGAAAGTTTTATTTTCTACAGTGAAATAGTCACGCGATCGCCATCTTTGCTTATTTACGGATACAATCTGTCACACGTGACTAACTAAATTTGCGAAAAATAAATAACGCAAATCAACTGTAATACAAGTATTACGTCATTTTTAATTTTTCGCATCGCCCCAAACTCTTGCTTGATACAAATCTACTAGCAATTACAATTTACGACGGGCAAAGCCATCTCAAAATTAATTCGATCGCACTAGCATTAGCGAAATTCTTTTATATATTTAACATTTAAATGTAAATGGTTAAATACTCAATTTTACAATGGCAAATCATATGAACTGAAGAAAAACGATTTTGTTTAAAAGCTATAAATTTCCTGAGAAAGAAGGCTTTCTATAGAATACTCACATTAAAAAAAACAAATTCAAAACCCTTCATTTTACCAAGAATTGAGAAGATGTTTTATAACTTTAATATTATGATTGAAGATATTTGGATCTGTTTTGTTATTTCAAAAATATTCATTTACTTTTATTACATATTATTGTTTGAAAGAATATTATTGGAAAACTGGGCCTCCATAAAAAAATCTCAAATAAGTTTATCATCATACACGATAAAATATATGCATGTTGACACATAAGGTTCATAGTCTATATGTATGTTTAAGTTCTCATTATTTTAATCAAGCCGACATACTCATTGTTATGAGCTTTAAAGCTTGACACACAGTGTTGCTACCAATGTATATTGACATATTCCGCGTGGACGAGAGTGTACATTAATACTTATCTTGTATACAATAATCTTTGATTTGATTATTTTGTAATCAATACGTATGCACATATTTGTATTTATAATAAAAATTAGACATATATATTAAAATATACAATCTGCATGATTAAATGATCTCATAGTTTTGTCGTTATATCTAAAATTTAGATGTAATTATTGAAAATATACACTTAGGTAAACTTTATCGAAAATCGAATTGATTCTTAAAATATAATATAAAAACAAATTCAATAATTGTTGGGTTTCAGTTGTTTGATAGAAACAATTATTTTCATACAGATTATAGATAATATCAAAATTAGATGATTGCTATCGCGTTGCATGAAAGTACTTTCAAATCCAAACTAGATAGTCATTATGACGCCACCTGCAGTGTATATACATAATTTTCAAACAAGCATTTGGTCTTCAATTCGACACTTATCTTTAAGGTATTAACAAATTACAAAAAATGCCTGTTTAAACTTTTTTAATGATTTTTTTGTATAACTAAATTTGTTTTGAATTTGTGTTCTATCTGTTAAGAATTCTCGTGATAAAAGAAACTGGCCTTGATCATAAAATATATCGTGTAAATAGTACAAAATTGTATTTTTAATACATACTTAATAAAAGAACATGACAGTGGTGGACATACAACCAAATTGTAAGCTAGAAAGTATTTATAATTTGAGCTTCGTTTAAAAAAGACCAGAACGCGTTCATAATGTGTCTACATGATAATCGTTTGATTCTTTATCAAAAATTAACCCTATATAATTGGCAGTTTCAGATGGAATGATCCAAAAAAAATAATATGAAATTAAATTGATGTCTGCATTACTAACTTCATATGGCGAGTGTTGTTGATTTGCATTATTTTCAATTAAGAAATGAAGACAAAAAAAACTGACAGTCCTAGAAAGACTATTTTGTTGCAAAAAATACGCAATAAACGATAAAACTATAAATGATTTGATTGTTGATTCCAATCAACTATAATGAGGTGATATGTATTTAAAAATAATTGTAAAGAATTTTAGCTATCAACTAACGGTACTTGATAGAATTCTAAGGTTATTTTTGAATCATTCAAATCGCTGTAAACTTTCACCTGGTTAATATCTCACTACGGGTTTCGCTTTGTAGGGTACTACACGAAATTTATGAAATCAAACTGACATTCACTGATTGGTTTATATCGTTTGTGTCTTAGAAAAAATCAAAATTTATCCACACTGAGTTTAATATAGCACATCATAAGTATATCTGTATACTTAATTAACAATTAACATTCTTTGAATTTACAATAAAATGGCGTTGTATCTTTTTCTTCGTTCATATCAACTTGAAAATCAGTCAGTCAATCAGTCAAATTTTAATTATTGCTGAATTTCGCAAACACCGACATGTATTACAAATTTATTACGTCCCTAATAGCAAAAAGATTATTTTTCTATACTCAGTATAAATTTGCATTACTTTATGATTCAATATTACTCTTAGACTTATATATTTTTTTGAAAAACATTGTATATAGAAATTCTGTTTAGTTTATTCATTAATTAAAATTTCTGAAAATTTAAAACACGACCATTGTCATGGTTGATAAAACATGCTTGAGTGAATACAACTTGAGCGATCAAGACATTATAATTACCAAAAAAAATTGTATGTTAATCAAAAATAATTGCTGTAAAAACATGTTTTAAAAAATCTATTAAACGACTTTATTTCAAGAATAAATTGACCGTAAAGTGATAAAATCGTTTTTGAAATTAGTTGTTCTCCCTTTTGAGACTTTGTGAGGAATTTTCATTTCATTTATTATATTTATTATTCGGGTTGGTGGATTAAAATTTCACAAAGAATTGAGTTACAGTTACAATTTTATTCATACATTGATATTAGGAGACACATGAACTATTGTGTTAGTTATATGACTTCAGTTAGAAAATATTTATTGTTATATTATAGATCTATTTCAGCTAACACTACCATATTTCGTTTCTTCCAAATCCAAAGAAAATTTCATTAATTATTGTAACAAATTAAATACTGTACAAAATTTCATATTAGCACACACATATAAAGTAAACACAAAATAAAAATATTCAAAAAAAATATTTAGAAAAAGAAACAACCATTCAGATGCAAATCATTCCTAAAGACAAACATTCCACTAAGTATAATGATATAATTTTGCTTCTAAAAATTTCATACAAAACGCTTTTTTATTGGCTTTAAAATATATAGCTGCTGTTTTCAAATGCAAGAAAAATACCGCTAAAATATTGATAGGAAATTTTCAATTATTTTTAATGTAAATACCGCCGTATCATAAATATGCTCTAAAAGTTTTCTCATAAATAAAATATACTTAAGAGAAATGTGTATGATGATATTTAAAAAATAAACTACGAAAAAATCTACAAGGCGTATATGAAACTTTCCTCAATATCTAAAAAACTTACGGAAAAAAAATTTTATGACTAAAATTTATTAGTAATGAATTGTTAACGTCTATCAAATATAAGTTTTTCTTTTTATAAAACACTTTAATTAGCAAGAATCAGTTCATATACAATATTGATATATATAAAAAAGGACATTTTTTTAATAACCTTCATAGTTTAACTTGTTAGAGAATAATTAATCTTTTTAAGTACCCTTTGCATTTATTTCGACGGTATTATTTCAAGCGTTTCTTTATTATTTCAAAATATTTATAGGTTTCTATATATTATGTAAGCGCATTCCTTTAAACGTGCCATCGTGTCAGCGAATAATAATTAGCCATATATTTATATTGTGGGGAAAATGGGTACGAGCTGCAATTGTGCTGATGATATGAATTTTGAAATTTTGGTTTCCGAAAGGTATCATATTTCTTGGACGTATATATTTTATGAGGCATTCCGTAAACTTCGAAATTATCTCATGATAGTTATGATGAACAGTAATAATTTAGGTAAACAATTTTGCTGTATGGCAAAAATACGTTATCTGTCTATTGTAAATATCACTCAAAAAAAATTTATGTAGGAAAAAGGTTATTTATAGACTTAACAATTATGGTTTTTCTGAAGATTAATATGTGTATTTAAAAAAAGACTAATATTTTTGTTTAAAATAGTTATTTGGCTAGGTCAATACAATAAAGGTTTCGTAAAAAAAAATATTATAAGGAAATAATAGAATCTGAAAAATGTTTTATAATGGTAAAATTTACCGGAAATTTTTTCAAATATCAAAGAGCTCATTTTAAATTTTAAATCTTTTTGCTTGGTTCAATCAACTGTATTGTATGTAGTTAATTGTTTTTGGTTTTATTCTAAAAATAAACCTTTTATGTTGTAGGAAAATTTTACTTTTTTTGTTTCATTTAACTGCATGAGATTCGGTATTGAAAAGGAAAGTTAATTTATAAAAAAATAGTTGTTTTACAGTATAAATAAGATTGTAATACAATTGTTCGATATAGTATTCCTCTGAACTACTACAAAACTCAATTTTCGCGAGAAAAATATGAGAAAAAATGAATTTTGAGGAACGATTGTGATGCAAGCACATAGTGCGACGTGTATGTTTTGAAAATAGAGCAATAAAGAAGACGTGCGGTGCGCAACAGTGGGCGTGTACGACAGGCGATCGGCTTTTACCGTATGCATCTTCGATGTTACGAAGACTCGTAGTCCGTCGAGGAACGCCAAAGCTTTTGCTCGATCCATTGCAGATCGCGGTCGTCTTAAGTCCTGCATAAAACTCCCTGGACTTATAATCGTCGTATACGTCTCGTTCTACCAATCTTTTAGTGGTGGTTCTCAAATTGTAATAATTTTTGCACGCTTCGAGAATCGAAGACTTACTGCCGGAATGAATCTCGATTGATTTACATTCGGTATTGTAAAATTCTATTGACTTATATCTTGAATACGTTTCACTCGGAGTGATGTCATTATAAGCGGAACTGGGGGTTCCGTTTGAAAGGATTTCTGAGGGTTTGTAGCTCTCGTAAGGTTCACGCGGTATATGTTGTTCGTAGGGGGTTGCCAGAGACGACGATCGCAAGGAAGAATTGAGGGACGGGCTTCGGAAAACACCCAGACGCGTACATGACCCTGTATCGCACATATTGTTATGTATGAGTAATGTTTTGGATTGTGAATATCTTAGTATTATTTTATATCTCACGATTATGCGTAGTAATGGCGTATCTATAATACTTAAATTATTTAAGGATATATACTAAATAAGTACAAAAACACATACGTAATTTCTAAGTAAAACTAATGCATCCGATGTTACAAATATCAATAATGTATAAGTTTAATTGATTGAATATTTCAAGACTTTTTTTTCAATAAATTTAGAGAATAAAAATTAAATATTGCTATGACTTTTCAAATATATTTTTTCAATTCTTTTTAGCAATAGGAAAAGTCACCTTTTTGATTTTGATTTAATTAACAATATTTAAGAAAAAAAAACATACTTTATCTATTGTTGTAAAGTGACTTAATATTTCGTTTTAATATTTATATACAAACAAATTTTTTGAATCGGGTAATTTCATATGACTATTTCTTTCATTCTTTTAAATGTGAATGATATAATTTTGTAAAACTATATTTGACCCTTTTTTTTATGAAACTTTTTGTGATACGAAAATGATTAATTCAATCTCACAAAAAGAATCAAGTCTATTCGATAAAGGTGCAAAACAATAAGCCAAAGTAATGTGCGGAAAATATTGAAAATTCTTACCGAAAGGTAATTCAAATCGACAATCCAAGAGAAGGGCGTGCCCAGTGTCTCCGGCAGTACCAACGACTTCAGACCCTCGGACGACCAATTCTCCAGCCAAAGGTACCCAACGGCCGCAGCCCTCCTGAAATAAAGTCCATAGCAACAAACTCTATTAGAATATTATATAAAAACAAGTTTCTTATGAAATTAGAAGAGATTGTTATATTAAATAAAAAATAAATAAAGTTAAGCCTATCAAACTAAATTAAATAAGTACTCAAAACAATTAATCTTCAGTTAGAATTACAAAATATATAAAAACGCAAGGACTTATATGTGACACCGCAAGTTTTAAATCTTTATCAATTATTTCAAATTTAATTATTTTATACATCGAAATATCTTCAATATTTTAAATTTGAAAATATATTCTTATTCCTTGATAGAGTTATAACCCTTTATAATATACTATTTTAAATAAAAAAAAGTAATATTTTATATCTAAAAAATATTATTGCCTGTAAAGGTCGAATATATATCATAATATAATATGTCTTACTAATTTTTGTATGTAGCTATTTCTCATTGTATTTTGTTGATTGTGGAATTGCACACTATTTATACGGATATATATGGCATGTAATTAAATTGCAAGGAAACTTGAAGAATGTATGTCTACATTAATTATGCACTCTGTGAATCTTTAAAAAACCGTTTAAATGCCATCTAAATAGACTGTTTACTTTTTCTATGTACTGCATATTTTTCAGAACCACTAAAATGTAAACAAAATTACGTGAAAAGATTACCAAGTATCACTTTTATTTTTATTTTAAAACGACTTTATAAATTGAATGTTATAGTATCACATTTATTTCAATATAATTATCCCGATAAACAAATTGTTTATTGACAAAATTATGTTGTAAAGTTTTTTTTAACGTTGTGAAGCGGGTATATATTTACCATATATCTATTTCAGAATATTTCAGAAAAACAAATTAACGAATGGATCTACTGGAAATTAAAATAAAATAACGAGTTCTCAGTATTATATTAAAATATACGCAATTTTGTTATCTCATATACTTTTGTCCCATGTATAAGGCACGATTAGAAATATTATACACGTGAAATATACTTGTGATTGTAGAACTTTTTAATGATAAATTTATCATATTTAGAGTTTTATATCCACCATAACCCACCTGAAATTTTATTAGATTATTATTTATTTATCCTATAAACAATTTGGACAAATAAAGTTCACTTAGAGTTCTATTTTTTTAAGGTTTAATACGATATGTAAAACGCGTGTTTCTAATATAATGTTGTATACTAAAGAATCTATGGGTATTTTGAATCAAAATATAGACTAATTTTATTTTATTAAGAAAATTAAGTACCTGTATGTTAATGATTCAAAAAAGTCATATTGCATGAAATATTGGTCCGGGTATAGAAAGTATTTTTGGAGCCACAGAAAATTATTGTATTTATGAACAATTAGCAATCAAATTATCTGTGTAATCACCCTCGTATTTAACATATCACGACTCTTGTCTGTTGCTGATAATTTAACGGATAAATTAATTGTATAATATTTTATGTTTTCTATTTAAATTATGCTATGTTATAATTGTATTTTCTGCTTAAATTTATGCAAGTATAGGGTGTTTTTTTTAGAGGTATAGAACTTTGAAATGGAATAAAACAAAGTTTTTTTTTTTAAATATACATAAAATTTACTTTATTCCAAAGATAACCTTCTGGCATTATAATTTAAATATGACATCTGGCATATGACCGTTACGGCTAGATCGGACGTAGTCTAATCTAGAGGTCCAATTTTCGATGACTTTTTCCAACATTTGTGGCCGTATATCGGCAAAAACGCGGCGAATGTTGTCCTCCAAGTGATCAATCGTTTTGGGCTTATTGGCGTAGACTAGTAACTTCACATATCGCCACAGAAAATAGTCTAGCGTCGTTAAATCACACAATCTTGGAGGCCAATTCACGGGTCCGAAACGTGAAACTATGCGGTTACCAAACGTTTCCTTCAATAAATCAATTGTGGCAAGAGCTGTGTGACATGTTGCGCCGTCTTATTGAAACCACAGCTCCTGCACGTTATGGTTGTTCAATTGATGAACGAAAAATTCAGTAATCAGCTCTATAGCAATTACTATTGACTGTAACGTTCTGGCCAGCATCGTTTTTAAAGAAGTACGGACCAATGATTCCACCAGCCTATAAAGCACACTAAACCAGTTTTTCTGGATGTAACGGTGTCTAAGCATACACTTGAAGATTATCATCACTCAAAATACGTCAGTTTTGTTTATTGACATATCCATTCAACCAAAAGTGAGCTTCATCACTAAACAAAATTTGCTTATGAAAATCGGGATCAACGGCAATCTTGTTCTGGGCCCATCCACCGAATCTACGCCTTGTTTGGTAATCGTGTGGCTTCAATTCTTGCAAGAGTTGGATTTTGTAAGCACGCAAACCAAGATTTTTCCAAAAAATCTTCCCCAAAGTGGATGGACACATATCCAATTCCTGTGCACGATGGCGGATAGACTGAGTCGAGTCTTCCTCTACGCTACGCTCTACAGCAGTAATGACTTCTTCTGTACGCACTGTAAAACGTCTCTGTGGATGCGTATTATTATTTAGATTAAACGTGGTGCGAAAACGTTCCATAATTAATTAATCGAATTAATAACTCTGATGGACGATTATGTTGACCGTAAAATGGACGTAGTGCGCGGTACGTATTTCTAACAGAACCATGATTTTCAAAATAAATTTGCACAATTTGGAAGCATTGTTCATGCAAACAAAACTCACCATAAATCACTTAACAGCTGACAAAATGGCCGCCAGTTAACAAAGTGCTGCTAATTTAAAGTTCAATAACTCCATATAATACCATATATAAGCATTTAAGCTCGAGCCAACGTTTAATTTTCGAATCCATTTTGAAATTTGTGAAATATTGTCTCCGCTAGTAAAAATATGTCAAATAACTTTTCCTACAAAAACCATTTGTAACTAAGTTGATTAATCTTTCTTTCAGTCAGGGGCACAAACGAATAAAAGGTTCTGCTAATCGCTCTCGCAATGCTCCGTGGAAATATTTTTTCAGATACTCTAAGTTCTGATGTCATTTATCAGAAATTATTTTCAGAGTAACAAAGCTTTTTGATTTTAAGCTCAAGCTGTGGAATTAAAAATATAATCTGTTAGATTTTTTTCATCGCATGTTTTTATAGTCATAACCATTGGGATATTTCATTGAAAGCTTTCGTTTGAAAGTTCCTGCCATAAAACGCATCAGTGGCAGTCCTTGTTAAACCTACATGCGGAAAAGTTTTTCAATTTAGTATTCAATTCTGCAGATAAGATTAGATTTTGCGTTGGATGGAGATTCAACGCTTCACATGCTATACATTAATGAAATGAAATATTATAATTTGTGAAACAAAAATGAATTTTATAGCTAAATAAATCTTAGATAATATTAAACATAAAATACTTTATGGCATCGAACTCTTCCAGCTTGAACTCAAAATAATATAATAGTAAACATATGTTTCCTTCTTATTGTTTTCATTGCATACGTTTTTTCTTAAAAACACAAGAACACAAAAGGTGATAAGTTATTAATATTTTATTTCCATGGCATACTTTTTTTAAGAAAGAACAATATTGATTTGTATTGTGTTGAATTAATTGGAAATTTTTGAAATATCCGGTCAGTTGTAATAAATTCTTGTTTATATTAAACATCATCAAAATGTTTGGCGTAAAACTTTTGATCAAAACAATTTATTTTTTAACCTTTTTGCTTATTAAAAACAAAATTACAACAAAAATTTATAGCCTAACAATAAAGAAAAAAACAACAACACGTCGTTACATTTTAAAACATGAAAAAATATTGATTGAATGTTTCTGAAACAAACGAAGCATGTTTTCAAATATCAAACAAAAATATTTTCAACTGTTTTTTAACAGACTTGGATATGCTGTCGTTAACATTGTTATGAATATTTTTATATTTTTAAAAATTCAAATTGACTAGTTCTAGCCTAAAGAGTTTTGTTGATATGTTCCATGAATATCTAAATTTCTTCTGATTGAAATCAGACGTGTATAACATGTGTATCACAAAGAATGCTTTTCAATTTTACAAATGATTTCCATTTATAATATGTCTGCAACCTGTTATATGAACTGATGTTTCATTAAAAATCAGTGCTGGACAGGCACGGGCAACTTCGGTCCAATTTTAACGTTTTGGCAGTGTGAAAGCTCTACAAGTAATCCTTTCAAGAAACTTTTTCATTTTTTAAATATTTTAATTCTATAAGTCAAAAAAGTTTTCAACTCATCAATTCTCTGTTACTTTTTTTTACTGTTGTAATGTTACGTAATAAATACACTAAAATATCTATATGTCAATTCGAAATATGTGAAGTCGTCATTGTACTTAAATTTTGAAGTCAAGTCATGCTTTTAAATAATTACTCCGTCTTAAAAACGTCTGCAAAGTTTGCAGAAAAAGTTTTTTACAGAAAAAAATTCAAATAAAATATTATACTTTGTATGAAACGTTTTTCTGATATTTAGATCAAATTATCCACAGTAAAAAAAACTCTATCGTGGATCTAAACAGCGAATATAAAATAATCAGCAAACAACAAGCAGTTTTAATAATCTTACTGCAAAATAAAATCTCAATTATGTTTTAAAAATGGTGCAAGATGTAAAACATTTCAATTCGTCTCATCAATTTTTATGTTGAAATTTTAATTTTAGTAAAGTTCATTGCTCTCAGTAATTCCTTTGTAATATTGGGTGAACATAACAATGCACCGTCTTGTTCTATTCACTTATTATTCAAAGCCAAAGCAACCAATTATGGTGTCACAAAGATAATCACCATGTTACGATTTTTATACAGTTACCATGACAACAATACATATTGCGTTCTCAATGGGTTTGTTTAAGAATTTTTATGTTAATTGAGTTTTCATTGGAAACAAGTGCAAATTTTTACGAAACATTTTTTGCACATTCGTTATCTGGAGTTAAATTCTTTGAGCATGGTGTTGAATTGAGACTGATGGATTGTTTAGAACGCATTCTTTAACACCAGCAATTTTCAGTTGCCCTTTTCGATCGTTGTGTCCCACGTTTATGTCTATCTGCAAAACAGTTTTTTCTCTCTTAAAAACTGTTCAGCTAGCGGTTTATAATGAGTTCTGATGTCACACTATCTGCACCCAAATTTTTACTACGGTCACCTTATATATTAAAGTATTTTACGAGCAGCCCGCCATTCATTGTGAATTCCTTAATGAATCCTTCAATTTTTGCCTTCTTTAGATTTTAGAAACTGAGGACTAGGAGAATGTTATGAAGTAAACATTGAATCTCAAATAAAATCAATGCGTCATAATGTATTACCAGCTCACTTTTGTTTAGCTATATCATTAATAATACATTTATTTCAGTTGCAAAATTATTGTTAAGTGGAATTATTTCTTTGAGAATACCCTTTATTTCACTGGGTAAACGAAATATATACGTGTACAAAATGAAACGATGACGACGAAAGAGCTTCCACATGAAACAGAGTGATTTGTTGAACCATTTTTCTAAAACAATACGTGTCAACGTTTTGTTGGCTCGAGCCGTATTCCCTAGCACTGGATTCAAATTACCAAGTACAAAACCATTGTTGTATCTCCATGGAAAATATTTTTTAACAAAGCTATTTTGATTATGTAACGTTCAATAAAGCAGAATTAAGTAAGTATTTATTTTAATGATATATTCGGTTTGTATTGCATTATCACACATATATATATACATCGATTTTGATTTTTCTAATTAGCTAACTAAACAAATTGATTTGTTAAAAATTTGCACAATTCCACATACTTTTTTTTAGTAAAAAATCGGGTATCAATTGATAGAATATTATATTTAGCGCTAAGGATGTTTTGATAAGTTTACTAAAAAATACTGTCTGGAGTCAATACCAATTATAACCATTGTTTTCTCTAACTAATCTTACTCGAGGTTTTATATTTAACGATGAAGTTACAAGAAAACTTTGAAGTAGAAAAAAACAGGAACTAAAAAAATACACCGTGTCTGTCTTTATAATGATTATTTATATAAAGTTTTAAGTAAAAATATTATCTCATGTACTCAAAACTTATTAGAATAGATGTTTTAAAGTGTTAAATTTAAGAAGAATCTAAAATAAGTTTTTAACCAAAGGCAAAAAAAGTGATGAATAAACTTTACTTTTTTTACCATAGAATAGGCTAAAGAAAAAAGTTAAGAAGCACATATGAAAGCACAACTAATAAAAAAACTACTACTAGTAGTACTGATAGAAATCCTAAATAAGCCTGAAATCAAAAAAAAAATGTTTTTTAAAATGTACATTTTAAAAACAGTTTTCTTATTGATTTCTGGCTAAAAGCTAATATATACGCGACGATAAACATAATCTTGAAAAATGGTACCATGTGCTATTATTTTATCATTCATAAAGATTTATTCTTTATTTGGATTATTTTTGTGAAAATGAGTCTCATGTATAAATAGTCATCGATAAAGGCCACATGTGTGATGCTTAGCAATTGTAAGCATTAAGCGTTTAATGCGTAAAATTTAGAATTATTCAACACAGAAATGCTTTTTTTTAATTATGTAATTTGAACATTGCCTCAGAAGAGTAATGGTACATTTGATTATATTCAACAGTAATGTCTAGTTCGAAGCGAATGCTAGTCTATTTAAATGTTATTGAAATGAAATTTTCAACAGAAACTTTGCTTTTATTTTTTATTAAAGTATCCTGAAAGTAGTCATATAAATAAGGCTAGATTTTTCATAAAAAGTTATAATTTTAGTGTATATAAACATATTTTTATATTGAACATAAATATGCCGCATATTATTATTTTAAAAATTTCTCTTCATCGATACAAAATGTTTTATTTCAAATTTTAATCTGAGGTCTATACTAAAAGCATCATAAAAAAACAATATTCATAATGCGCTGTGTGTCATAATATATTCTCAGTAAATTAAACCCGTATAATATTCCTAGAGAACACTCATTTTAATACGAATATATTAGTAAAAAAGAAGAAGAGAGAAATGTTGCGGCTTTCCTCAAAATTTTAAAATTTTGATGGTTCTCTTCGTGTTTTTTTTTTATTTTTCTATTCAACGTATAATAAAAGGCCATTATTTTAATATTAAAAGAGGACTTTATAAAAATACTGACAATCAAAGTGGCTCTTTAAATGCGAATTGATACAAAAACGTTTTTAAATAAATCATCGATTCTCATATCTTACTAAACACCAAAATATCAATATTTTTGACTAAATTTTATGATATAAAAAATAAAAAAAAGTATTTCTTAAAATTAATTAGAAATTAAACTTGTGATGTGTACCAACATCAAACGATTTCAATTTGACCTTAAGTAATATGATTCAAATATCAAGATATATTCACAATTTTTTTTATTTTGATAAAGCATATTTCATATAGACTTATTATTTCCAAAAATAAGAAAAAAAGTGCTCGATATTACAATTATTTTTGGTTGGCAACAAAATGGATATGACGAATAGGATCAGCCGTTGCTGAAATTTGATATTTTTATTTTGAAGAAAATGATTTTGCAAATACAATATTTTCGTCTTTGAATAAAATCGTTTTCGTTCTTCCGAACGAAATAATATATTATTTACTAAGAGTGACTATTGTAGAAATTTGTATGGGTACTTATACAAAAACATGACAGCATTAATTTAATTTTAATTATCTTTTTAAATATGCTATGCTAAATACGATATTATTTTTTGTTAAGACAATTTAATTAATTTTAGTGAATTAACTTATTAGTCCAACGTATATTATTAAGATTATAGTGGCAAAAGTCTGAAAAGATATTATATCAATTTATATCATCATATAAAGCTAATACAAAAATAATTAAAATATTATAAGCAATGCAATATTTCATATAAAAAAACTTCGATGCGTCTCTTTTAGATCAATAGGAAACAGTTGTACTCTTCTCTAACCAAATTTGAATTGTTACGATTTTGTACGAATTCACATGTTTTGCCACTAACGACCGGGGCTTAACCTTTCGGCATCTTCAGGTATTCTATCACATAGATGCAACAGAACTGACGTGAAATAAACAGCATCGTCTATATAACAAAGTTATTCATTACAGGAAAAAATTTACCTCAAGGCAAGCAGTAAATTACAGCTAAAGCGAATTTGATAATATTAAACTAACATTAATTAACACAATTGCCTATGATAATTTTCATTAACGATCTTGTCAATGAGTCATTCTTGAAAGGGTTTTTCAACAAATATCAATAAACTAACATTAAAATATAAATGGATTTTTTTGCCGAGAGGCGAAACCCGGGTCATTTGTGACCAAACATGTGGAACCATACAAAGTTATACGAATTCAAATTTGATATTGAAATTCCATCAATGACCTTCAGTCGATATCATAAATCTTCTCTAACCATCCAATAGTTTGCTGGTTTGATACGCAAGTTGTATGTGTATGGATTAATTGACCAAAACGAGTAACAAACTGTGCTCCCCTTTGTTTTAGCGATAAATCTGACAATATGTAGCTTCATTCCTGCAAATGTCGTACTGCGATGTTAATCCTAAGAATTCTTTATTGAGGTTCTGCTTTAATTTATTTCTAGAAATATTCCTCCGTAAAAGCTCGCTACCGAATGTTCTCTACGTAAAAACTACTTTAGAAAACATAAATACATGGTTGAAATAAGCAGACAGAAATCAACCAAGTCTAAATGTTGTGAGAAAAAAGCTTTGGCGCCTTCGTGTGGTTTATAAAGAAACTCAGATAAGTATATTTCTGGAAGTAAAATGATTCGCAATTCATATTTTATACAGTTACACTCAAAATAATAAATATAAAATGTATGATTCATGTTTCTGACGGATCACCCAATAGCGCTACGGAAATTTATTTTAAAAATAGCGTTTTAAAATCGAATCTTATAAAAATATTATGAATTTTAAAATATGTTTTAAAATAACAACTTCCGAAATTAGATATTTTTTTTTTTTGCAAAATTTATCACTTATCGAATGTATAATATATATACGACTTCCACGCTTACATTAAAATGTCTAAAGCGAACAACCCACTAGTTTGTCGCTATACTACCTATCTACTCATTTCTATCTGTTAAATTATTAAAATTAATTCTTTTCATTGTGACTTTCAAAAAAAAATTCACTTGAAAAAAGTGATTTTGATAAATTCTTGCAATTAATACAACAAAAAAAAAGGTTTAGTTTGAAACATTATATCGTTTCTTCACCAAAAATTGACAGTTATTACTTACAATTAATTAGTTAGGTAATTTAAAGTAATGAGTAATTACTTTAGTTATAACTAAATTAAGATATTCATATAACTTTCCTGAGAAAGGCAAAGCATACAAAGGTATTCATTAATTGTCAAAGTGAAATTTCAAAATATTTTTATACCTCTCATTTAATGATTTTTTACAAAATTTTGACAAGCAATTTTCTTAATCTCATCCGAAAACCTTTTTGATACATAAATCTATCAAAGATAGCTTAAGTATCATATTTTTCTAACAATAGTTACTTTTTAAATTAAAAAATAAATAAAAGATTATATTGACAGCGTTTTTTTGAGAAAATATAGCGTTATATTTATCTATATGTTCATTATATGTTAGCTCTCAATAAAAATACGCGAAAACGTTATACGGGCATTACACTCTTCTGACCTATTAAATTTGGAAGCGATCCAAACCAAATAAACAATATTGTCAAATATTACATGTATAGAATATACAGAAAATTGAATGATCTGGTTTTAACCATTACTTTATAAATTTTTATTTCATAGTAGAAGACATTAATAATTTAGTTCTACGTATATTTTTATAAAGAAAACATCGCTTTTGTACCAATTTTTTTTGGCTTTAAGCCAGTTTTTCAACGACTTTTTTGCTGTTTTTCAAACATTCTTATTCAAAACATTGATCAAATTCATGGACGTTGCGCCACTATAAGCTGGCAGAATGAACATTACATAACATTAAATGTAAACAAACACTTGAAAATAATTTCTGTTTTATTGACCAGTTATCTTTACAAGAATATGATAAAATAAACTAGAATTATAAATATTGGCCGCCATTTTTTGCATTTTTTTTTATGACAAACACGTTTTATTTAAATTTGTCTTTTTTGATACAGTTTTTTTGTAAAATCTGTATTAAGGTCAACAATTTTTGCAAGCTAAACTAATGTCAGCGCAGGCTTAAATTTACTTTAAGCAGTATTGTAATATTTTGTTAGGCAGGAAAAATAATTACCGCTATCTTTGAAACAGCTCAATAGAGCGATTATCGTAAAAGCATTTTAGTGTTTGTTATGCAATGGAATCGATAACCCTCACTGAAAACAGGAGCGAAACGCGCCAAAAATCGATCCCAGGTAGGGTAAAGGAAACGAGTGAATTTAATAATAAGCTATACACATTTTCTTGATGGACTATCGGATCCGGTAACTCACTTTTGGTGACTAACGATAACACCAACATTTTTCTACATCTTCGTTTCATTAAACTTGATTGTTTATTCAGATTAAAATAGGCGCGAGGTGTAATATTATATATGTTTTGCAATTTTTCATTCAATTTTTCAATGATGAATTTATGATATCGACTGAAGGTACGTGATGGAATTTCAATACCTAATTTAAATTGTTGCAACGTTGTACGATTCAAATGTTATCCTACTCTATTTTACATAATATTTGGTATTTTACTAATTATAACTATATATGATATTACTTCATTAAGTAACGGAAAAGGCGCGGACAGAGTTAATTATTTAAAATATACGGAATCCGCCGAAGTGATATTATTATTTAAATTGTTACAACTGTGTACAATTCCACATGTTTTGTCACTAACGACCCGGGTTTCGCTTTTCGACATCTTCAGGCATTCTATGATACGGATGCAACAGAACTAAGAGTTCTGTGTCGTGTGATAGAATGCCTGAAGATGCCGAAAGGCGAAACACCGGTCGTCAGCGACAAAACATATGGAATCGTACAAAGTTGTCACAATTCAAATTTCATTGATGTGTTAAATATATTTTGCGTTTTGCACTTTTGAACAATTTTTGAAATAAAATCTAAAATAATGGATGAATTTGTCACCGCTTTCATTTTTTTACCCGCAATTAATAAATTGGGAGTTTGTATACTAGTCTTCAAAAAATATTTGATTATTGTACTTTGTTTATATTTTAGCACGTTTTTTTAAAAATAAGAACAAACGAGCTAATAAACTAAAAATGAACACATTTTGAAATAGCAAATCACTTAAATAAATAAATGATTTTATTCACGGATTATATCCGGCGGTTTGTATGACTCATGCTTTTTGAAAGTTGTGTGAATGATCGTACCGTAATGGTTCACCAATTCACAGTCTTGGCTAGCGGCTATTTTCATTTGGAAAATTCTCACGTATTTCTTTGGAGCTCAGGTAAAAACGTTCGTATAACATATTATCAATGAATTTAATGAATTAGTTTTGAGAAAATTTTCTTTCAGTTCTTGTAACTAACAAAATAGTATTACTCTATAAATTGTTTGAATAAAAATTTCTTATTATTTTTCATCACACTAATCTTTTAGTTTTTTATGGAAAAACTTAACATTAACAACATCAGGAAACCTCAATGGCATAAGATAGTATTAAAAATACAATAACGAAAGATCTCGAATGCCCCACAAAATTTTACCAAATTACATATGTACAAAAATGTACATATGTAATTTGAATTGTTTAAGCGTTGTACGATTCAACATTTTTAATCATATGGAATGTAAAACATATGACATCGTATAAAATTCAAGCACTTTCAGTCGATATCATAAACTATACATTTATACATTTGCTATAAGTATTTTTCATTGATTTGACATACTGATTTAATTTCTGCAGTAGTAAATCCGATAGCATTATTTTTGCAATATCTATACGTGAGTGATGTAATAATTTTTATCAATAATTTAAATTACAGTTTATTAAAATGAAGATAGTTTGTATTTTTATAATAAAAGAAATTATTCAGATCGCTAAAAGTATCTTGTTTATTACTTTTCTCATTTCTAATGTATGAATAAAGTGAAACATTGAAACTAAATACAATTATCCTTATTTGATATATCAATAATTAAATAATATTTCAAAATAGATATTAATTTAATGATCACAGGATTAAGGTAAGCGTAAACAAGTGTACATTTTAGTGATTACTAATTGTTGAATTTTTAACTTATGTTTTTTTTATAAATATTTTATTTAAATACGGGCTTTGATGGCTTTAAGTAGTAGAAAGGATAAATTGAATTGAAGTTTTTTTTATGCAAACAATATGATAAACCAAGTTTTTCATGGCATGTAGCTTCGTTTTCTTGTTATGATAATTAAATTCACGAGAAGCTAAAATTGTCAAAATATTTAACCTTACAAAAAAGTAAAACAAAAATAACAGTTTATAAAAATATATTTATTTATCGTAAGTTTTAATGAGTGTAATTATTTAGTAACTAAATTCAGCAACAATATTTCTTCCAACGTTGACATGTGTTTTAAGCCACGTTCCTGAAAATTCGCGCGGAATATTTCAGTGATGATAAGTATCGACATGTATGTATTTTGACAAATTTAATCACTAAAATAAAATTGTTTGAAAGGTAATTATAGAAAGCTTTAAATCTGATGTAGCTTTTTATTTTAAACCAATCTAATTACATAAAATAGTGACAAAAAAAATAATAACATTTAGATATTTTCTAAGAGAATTAATTGATAACACCTTTTTGAATAACATGAAACCACAAAATTTAGCGCAGCTTAGTGGTGGTATAGCTTGAAATAATTATTGAAAATTATGCATGCATACTGGGACTTATTGTAGTTTTATTTGTAAATGTATCACAAAACCGAAAATTACTAATAACATTTACTTTTGAATTTGGGAATTATTCGACTCTAAAAACATTCCTACAAAATATCTTTTGTACAACATGATTGTATAATTATTAGGGAAATCCATGAGTAAAAACCGATGACCGAAGCAATGTGAATGTACTACAATTTCTTTAACGAAATTATTAAGGCTCACATTTGTCATCAGCTTCTAGATTTCACTCAAAAAATCAAACTGGAGTTATCATAATTATCAATTGAACTCAATTTAAAATAACAGGCTTACATTGGAAGAAATCTGATGGATGTTTAACATGTTTTACCTGAAAAGACCAGACACCTGAAAGATATAAATAAATCCACGCATTTTTTTGGTTTTATTGTAGTAACTCATAAATGATACCGTAACAAAATGGATCACGAATGACTAACAACAATTGTTCAATATGTGTGTTTATTTGCAGATAGATTAGCTTTATTATTATTATATTGAATTTATTGACTTTTAATGTATGTTTTAATTTTTCAATCATGAAAAACTTTATCTTTCAACATAAAGTTGAATCGGATTCAAAAAAATTCACACCATACATATAAATAAAAATATACAAAGTGGATATGCCTTATTCTAATAAAAACAACTAATGAAACACCCTCCACACGTGATTAATAGACATCATTTATTAGCTTTTATTGCTATAAAAATTTTATTACTAAAAATTTTTGGAGACATCTAAAGCTATCGACATGTTAGACTTGAAAATTGGTTGTCAGCTGTGACCGAATAGTTAACATTACTGGATTCTGTCCCGATGGTCACGTGTTTGAATCTTTGTATGATAGGTAGCCTTATTGATTAATTTCTCGACCGATTTCTGGATTTGTGCTCAAAGGTAAAGATGTATAATGTATATATAATACTATGTAAAAAATCTTCACTCTTATTTGATTCTAAAAACATGGCATAGTGATTTCGAAAAGACAATTACAAGTCTTGGTTTTGTCTTGTGTGGGTTTTTTCCCGTTTCTCTCAAATAATAAACAGTTCGGAAAACAGAGGAAGAATAATTTCTTCCAGGAAAAAGTCGTTGTGATTAACAAAATGAATGGTCCGTTATATTTGAAATGAACATGTTTTACAAAAATCCTTAAAAATAAAAGCAAACCGAACCCAATCTTTTTAACGTGTTTCCTGTCACTTCTGGACGATACTGAAGAACTATTTTAGAATTTTTGAACTTCATCGTTAATAGTCGTTACTCGGAAAACATTACAATATATAGTGTCACACACACATAACATAACAATTTATGAGTCAGCGTATTAGAGAAATTGTGATTTAATTAAATGAATCTATTTCATTGAAGCTTACAATAACACCACATAGTGGTTAATATTTTGACAGACTGGGAAATTTTTATATAATATTACAGATTATTTTCCCAGTAATGAATATTATAGTAAAATAACAGGCTTAACGCATTAAGCTACTAAATTATATTTCTTTGAATACATTTTACCTTTAATTAACTATACAACCTGAATATTTTTTCTGGCTTTGCAGTTTTAAAAGAACGTTTTTAAATATAATACACAGATCAATCAAGTATTTTTTTATAAAGGGTCCGCCAAATAACTTTTTTTTTTGAAAATGCTATTAAAAAAAAACTGCTAATATTTTCTCAAATTTCTTTTTTTATTTGAAAGTACAATCCTTCCGGTTAATAATGGAAAATAACTTCATTCAAATGGCTGCCTCGGCTGGCCATGCAGTAGCCTACACGATCGGTCCAATTTTTAAGCACATTATCGATTGTGTGCAGCTGTATTTCACCAATGGCTTCACGAATATTGTCCTTTAAAGCGTCAATTGTCTCTGGCTTGTCGGCGTAACACTTATCTTTGAGAGCACCCCACAAATAATAGTCCAACGGTGTCAAATCGCAGCTTCGAGGTGGCCAAACGACATCAGCTCTGCGGCTGATAATGCGATCTTCAAAAACAGGGCGCAAAACATCGAGTGTAGCTTCGGCTGTGTGGCACGTAGCGCCGTCTTGTTGAAACCAAATATTGCCAATATCCTCCTCTTCAATTTTTGTGAACAAAAATTCGTTCAGCATGGTCCGATAACGATCGCCATTGACTGTAACGGCCACTCCTTGCTCATTTTCGAAGAAAAATGGCCCAATTATGCCTCTGGACCAAAATCCGCACCAAACAGTGACTTGTTTTGGGTGTACCGGCTTTTCAATGTATGCGTGCGGGTATTTTGTGCCCCAAATGCGACAATTTTGCTTGTTTACATACCCGCCAAGATCAAAATGAGCTTCATCCGAAAAGATGATTTTTTTGGCAAAATCGGCATCTTCTGTAAGTCGATCGCAGGCCCACTCAGCGAAGCGAAAACGCATTGGATGGTCAGTTGGCTTCAACTCCTGAACCAATTGGACTTTGTATGGCGTCATACTAAGGTCTTTATGCAAAATTCATCTCAATGATGGCTCCGAAATGTTCAATTGTTGAGAACGACAGTGAATTGATGTTGATGGCGCTTCACGCACACTTTCTGCCACAGCATCAATATTCTCGGGTGTACGCACTGTTTTTGGCTTTTCACGCTTTGGTTTATCGATGAGGATGCCAGTTTCTTTCACTTTTTTCACAAGATAACGAACATACGGAGCTGACGGTGCTTCTCTTCTTCCAAAATCCGTACGCAATTTTCGCACACATTCTGCAACATTACCATGATTTTCAAAGTAATGTCGCAATATTTTTCAGCGTTGTTCAAGCGTATACACAAACATATTCGTTTAGCGGAAAGATAAAACTAATTATCTGTCAAATCAGACATGAGCTAAGTGTTACCATTCACGAAATAAGCACTAGTTGAAAAAAAAAACTTTAGATGGCGGACCCTTTACATGATTGCTTAAAATGTAGTGTAGGAATTATTTACGACATATCTCAAGGGTCTCATATATCTCATATATAAACAACAAAAAACATACCGTATTTGAATATTAGGTCTTCGGTATTCGGATAGTTTATATAAGGGAATAATAGTGAAGCTAAAAATTCTCGTACAGCCCGATATTTGGAAAGTGTTAAGAAGGAATAATTTAAACAACAGACATCATCGTTTTGGGTAAAAATCAATAACCCTGATCAAAAATCATTTTTTTTTGTATGAGAAACCCGTTAACACCATTAAGTTGGTTAAAAGTTAAACTACGTTGAGCATTTGGCTACTAGATCGGATTTATTATAGAAATTAATAAAGTTTATTAATAGTATTTATTACTTAATATTTTAAAGTTGATTACTATTTTTAATAGCATGAGAAATGAATAGCAAATGCTATAATAAGAAAAATGCGCTACATTGATGAAATAAAAACATGCTACGGCGCCGATCGTTCGATAGTACGGTGAGAAACCCCGGTGCGGCGTAGCTTGAAACATCGACCGTAGTATTTTCGGGCCGTAGAGGTTGTTATCCCTTGAGCTCTAGGTCACACAACGGGAAGAAATAGAACCGAGGAACGAAGCCAAACGGATAACATTATATATTTTTTTTTGTTGGCGGCGTCTGCCTTATTTCTAGACTGGAATTAAGAAATGCAGGGCTTGCCTATTAAATTTATTTCTGCTGACTGAAAGGTTAAGCGATTTTTCTTTTATATAATAGAAGTATTTTAAGGGTAGCATTTAATACTTTTAAAAAATTACCATTACTGTAATTTATATATATAGCAATTAAAACTGTAACTAAGTTTTTAAATTTTGCTCTCGAAAAAATATTGCGATAATTGTAAAAATATGTCGTAGAGGCATATAAAACCTTTATGAAAAGCTCTTTGGTTGAAAAACATCAATGTTGTTATAAAATGGTTTGATTTTTTTAAAATTTAAAACATTACTTTTAGCTTTCATTTTAGTTCAAATTGAGTCAATTGTTAATTGCATTAATTATTAAGGCATACAATTTATTAAAATGAAAAAAAAAACAATTAAGAATAATGACAGTTCCAATAGAAAAAAATACTCATAAAATATTTCTAAGAGACATTCCAATAAAAAAAAATTATAATTTGATTATCTAATATATTAATTACGACCAACATTATTTGGTCTTGTAGATAATTGAACTTTTTATTAACAAGCTATTCAAGAATGGTTTTTTGAGCAAACACGTGTTTTCAGAAAGTAATTAATCATGGAATCATTATACTCATATCAGTTTTTCTTCTTTTCTCTAGGCCAATGACAAAGTCAATGATATACATATTTTATTAGCTATTATTGTATGTAAGCTGATTGACAACTCTGAATATTATCTTCTTTTGATTTTTATAATTACAGTCATTCAATATTACAAGCTCTATACTGATTACAAAAAGTAAACCTAGAATAAAATTATAAGCTCGTCAAAGGTTTATTGACCGTCTTACTTCTCTTTCTTTCTTACTGTTTATAAACATTTTTCATATAATTAATGTAATAGTTTTTATTCATAAATTTCTTTATATACGCTGAGAACGTTAAACATATTAATATGAAAATTGATAACATTTGTATCTAAATAAATAAATCACAAGTTCTTTTACGATTTGCACAACATTAAATAGAATGATATAAACCGTTTTTAGTGACCACAACTATGAATAAATCATTAAAAAAGGTAGTTGTAAAGTAATCAATTTTCATGATAACAAATTGATAAATTAAAAAAAACCCCACGTATATATTTATGACATAGCATAAAACAATAGAATAACCAAATCAAGCACCAATTTTGTTACATCTAAGTGAGTTATTGACAATCAAAATAAATAATGACCGCTCTATAACAAACAAAATTGATTATTTCATTTGTTGCTACAGTAATTGATTGTTGCTAAGTTGCATTTCAATGCAAAATAATGTAAAATAAAAACTTTTTTTCGTATGGAATTACCATAACATTATTACTCTACTACAATAAAAAGTAGTCCTCTTTTTTTTATAACAAATACTATTGCAGTGTTTTTTATATATCTATCTGTCTATTATTATAAAAACTGATTTATTGACCATGGAATAAAAATCTCTTTTATTAATCAATTTTTTATTGTGTAATTTTGTATAATGTGTAATCCTTTCCTATTTTTTTTAGAAAAATATTGCATTCTTCGTTGATATATTATAGTTGTTGAAAAATGCTTTTCTATATTAGGGAAAAAATTCTAAGATTATTGCTAAGTAAAATATTTTTTTATTATTCACCTTCCTTCATATTACTAGAAATAATATACCCAAATACAATACATTTCTATGGAATACAGTTATACCGTCTTAAATAAAGCTTTTGTTTCGTAAATGCATAATACCGCCACTTTAATATAACAACGTGTAGTGAAGCTTTCAGAAAAAGCTTTGTGAATTCTCAACAACAATGCACTATCGTGTCACGTCTACACAGATACCAAGTAGATGTAAAGAGTTGTTCCGGGTGTATTTTTACGGTAGGCTATAATACAAGTCACTTAGAAATCAATTCTAGTTAAGCTTGCCCTTGGCAAAGCCATTTTGCAAATGGATATTTATCTTTATTTAAAGCAAAATACTCATTTTGTTTATATCAAATATCAATAATGATCAATACGTAATATAATAATAAAAAAACATTGATAATTGCTGGTTCAATTTTAAGCATACAAAACCAAAAACGAATATTTTCATTAGTTATAAATATATACAATTTATTGAGCAGAAAGTGCCTCACATCTTTATTACCATTATTTTTAATGGAGTTTCTACATGATTAATATAACAGTTAATTCAGAAACCACTTATTGGTTAATCAATTTGAAATTTACAAATATGGTTGTGAATTCGCTAATTGAGTTTCTCACGTTTTAAATTAAATATGGTCGTTATCTTTTGTATTGAATCAAAAGAACAAAATTTATTACAATGAAATTATTATAACAATATTATAATAAGCCATATTTCTTAACGATACGATCGACTAATTTCCGTTAAACAAAAACCTGTTTTTATTGCTAAAACAAAATAGTTATAGTCTAGAATTTCCAAAAATCAACCACAAATTAAAATTTTACCGAGAATCATTTGATTTATTTGTAGCCGATATTTTTGTTGTATGCGCGTAGACTAATCAAAGAAAATGCAAGACAAAAATATGACTCGTTCAAAGCATTCCATAAATAAAGTTTGTTTGCAACCAGGTTACAAAAGTAGGCTCGCAAGGAAAACGGGAAGGGGTATTTTGCGGGGAAGAGCAGAGGATGCGGGCTCAGGTCGACAACCGACGCACCCTTCACCCCTTTCTCGACCCCGCTATCGCTGTTTCAAAATATCCCGCTCTGTCCTAAAGTTCCGTCCGACCACACAAATTCAACGGTTCTTAAATCCTGCGCAGCGAAGTCAAACGTTTTCTTTAAAAAAAATGTCGTAAAACAAATAAATGATCAATTTGAAGTTATGTTCGATAATATTTTGTCACCTAAATGGTTGAATTGGACTTCTTTTTTTATCGTCAAAACAAAAATACAATATAAGTCAAAGTCAATATTTAAACACTACTGAAATTATTTTCTACACATTTTTAAGCCTATACACGTTTATAGACTACTGAGATGAAAGCTTAAAAGTAAAATATATACATATATATATGTATATATTCAAATGTGCCTAGTTTACGGATAGAGAGAGAGATATATACAGATATACAGAGATAGTTTATTGAGATGCCTTATTATAAACCTCCATTCTATAATCTAGTGGTGACAAAAATACCTAATGGCTCTCGGTTTGAGCATTTGCAAGTTCAACATTAAGTTTGGATTTTTTAAGTCTAATATTTTATCTTGTGCCTGATTAATTGTTTTGTAATTGTAATTACCTTTTAATTCCAAAATATTTAGTGCCACAAGTATTATCATAAGTATCACTAAATTTATTCATATAAATAACCTTGGATTGCCCATATTTTTGGATCGATATAATCTAAAGCAATTCTCACATTTATTGTAAAAATATATATATCTAGACTAAAGAGTAAGATTGTAATTTTTTGTATCTGAAAAGTTCTTTCTAGATTTTGGAAATAAAAATCATACACTCAACAGTTTCCTACATTGTTTATGTTATTATTACATGTTATAAACATTACCCAAACAAAAATCTAGAAATATAATTTATTGTGAATGTATGGATGTTGTGAAATTTTAAAACTCCTTGGCACACCCGAACCTAAAAAAACGAGCAGTAGCTAAATTAAAAAGTGTCCTCTTTGATTATTCTTATATATTT
Organism: Himalopsyche japonica; assembly: GCA_028555115.1. Classification (NCBI taxonomy): domain Eukaryota; kingdom Metazoa; phylum Arthropoda; class Insecta; order Trichoptera; family Rhyacophilidae; genus Himalopsyche; species Himalopsyche japonica. Next base: position 1,624,725 of record JAHFWJ010000615.1, read on the forward strand.
TCTTCAATCAAAAGAAATGCTGTGCAGTTGAGTGACAAGTAATTCATGAAATAGTTTTTCATAACTGAATCAACTAGGACGTCATATGTTTTACACTCGCAGTGTAAATATAATATAATCAGAAATTGCTGCCTCAATAACTGTAAATAAAATAATTTTCAAATATATAATTAAGCCAATGAACCAAGAATTAAAAAATTACATTTTTTGCGGTAAAATTTGTCAGAATTTCTTCCAAAAAGAAAAAGCGCTAGCAATTTTAAAGAATAATAAATTTTACAAAATAATTGTAAACATTTTAAAATAGAATTTGTAAATAAATCTAAAATTAACGGTATTCCATCTGATGCTAACGCGTCGTGCAATTGGAAAATAATATATAATAGATAAATTTTGTACGTACCTAAAGCAAATAATTTCAATATAAGAAACATTTTAGAAGATTGTCAAAAGATAGCGCAAAAACATTACTTACATTCAAATAGTACAAAGAATTCGTATCTATTTAAAAAAAAAAAATATATCATTTATTCAATTTCTTTCTCATTTCACATTTTTTTGTTTTTGTTATTTAAAACATCATGCCTTTCCATCAAGAAGTGACAGTTAATACCTTAAAAGTGATCAAATATTTATGTTGCAACAAAAGTTTTTTTTCAATATTAATGTGATGAACTGATTGGTTGATACTTCCGATGAGCGAAACCGGTCTTGACATAACTAAGGAAATTGTAAAAAATAGTACTGAATCAAAAAATGGTAATGCAATAGTTAAATTTTCTTGCCTTTTTACCATGAGTGACAGTTAACACTGGAAAAATGAATATTTGTTTGAGATTTTAAGTTGATGGTTAACAAATACCCCTAATTATTTTAGGACTTCACGTTTTCTCCTAAATACGGTCTTCTAATTTAATTCTATGAAAATTACTCATTATTAAATTGCAGAACATCCCTTTGTGGATTAGATTATGGGAGGTTAGAAACAGTTAATTATCACTTTTGCTAAATCCATTTTTCAAGATTTGATTGGAAAAAGGAAATGGTGACATCACTTTTTTTAGGATATTTATATTTAAAAAACATACAATTGTGACATCACGCAAAAATGCATTGACCCTTCGGCTATATGGTTGATAAATTATGCATATCATCTAAATACACTATTCAATATAACATAAAAGGTTTCTTTTGATGAAATTTTTGATGACTAATTTACCATTAAAAGTTTATGATTGTTTCAGCTAATACTGTTTCAGCAAATACTATTTTTTTAATGAATTTTCGAGTACCATTGAATATATTAGTGTTCTTCAATCTTTAGTTCCCGGACTGCTGCCTGTCCGCATAAATTTCCTGTTGGCAGCATAACTGTAACTCTCTCGTTAATATTCTTTGAAGAAGATTTATTATAAAATAATCATTTTTGTTTCCTGCTCAAACTTTGAAGAAGATCTTATATCTGTAGAATTCTTAGCCAACACTTTTCACCAATTCATAAAATATGGCATAAATATTTTATGAATTTCACATTACTTTTTAGCTGATTTATAAAACTTTTATAGTATAGCCGGTTTTCAGACTTAAAAGGTTTAACAACGCTGGTCTTTATAACAATAGGCTGGAAACAATGGGTTATTATTGAAAATTAATTACACTTGTTGAAACATGTGCTCAACATTATATGCCCACCGCCGCCCACTACATCCTTACGTCTGGTATTAGATGTCGTTTCCCAGGGTGTAACTCGTTAAGTGTTTTCATAATTTAAGTGCTGAGATTGCCCTTAGAGCAAACGCCCTAGATTCGGTGATTTGTATTTGTAGATTGTCCCTAAAATTATTTATTTATATTTGTGCAGATCAGTGCGCTCGCCATTCGGTTAGGCACGGCAAATTTTCTAAATACACTAAAATTCACCAAGTCAGAATGACTCGTAGGCCCACCAATATTTCAGACCGAAGTAAGCAATTCTTTCCGCTCTTTGAAGTAGAGAGGATAATCCTTAAGGATGTAGTCATAATCCCGCATTTCGCAATTTATACATGTTGACCCATTCACTATCCGATCAAGCTAGAAGAGCGTAGTATCAAAAGCACCATTTCATATCACCATTTGACTGAGAGAAAAAATTATGAGGCTGATACTCACTTATGGAAATATCCCACCGCTTCTGCCAGAAGTTGAGCATTGTATTCAATGACAGTCCGCTAGATAACAGTGCCACATCATGAAATTCAATCCCGGAAGGAACAGCACCAAGATGTCACACATCTCCACTCTTAACTATATGATACAAGTATCACATGGTCTTTTTGTATAATGTAAAAGTCAAGCAACAGGAAGACTTGCATTACTAGAAAAGCGTCTGTATTTCTTGGCCTGTAGGCTCTGCTCATGTTAATAAGGGCAGTACGCATTCCGCTTTGAAGTAGCCTTCTTATATGGAAGAGCTTGTATATACCGAACTAAGCACTTGAAATTGGCGCCATAAGCTAATGTTGATGCTCTAACCAAAGTTCCAATCGTTTTAAGCCAACAACGTGATTCAAATATAAATCTGACTGATGGCTTTTTCTATCGAAACTCGTATGTGCCATGCAAACGTTAATTCATTGTCTTTCACAAAGTATTTCTAGATATGTATCCTTTTTATAAACATTTACCATGGAGTGAACCGTGCGGATTGTGTAGATTGTGGGCAGCCTATTTGTATTGATACTGAGGCTTCCTTTCAAAATGAGACTATCAATCTTATGTGGTGCGAATGAGAGGTTCATTTTCAATACACCTTACCGGTCATTGTAGAGATGAGCGCCAAAGCCTTCTGAATGCCGGTGCGGCTATCCACTTGTACTAAAAGTAGGGCATCGTCCGCGTACGCAACGAGACAGCATCAAAGCGGTGATAGAATATCATCAAATAGAATATTTCACTATAGAGTACCTAGGACAGAGCCAGGAAACATCACATCGTAGTGGTCTGTTGAATTACTGTTTCTTTCAAATCATATATGATGATACGTTTCGAATATAAACTCCAAATGAGCATAATATATAGGTTCGCAAGCATCTTTTAAAGTGTAAGCTTATACAAAATCAAGAGCTATAATATGATGTCAAATGCACCAAAGGAAGAAGTGGAATGCATCTAGGAAAACATCCACCACTTCTTTAAGTAGAAAGGGTCTCGCTAAAGTTATTGCTGAATTCGTGGTATCCTTGGTCGATTTGTCCTGTCTTAAGCCATATTTGCTTTCTGATAGCGGCAACTCGCTCTAGGCTAGCATCAATCTTGTCACAAATGATTTTTTTTCAAATTATGCCTTATAAAGGCAAAATAGACGTCAAGAGTTTGGGTCTGTCAGTGAGCGATTGCTAGATTTAGGAATCACAAGTGAACCTAATTTAAAGCAATCGGGAAAGGTGCGACTTAAAAAACAATCACGGAATTTCATTTCTTTTAATTTTAGTGTTTTCTACAATATATTGGATAAAATTTGTACTTCCGTGCAGTTGAAACTTTTCCTTTGTTTCCTATTACCCTCTCAAATACGTTACTCAGCTAAGTTTTTCGTTAGGACATTCGCCAGCAAAAATTGTGTTTATTTTTCCCAGTAGATTTCACCCTTAAAATTTACAATGTAGATACAAAAGTATGATTGATTTTATGAGCTATATAAACTATTACAACTGGGATAGGTTACTAAATCATACAAAAAGGTGAATTAAATATCACACAGAACCTATATTAAATTTGTCTTGAATTGAGCAACAAGAGTTAATAGACTTTTCAAATGAAAGAGAGAAAGATGCCAATCCTCGTTAAGAAATCACAAAATAATCAATATTATCGTTTTTTTATGGCATATCTTAACTTCTCTGAAAAAATGTGATCTCAATAGGAAATAAGCTTCTCTAGTACAAATTTTAAGCAGTTACTAAAGACTTAGTAGAAATATGAAATAAAACTATTCAAGATAATAAAATAGAGAAGTATTCGACTGTATATTGAAACTTTTCAAAAAACACACATGACTGCTTACTTACACGCGCTGTTAAATTTTGTATTTCAACTAAGAATAAAATATGTAAAAAACAAATTTTGTTATTAAATTGCTGTTCATTTGTTAATATTAAACATTCTCACATATTTTCAGGTACCAATTATGTTACTTTCGAAATTCGAAGGCGTCAATATTGAATAGTTATTCCTAAGCTCATTATAGTTTTCTTACAAAATTAATTTATAATTTTCTGAAATCCTTTATTTTTGAATAATAGACAAATAGATTTTTTAAAATATTATTTTTTAACTAGTTGGTTTCAATTATTTTTATAATATTTTGTATGGTATTTAGTATTTTTGTCTCTGTTTTTGGATCATTTTTAAGTATACTTGATACAAGTAGTCGTGTTAGATTTTTTATTACCAGAAAATGCTCTCGGTGCGTGGAATCGATTTTTTCATTATATTATAAAACATGGAAAGAGTTGTGAACAAAGTGTGCTTACTTTAGTTAAAAATAATCCCTTGCCACCGATATTTCATATGTAACACAAAAAAATGACAATCAATTAAATTTTTAAAAATTTAAAGATCTTAAAACATAATATCACTAGACAGTAAAATTTCACAACTGCTAAAAATTTGACGCGAAAATCATTTGCACGGAATCTTCCTACCGATTTTGCGTCCCATTGTTTTTCTTTCTCACATTTTTTTGGTTCACTAATCAGAACGTACGTCATCAAAATCAATGATGTTTGAAACATTTTTTGTTGAATAAATTGAATTATATTGACCAAACAGTTGTCAAAAACTGAAAAATATTGAAATCAAAGAAAAATTTAAATTTTTAAATAATTAGAAAATAATAAGATGGAAACATAATTTCTATTTTGTGTACTAACAAACTAAGTCTTCCTGTCGTAATGGCGTTAGCTTAATCGCCATATATTTTGAATATTTTAAAAACAAACTCTAATTTACTGAATAACAAATTAAAAAGATTTTGTGGCGAAGTTTTCAGTGAAAAGAAAATTTTTGAAAATAATCATGACAAATAATTTTTCACCACCTCGTTGGTTTATTGATTTATTACTAACATTTAATGTGTACAAATGATATAAAATTAACACCATCGATAGAAAAATGTATTTCAGTATCTTTTCGACACTATGATTTAAAACTATAAATTTTTATATCATAGATCCTTTCCAACATTATTTGAATCTCAGCTATGAGAAAATGGTCTTCATATTTATGAGAGCGAAATTTACCAACCAAAAACTGGCCAAAATGTTTTGCGATACAAAAACGTGGGAGTCGACTTAAATATGCTTTTGACGACCCAGTTGTTACGTTAGAAACGGTTTCCAATATCCAAATATATAAAAATATGATACGATATTGTATCCTTGGACACTAAAATATTTTTTCTGCACTATAAAAGTAATGGAAACCATATACTAACGTCTTGTAAGATATAAAATATTCTGATTTTAATTTAATTATGTTAAGACAAAAAGTTATTTTGTCAACTGATTATTTATAATAGGATAGATTAAAATCAGCTCATTGATGTATTTTTTCACTCTTATAGAAATCATTTTAAGGTGCTAACTGTCACTTCCAGATGGAAAGGCATGACATTTTAATTTTTAGTACTTCAATTTTATTAATTATTTTTCACAATATATTTTTTGTCCAGGACCGGTTTCGCTCATTGCAACCATTATCAAGTACTTTTGTGGTGTTAAGTGTCACTTTTTAATGGAAAGGCATGCTATTTTTAATAATAAAAACACATTTTAGTACCTATTTCCAAAGTATATTTTTTGATCAGGATCGGTTTCAGAATTATCAACTGAACTCGCGATGAGCGAAACCGGTAGTAGAATTACTAAAAAATGTATTTCATTAGTAAAAACAAAATCTTATGGGAATGATCAAATATCAATATTTTTCTATTAACAATTTTATGGATTTGTACTTTATTATTAAATCATTGTGTATATTCAACAATATTTTATTTTTATTTTTAAATAAAAAGATAATTCTAACTTTGATGTGTACCTAGCAAATTGAAAAAATGTCTCATAATTTTCTTACTTATCACATGAAATCGTATACATTAAAAATATCCCCATTATTTAATCGAACGAAAATTGTAGTATCCGTTTTTATTTTAAACACTTACTGCTGCTAAGTTTCATATTGCTTGTTCAACAATTTCTCTTTTTACCCATTGCCCCCACATAAAAGAAAATTGAAGATTTGTCGTATTTCAAACTCTGCTTGAATTTTAAATTAATACAGCTGTGGTGAATCAAACATTTTTTTCGCCGTATTCAAGTATTTATAAGGCCTTTTTTTATATAGTTCACGATGAATTTGACTGTGAAAGAATTGTGTTGGGCGGCGCCATAATACAGTTGTTGTGAGAGCAGAAAAAAGAACTACAGTTGACATGGAGAGAAAAAAATATAACGCTTTGGGAAACACGTAGAAAGAATAAAGAAACGCTGGAAAAGAATAATGAATGCGCTGTACACTGAAGGACACCGATAGAGAAAGCATTCGTGAAATGAGGGTGCCTTAAACTAAGCTAGTCTTCTTTATTTTCATTTTGATAGCAGTAAACCATATTCGGCTTATAATTAATACCCTATTCACGACACACTATTGCTCATATACGGCACAAAAATTCTGAATATATGTGCACATACAATATCTCATGATTCAAATTTTTTTTATGAATACCAACCAATTAACAAAGAAAACTTTTACTTATAAATATATAATATTTTATTCACTAAATTTTGCTAAATATCAAAATATAACAATTTTTCAACGAAAAAAAAATGAAATTTATTTTGTTTTTTTGGTTTCGCCTTTTGACATCTTCAGGCCCGGGTCGTTAGTGATAAAACATGTGGAATCGTATAAAGTTGTAACAATTCAAATTTGATATTAAAATTCCATCAAGCACCTTCAGTCTTTATCATAAATTATGAAAAAAGATGATTAAAATTTTCTATTTGATTTATCACTGTAAGGACAAAAAACTAACATAACATTTTACACATATAACTGATTCTAGTTTTATATTAGACACCGTATCGTAACACTTTTTTTTTTAAATTTTAAATAATAAAAACACAATTTTTAGTACTCAACTCCACGACATATTTAATGGTCATGACCGGTTTCGCTCATCGCGAGCATTACTTTAACTTCAACTGAAACCGGTACATATCATAAAACATGTTGTGGAAATTAGACATAATAATAAAAAAAATTGTTCTTAATAATTGAAATATCATGTCTTTCCACCTAGAAGTGACAGTTACAAATTAAAAATGATTTGAAACAATTCAAAAATAAAAACAACAAATGCTAAATAAATAATAATATGGTTTTGCCGATAATTCCTTTTCCCTAAATTAAATTTTAATTATTCTGGTTTTCTTCAAAAACTCTATGTCTTCATTAATTCAAAAAGAAGCATACATGTTCTTTATATGTGAAAAAGAGTGTCTAAAAAGATTTCTTTTGAGATCTCCAGCTCCTTTACGAATAATATACAAGACTTTGCTTAGTATTATCGCTTTTCGGTATTTTTTCGGCTGGTTACATACATAAATTTACTGCATTATATAACAGATATATTTTTTTCAGAGATTTTATACAACGTTAAATCTATCGCAATACATATAGATTCAATTTACTTAACATAATTGTTTTCTTAAAAAAGGAAAGATAAGTAAAAACTTTTGTTCGAAACCAAAGTAAATCACCAATATATATATATTGTCATTTGTGAATTTCAAATAACAGAATCATGTGGTTAAGTATATGATAATCTTAAGCTTAATATTTTTTTTGACGGCTTAACTTGATATTAAAAATTTATGCCATATAACAGAAAGTGATCACAAATAAACAATCCTACCAAACTTTTGTTTATATTAAAAAGTATCCTGAACAATAATAAAGTTCTTCGGTGATAAGGTTTCAAAATACGATATAAAAAAACAACTGCGACGTATATATCGTTCAACTTTTGAAAATTAAAACAATTTCAAAATGCATATTGAAAATTATCGTAAAAATATTTTGAATATGCAGAAGCTAAAAAACCTTTTTGCAATCACTAAAACCCAGATTATTTAGTAATATTTCTACAACACAGTGAAAAAATAGCAATGTATTTTAGTTCTACAAATTTTTTTTATAAGATATAGTTGATAGCTATTTCGGCTCAGTCATCGTCAGAAGTTTTTTAGAAGAGAAGAAGAAGAAGAAGATTTTGTAGAACTTAAATACATCGATATTTTTTCACCGTGTTATAATGGAGTTCTACCAAGTAAATGCTAATTCAATCGATAAATATTCCCGTATATTATATTTAATGATCAGGACTGTTTTCGTTTATCGCTCACACCATTATCTGATAACAATGCTCCGTATATTTGAAATCGGTTTCGAACATTACCATAAAAAATCTTGAAGAATTAATATAAGAAATAAATACTTATTTCTTGAAATACCAAGCCAACTTTTATTATGAAATGATAATTACATATTGGCAGTGAGAAATACAATTAGTCAAATCAGAGTATATCTAAATAGCTGACAAACATAAATAATTATTATTTTGTGGTGTTGCCTTTTTAGCCTTGTTGATTATTGTTAGATATAACAATAATTTTTTTAGCACTTCGTTAATTGCATTTGAAATAAAACAATCACTTATGTTATAAACATCATACATTAAGAGTAAATTATATTTTATACCATTAAAGTAAAGTAGTTAAAAGCCCACTTTACTATTGACGCTCGTCAAACAAAGGCATAATGCCTTATTCATACATAATGCACGAATATAAATCTCGAAAAACTCGATCAAGCGAATCTTGGCGGAGTAAGCAGAGGGTGCAGTGATATTGATTTTTGAATGAAATATATAAGGAGAACGGGCGCCGCTCTCTCGACATCGTTTCTCTAATTGCATTTTTCGTTGCTGTACAATATGAGTTAAACTGCTTGTAAGTGACTCTGGGATGTTATCAAACTGACTCTGTATTTAATATTTAATTTTTAATGCACAAACCGACAGCGACATCAAGTCGAGATTATTTCATTTAATTTTTACGAAAGTGAAAAATTTTCTCTGGCCAAAGAAAATACAATTAAGCTTGGTCTGCGAAAGGATAAGGTTTAAAAGACTTATTAAATATATTTTAAGCAGTATTTATGCCGAGCAGAACTAAAAGTACTTATCAGGCTGAAAGTAGAAAGTTTTTGGACGGTAAAAATGGAACAAAATACAATGACAATATTGGCATAAACTGACATGTTTTATATATATAATATCACATATAATTATTAAGGGATATTATCAATATTTAATCAAGATACGCTGAATATTTTTAATAAATTAGACAAAGAATTTCATTGAATTTTTATATTAAAAATATTTCAAATAATAATAACATACACAATTCAGGATAACCGTTTCTTTAAATCAATCAACTACCTAGGTAGCATTAGTGAAAAAATTCATCGGGTGATAAAAAACTCAATAAACTTAGCTTTCAACATCAACAATAATTAAGGCAGACATCTTAAAAATAGTAAAGATAAAATTAATATACTGGACAGAACCGGTATTTATAAAATGTCCTGTGGCTCATGTTTATCCGTTTATATCGGACAGACAGTCAAATCAAGTCAAATCAATAGACATCAATTGTCACAAAGGATTCTTAACGAACAAACTTATATAAAAGCGTCCCCATTAGCCCAACCTATTCCTGGGGGGTGGTCTGATTTGCTTCCGTAATGACCACTTCCGTCTCACATGTAAACTTATTGTCATAGCTGCCTTTTGTTTCATTTACAATTTTTGAAAATTTTGTTTTATTGTGAGAAAGTAACAAGCTAGGCTGTTAAAACAGGAGAGAGAATGTGTTGTGTACCTTTTCTGCACAGCTATATATAGATAAGCAAATGTTAGTTTAAGCATAGTTCTGACGATCGCGTGAGCCGAAATAGCTATCAGCTATATTTTTTAAAAATAATTTTGTAGAACTAAAATACATTGATATTTTTTTCACCGTGTAATAATAACATATTTATTAGTACTTATTTCCACAATTTCAGGATCGGTTTCACTCAACACAAATATTAGTTGATAATACTCGACCGATCCTGGTCATAAAATATATTATAGAAATGAGTAATAAATTTCTTTTGTTTATTATTTAAAATGTCATGCCTTTCCATCAAGAAGTGACAGTTAATACCTTAAAATGATATTAAATATGTATTATAACTCAAAATATTATTTATGTGTGTCATAAAATTTGGGAAATTAACATTTTAATATATTTTTAAGACTTTTTGTGAAGAAGAGTCAGGGTTATATGAAAATAAGTGAAGGAATTTTTTTCGGTCAGATTCCTCTGCATATGTCAGCAACGTGATGTTACCCATATCAACCAAACAAATATTTTTATCGTTTCGATTCGGAATGATGAGACTTTTTTAATTTTAACGAATATTTCAGTTGCTCATGTCTGTACGCGTTCCAATTTCATATCATCGGGTTTATTTCTGTTTGATGTTGTAATATTTTCTCCGTCGAACTCAATCTGGTAAAAATTATGAATAAAAATATATTAAAGTTACACCCATAATAAATTTTATCGTCACGCATTTCGTGTGAATTTGTTTTTCGCCGTAATTTCAATGAAAACGATTATATTGAAATACGTGCGAATTACATATTAAATATGATATAAAAAAATATTTATTTATTAATGTTCAAAAAATATACATATATTGATTGAATTGACTAGCAATGTATTTCAGTTCTACATTTTTTTTCAAGATATAGTTGATAGCTATTTCGGCTCACGCCGTCGTTAGAACTATGTTTAAACGAACATTTTCTTATCTATATATAGCTGTGTAGAAAAGATTCACAATACATCTTCTCTCCTGTTTTAACGACCTAGCTTATTTCCTGCTAGCAATAAAACTAAAATTTTAAAATTGTAAATGAAACTATACATGCGATTATGTCAATGAGCTTACATATGTCACAGAGATGGTTTATTGGATGGGAATGGTTTATTACAAAAACGAATTAGCCCCTTGCAATGTTTTAAGTAGTGGCGACAGACTTATATTAGTTTGTTCGTTAAGAATTTTGTGTGATAATTGATGTAAAAAAAAATTGTAGAACTAATTTACATTGCTATTTTTTCACCGTGTTATGTATATATATACCCTCTTACAACGTGTTCTGATAAATGACAGTTCAACCAATAAGAGTTTTAAGGTAATATTTAAATCAATCAAAAATTTATCCTTCTATAAGAAAAATTCTTAAGATACATGGTTAACCTCAAAAATGGAAAAAAATACTTTCACTTACTTAGTTAGCTAAAGTTTAATTAAAAAGAGTTTGACACTGAATGTAGTTATTAAAAAGTCATCAAAAAAGCACAAATCATTGGTCCCAACAACCCAATTACATTGTATATAGAACCTGTTTGTTATATCACTAAGTGTTGTAGTAATTGTGATATTATCCACCGATCATAGATGGCCTTATAAAAATCAGAAACACTATGCATTACCCATTACTACATACTACCACGTGCTACCTTGTAATACCAGTGGTATGCAATCGATATAACAGCAATGTTGTCGGATTAGATCTATTGTATTAACTGCTCGCTCTTCTCAATATTAATGTCGGCGTCAAATCTGTCAATGCATTTACCCGCCGTGTACGTAACAAATCATCGGCTATAATTATGTCGTGTTAAAAAATATCCGACATAACAAAAATATAAAGACATTTTCATAGGCATTTATAATGTATAGTGCATAGTTCCTGCCAAATCGTGTGTAATTCCGAAATATTTACACACGATTGTTATCTTAATACTGTAATATTCTTAATACGTTGAAAAAATAACTATCAACTATATCTTATAAAAAAAAATGTAGAACTAAAATATATTGCTATTTTTTCACCGTGTTATAATGGAGTTCTACCAAGTAAATGCCAATTAAATCAATTAATATTTTTAATCATCCAGTTACACCGCTTATCCTGTTAACCCTGTTTCTTTCATTTTTTTAATAAATAAAACAAAAAAGTAATTGGTGAATTAACAATATCAGTGTGCTTAGTGAAATTTCAATAACAATTTACAATTTGTGAGTTCATATGCTGCAGCCGTTTGGTTAACATACTTGCCTTTGATTCCAATGTTTGTGAAAAATGAATCCATGGACGGAGTTAATACAACGTTTTTCAGTCGAATTACATTTATTTATTTATAGTTATGTTGATCTGTATTATTTTAATTGCCTTCGTCTAATATAATCTTATCTAAATAAAGAAAATGAAGCGTTGAAAGAAATTATTAGCTTACCAATAATTTACTCTTTATGCATAACTTCTGATGAAATGAAAAACAAATGTGTGCCATATCGGGAGTGAAAATAGATCCAAAAAAGTATTCTCAACTTGAGCCATGACAACCGATAAAAATATTTCTAATTTTCTCGGTAGGAACATTTGCTTATCGTATAAAAAAAGGACAGAAGGAGAATAATCCGACTGGGTACAATATCTATATATATTGATAAGAATTGAAACTATGAGTCAGAGATCGGATGACACATACAGTGTCTAGACACTAATTTTGTCGAGGATTCTGGACCACCCAATGTTAGTAAGCTAGTTATTATTAATTATATTCTCTATTTGTTTTTCAGTAGAATTGTATGAAATTGCTAGAGCTGAGTGTTTTGTTACTAAAAAATAGTCGATAGAAAAAATACCCTTCAATCAAATTGTAGTTTCCCTTTGTCATCATATAATGTCCTTGACCGCATAGGCACACAAACGCCACAACGGCAATATATGTAGATTTATTTTAAATGAATTAATATCAGAGTCTACAATATAATGTTATCTTATTTCAATAATTAAAATTTTTTGAACCATTTTTACATTATTCATTTTCGAGCAAAAAAGCTCTCATAGGGCTGTGCCAATATTTTTTTTATTTCAATATTTTTATTATTAATATTTCAACGCTTATATTTTACATCGAAAATAAGGAAAAGTTGTTTTATTTGGAGTTACAATTTCACAGCCCAAATATATACATATATTTACTCAAGGTTTTTAAACTTTTCGATAAAAAACAGATAGTTTTTTTTAAACGATTGAAATATTTATAAATATATGTAGTTCTTTTCTAGTTATATCTCTCACGACTCTTAGCATTTTCGTATAAGTTTTTTTTCACACAGTGAACAATAATTATATAATTTAAATTAAAAAATACGCTTACTTTCTACTTAGAATTAGTTTATTAAGATTTCCCATACATATATCTTTTTTATAATTTTACCATTGAGAACAATGCGAATCAAGTTAATTTATTAGATACGTCTGTTCTTATTTTGAAATTCGAGATTAAGAAATAATGCAATTTTAACACATATTTTCAACCTAGATTCAACGTCACACGTATTGTATTTTGAAAATTAAAAGGGGACATTTTCAACCGGGAGTTGTAGAGATAAAATAATATCGATTTTTAATTTGGATTTTATAAGCATAAAAAGTATTCATTTTAATCGTTGAAAAAGAATCCTGATTGCTGACTAAAATAAATAAATAATAAAATATCGATAACTCTATTTGCCGATATTGTTTAATTGAAATATGAAACCTACGCGAGAATTTCCCAGCGCAATTCAATGTAGTTCGATTATATTCAATGACGTGGGACGTTTGCATACTTCACTAGCAGAACTTTACATGCGCAAACCATTTATTCAGCAGAAATTTTACGTCTATAGTGAGATCAAGAATGGAATTATCTTTTGTTTTCAATTGATTTTCCATCAAAAGTTTGGGTGGTTAAGCTACAATTAATATTTTTGGAATCTAATCAATTAAATAGCCTTTTATTAATTGTTTGAACTTAATACGATTCCACATGTTTTGTCACCAACTATCAGGGTTTCGCCTTTCAGCATCTTCAGGCATTCTATCACACGGATGCAATAGAACTGACGTATATTAAACAGTAAGCATCGTCTATATAAATTGATAAATAGCCGTGTTTTAATTTATTGTATTTGTAGAGTTTAAATTATTGTAATTTTAATATAATTTATGATATCGACTGAAGGTGATTGATGGAATTTAAATATCAAATTCGAGTTGTTAAAACTTCGTACAATTCCACATGTTTTGTCACTAACGACCCGGGTTTTGTCTTTCGGTATCTTCAAGCATTTTATCAAACGTACGCAACAAAACTGACAATGCAGTGTAATTTTAGTTTTCAATCTAAGAGATGTTTTATTTTTACGATAAAACTTGAATAAAAACAAAAATTTCACGGTATCACCACGAAAATTGGTTAGGAGCATATCATTATTCTTGATGTTTCCAAATTAAGTTTTTTGTTATTTTTTATAACGATATTCCTAACAATAAGCTTTTTAGACTGGATTTGATATATTTAATACATTTTTAATTGGTTAATGTACAGTATAGATAAAAAATCGTTTTAATAGAACAAAAACATATTGATTGGTTAGTTCAATCAACATATCTATTAAAAAAAAGATATTTTGATTTAATGAAAACGTGCTTTTTCTAAGCAATATAATACAGCAATAGCTATTTTCTTTTAATAAAGTGAGCTTTTTTTGTTCAGATACAAGCGACGTAAAAAATGCTATCTATCAGGGCTGTTTGCTTTATTGGCGCCACGACAGTTTTTTTTATAAAAGCTACGCAGTGATTATTCAACTTAGAATAAGTCTGTTACTAACTTCGATATTAAAAAAACTGGCCTTCATATTTAAGATTTCCGAGACAAAAAAATATCAATCTCACATTTTAATGTGAAAAGACTTCTAAAAAAATAATATCCGATTTGGGTTTCATATCATGCCCGGAGGTATAAAAAGATTAACTTGGGTCGGTTAACACAAATTCTAAGAAATGTATACAATTTCAACGATTTCGAAATAATATATATTTACACGTCAATCGTAACGAGAACAGTGCTTAGAGAATTTTGATCGTAATTTTAACAACAAATATCAGTTTATTTTAAATGACATTTATTTTTCTATTTTAACATTCAAAAGAATAAATACGCACACCACAAGTCATTTGACGTAATATTTTTATATTAACAATTTACATTCATTGGCTTTCCTTAGAAACGAAAAGATGAAGTCTATTCTTCATCCAAGGCTAAACAAAACCGCTGTTTTATGTGTGAGTTTTCTTGTGCTTAAATTTTTGAATGTCTCTGTGATCTAATAAATCTTGTCTTATAAAATGAAATGGTGTGATATTAATTTGTATCTTAAATTATATAGAACTGATGAAAAAATTAGTCAAAGTTTTCATAAATTAATAATATTTTTTGTTGTTAATCCACAATAAGTCATCATGGTCTGTTTCGCTTATTCAAAGAATTTTTAAATGATAATATCAAATTTGAATTGTTACAACTTTGTACGGTTCCACATGTTTTATCACTAACGACCCGGGACTCGCCTTTCGGCATTTTTAGATATTCTATCACACGGATGCAACAGAACTGACTACAAAATTGTAACAATTCAAATTTGCTATTGAAATTCCAACACCTTCAGTCGGAATCATATTATATGATCACCGAGAAAAAAATAGCAATGTAATTATTTAACTATCTCTGACACCTGGTTCTGACGATGGCGTGAGCCGAAATAGCTATCAACTATATTTTAAAAAATAGTTTTGTAAAACTGAAATAAATAAATTTTAAAATTCGTTTAATACGCGAAATGGATCATGATGACTTATTGTGGATTTACAACAAAAAATGTTATAAATTTATGAAAACTGACGCCATCGTCAGAACTAGGCGTCAGAGGTAGTTATGACGGTGGCGTGAGCCGAAATAGCTATCAACTATATTTAAAAAGAAAATGTAGAACTAGAATACTTTGCTATTATTTTTTCACCGTATTATAACGGAGTTCTACCAAGTTAATGCCTATTCAATAAATACATAAATGATCATATAATTGCTTTTTTGTTCAGTTATTCAATTTAGTTTATTTTTCATTAATATTTTAATATGATTAGACATCAGACCTATTTCATTTGTGTGCTGTTAATTTTCTCGTCATTGTATAATCATTTTCCAAGAAATACTGTAAAGCCTTTACAGATATAATTTTATTTCCAACACGCTTAGTAATAACTAAGGTATTAAAATGTTGTAGTTGATACAATAAATATCATGAAAGTGCGGTTTCATATTTATGGTCAGTTATACGTTATGGGTTAATTGAATCATGAGAACACTTAGTTGATAGATCAATGCTACGACCTACGAGGCATGATATGGAAGTTGTAATGTATATAACACAATAATGTCAGACAAAGTGCAGCGTGTCTCCATTTAGTGTGCTTTGTCAAATAGTGTTACATCACAGTTTTCAAAAATTCATAAAAATAACGACAAATATCGATTTTTATTACAATTTCTTTCATTTTATCACATGCGTCTTTTATACCCTTCTTAGGTGTTTTTTGGCTACAATATTTACTAAATTTACTTTGAAAACAAAAAGCAACAAGAATTCAAAGATTATTGGTGTAGTTTAGTTCATAACTCTAAACTTTTAGTCGTATATTAAAATTAGAGGAAATTTTAAGATACCCTCCTTGTACTAATACTGTCTAATTTTAAGCATAGTTATAGTTCTGTATATCTGTAAGATGAGTGGAATATATAATAAGTAAAAAACTTTAAATACTATTTGTCCTACATAATTGTATTTCTTTGACAAAACTGGTCCTTAGTGATTTTAATTACAATGGCTTACTCGGTTAATGATATTTTTTAATGATTTTATTCAACTTGACTTCGTTGAAAGTAGTAACGATTTGACCCACTTTATACACACGTGATGCAATCTATCGTAAAACGAACATACTTATGTGTGCTTTTTTATAACACATTTTTTTGAAAACAACGCGTGAAAACACCTAAAGCCTCAAATCCAAAATTCAAAGAATCAAACAAAAACAAAAATCACGCACGCCAATCTGCCAGTGTAAACATACTTTCATTTTTGTATTTATTTATGAATATCATAGATTGCTATGTAAACGGATATAATCAGAATTCAAAAAGGATTTCTGTCTGTGATAATAAATTAAATAAAATCCTTTCAGTGTGTGATGCACTAAAATGATGAATAAAACTCTTTTCTACCAACAAAATTTTCAATGAAATTTTTCTCCTGCTTAATCCTTACCAAAATATATGTATTTAGTTATCTCAAAGTTAAGGCGGGTCACACTCATTAAATTTTAGATTTGGTGTCGTTTATATACATTAATAATTAAAAATATTGTTTGCGGAAGAAATCAAAATTACGAGAAAAAAAAATATGAATTTTTTATTGAATAAATATAATTGAAAGGGTTTTGAAAGAATAGGTTAATGCTGTAGATGGAAGAATGTTTCCAATTTAGTGATGCAGTGCATTTTCCCGTTGTTAAACGTATCCAATCACAATGATCGTGTCACCTGTTGAGATGGCTGGTTACAGAATATTAATATTTTTTATTTGTTTGTCAATGGTATATAATAGTGTTCACATGTTCTAGCACAAGTTCATTTTGTGGGAAAATAAATTGTCGGATTCATATTGAAAATCTCCGTAAGTTTGTTTAACACCAACGCTGCTAAACTATTTTCAAAGTAATCGGTGTTAGGATATTCTTTATATGACTCAGTAGGCAAGGGGTAAAGTAATTTCTTTTTTTAAATTATGCTTGAATATAATTTTAGGATAAAAATATTTGCTCAACATAAGCGTAAATAATTAATTTGATATTAGATACTTCCAATGGTTTAATAAAGATTAATTAGTTTTAACTTTGAAGTCGTACAGAAGTATTGAAAAGATTCAAATTCAACGCATATTTTGGCAAAACGTTTACATTCTTTTTCCTTTATAAATATATAATAAAATTATTTTGTACGTCTATACGAAATAAAGTCTATTTAAATAAATAAATATTCTCTTAAATAAAATAATTTTTCTCTTTTCGTTGAATAAAATAACTTTGAGATGTTTGAGAAGCAACTTACATTATACACAACTATATATGTATTATATACATACATTTACAAGTCGCACGATGCTACCAGCGTCCTCTGGTGGGAAATAGATCAATCATGTTTACGTCAAAGCCACTTCTCTAGGGTTAATCCGGCTTGGAATAAAGGATAATTTTGCAAAACATGGCGATGACTATTTTAATATTTTATGTTTCAAGCTTATTTAAGTTTTGTGAACTAAAATCATTTTAAACGTGCATTTAATATGTTTTTATTTTGGTAAGACACTAATAATTATCTTAATAATACTAATATACAATATATTATATTTTTTTTTCATTTAAAACTAAAAAAAATGAATAGTATACAATTTAAGATATTGACTCAAGGTGCTTAGCGAAATTCAAAGTACTTCAGAAATTCAAGTGAGTGTAATTACATATTTTGTCACTTATAACTTAGATTTTACCGTACTACTGTTGCAAACTTCCTGTCTGAATATCTATAGATCTACAGAATTGCAACAATTCCAATTTTTAAAAAAATCTTTCGTACAATATTTTTAATGTAACAATGTCAGGCAAAACCAAACTTTATTTTTTTTAAATGAAATTTGATTTAACTGAAATGTATATTATAGTATTGTTAATTTATTCAATATGAACGCATTGAATTATATGATTCCACCAACAAAATGAAGAAAAAAACTGTAAGAAAGACTTACAGATACAAAAGTTTTTTTGGTTTTATTCCTGACTTTTTCACATAAAAGAAGTTTGAATATTTATGTTGAATATTTTATAAATAACAGAAATGATCAACGAATACTCATTAAAAAGAACTGCGTGCATAACTTTTTATGAGTTAAAAAAAACGTCATTTATCACCTCTTCTAAAGCTAACTTTTGTAGCGTTTGACTATGGAAATACGTTAGTTGTGTAACCCATACTGTCCTACAGTGATTCTCAATTTATTTATTTCCATACAAATATTTTATTTTGGTAGCATGTATGACCTTGAAATAAATAAACGTTGAAGTTATATTATCTTAGTATGTCTGGACAAGTGTTACAAAATATAAAGAAAATGGAATCATGCGTGGTCAATTATGTTTTTTGTTGAAAATAAATGTCTACAACAAACTTTGCTTAGTTATTAATATTTTCATAATCCTTTTATGGCCAGCGTACAGCGTATCTCCTTGAAGAGTTATCATATCAACATGTTTTTTATTTACTGCTTTTTATTCAGTTGTTCAACTTCCCTTAAGCTGATAGATAATAATAGATGGGTTAGATTAGGAATTTTTTTTGGCTAAGTGCTATCCGCATGCAAAGATTTTTTGAATTGGGTAGACGGCTAGAAATTTTTAGAGATACGTTTTTATTTCGTATTATTATTATAATGTTTAAAAATAGAAAATAAAATTTCAAACTTATTACATATCAAAATTTTGGAAGGTAGATTGATCAAATACGATAATTTTTCGATAATTTGGCACAACTAGTGCCGGTAAAAAAGATAGGGAATAAAAATGTGGTTGAGGTTTTAAGGATGTGCGAATTAGATAAAATTGTGGTGAAAATTATACTATAAACTATTACGGTCCTATGTTTTTGCAGATCCTGTTTCTGTCAAGTAATCGGTCAGGGCAAAGAACTGTTATAACGTTCGTTACGTAAAAACATTTCAAATTTTTTTATTGGTTTTCCATAGAAAGCTGTCTTTGTATAATTCCTATAAACATACAAAATATGTCGGTATCACATAACTGTCGGGTTTCAACGAACAAACAATACCGTCAACCAAAATCGTACTCAGTGACGCAGTGTGTATGTTATTTTTTTTACGTCAATGAAACTAAAACGTACAGTTTTCGGTTACATGTTTGCCTCAATATCATGGAAAAAAGACAAAATATAATATCGTTTTTCTCAGTTCAATGACGTGGAAAATGTGCATTTAACACAAAACTAATAATATCCCACGCACCGTTTTAGAAATCATAAATAACAAAAAGAGAAAGTTTGAAATGGAAAAATCAAAACAAAAAATCGCATACACAATTAAATTTTAAAGAAGAATGTAAATTACTATTTATGATATTCATCTGTCAATTTCTTTAATTTTATACTAACTTAAATAGTAAGAAAACAATATATAATATGACTTGCAGAACCCTCAACATTTTCCTAATATTACCATAGTATTTAATGATGATAATTCTAACGAGGACTAATACTCTTCACTGTTTTTTTTTTTGTATGATTTCTTAAAAAAAGAGAAGAAAAACATTATTAGTCATACTTAATCACGAATGATAATTTTATTATTTGTGAATTCATATCTTTTGTATTGTTATATTCCTTTATGTATTTTTTAAATAATACATCAGTTATTTAGTATTAAGTTGACATTTGCAGAAATATAAAACTTTTTTTTTTTTTGAAACATGCTCTCAATTAATGACTTTTAATGATTTTATTTGATGCTACCATCTACAATCTCCCATATTAGTTGCATTATATAAACCATAATTAATTTGATTATACATCAAAACGTCTTATCTTGATTAAAACTATATATGTTCTATAGATTCTGAAAACTCATCATAATTTTGAAATGGATACAGTTTTTCTTCTTCCGAAACAATTTGTAGCTAAAAAATTTATCAGTTAGGCTAACGCTATATTCATTTCATATATTATATTAGTAAGTAACTGTATAGTTTAAAAAAAAAATCATCGTACGTGCTTAAAAAATATACTTCATTTTAATTAATCGAAATGTATCTAACAATTTGGATTATTTCAACGAAGTGAATGGAAATATTTATTATACTGAAATTGTATTCCATCTCCCTTAGTCACATTTGCAACATGACATATGCCTTTGGCTAGGTTCGTGTAACTAATTAGCTTATTTAGGTCAAATAAAGTAGGAACATAAAGTGTACATTTATTTTGCTCAAAGTAAATATGATGCAGAATAAGCATTCCGCTTACAATACCAAAATATAATGAGTTTTGTTTGAGAATGATCTGGAGATCGATAATACACATTACGTGTAAAATTGAGTCACAAACATCAACATTATGCCTTTTAACGCCAAACTCTTTCCATGAATTTTTGTGAAAATGCCACGTATAATAAACTATATAGTTTAAAAATAGCACAACATGGTTCCAGGGTTTCGACAATATATAGAAAAACGCAATTTATAATTTTCCTCACCGCGCCTACCTGCCATATTAGCAGGAACAATCGGTGAAATTACTCTTTATTTCTTGTTTTATGTATCATATAATAATGTTCAAACACAAGTATGATACATTTCAAAACACGACACAGCGCAAAACTATATATAACATTGTATGCAAAAGTATTTTGTCTCCTTTCTTGTTTTTTCGTGCTTTTTGGTGTTTGCACATACATGGCATCTCTTTTTTACATATTTTTGGGTGGCTTAGAGGTGGTTCTATTAATTGAGCGATCTTTACGATAATAAGGACACCTGATAACTCAACGTCGAATAAAAAAAAGTGGTTCAATATATGGAAATTCTTACAATCACATTGCCTCCAAATGGTGTATCTGCATTAGATTGCATTTAAAAAAATTACGTAAATAAACTCGTAATCGCGTTTGCGTGCCTACACGCCGTGGCGTCTAAGCGGTTAAATATTTGAATCACAATACTCTTCATTAATTCTCAATAATGAATAATATCTAAGACTGTGTAAGTTTTCTGAAATAACGGGGTGTATATCGTTTTATACCTTTTTCAAAAAAACTGAACAAGTAAGCGAATGCATAAAAAGTATCAAAAGTGCTCAACTTGGCGGATGTGCGCTATTTGCCAACCGATGTCGGTTTCTCTTGACGAGGATATAAAAACGGAAATGAGAAAGTTATGCCTTTAGTTAAAAAGAATTATTAAAATATTAAAGAAAAAAACATATTCATGCGTATATTGTTAGATTTACACAGAGCACGTTTTAGTTGCACCGTGTTTTTTAACCAATTGATCGTATGAGAATTTAATTTCCAAAATGTTATTCACCGCCGAGACAATACATTACTCGAAATTATTAACTTTTATAATAAAATAGAATCATCGATATACTTTTATTACAGTATATTGAAGAAATTTGTATACAAAATCTGAATAACAAAGATTTACTGAATTTTTATTCCTAAAAAAAAAATATGAAACTGCAGACTCAGGTCAATTAATACTGAGACATAATACGCAAAATTGGCGGTACCGATGAGTTCAAAAGCTTATGATAATAAAATATCAAATAGCAATGCATTGAACTTTTAGCATTTCTCACTTAAAACATGTTTAGTTGAATAACTTTTAATTCTGCAAATGTGTTAAATGAAACTAAACTATTAAATGCGTTTTTTTCTTATTTTTTGGAAAGTGATATGAATTAAACGCGTTACATCAGATACGGGTAAACCGCGGCCCGCGAGTTGTAATCTTATTTTAAAAAATTACATAATTCTGAAAAACTTCCCTTAAGAAAATGTTTCTTTTTAATTGATGATATCGACTAAAGGTGCTTGATGGAACTTCAATATTAAACTTTAAGAGTGTTTGAACATTCTTATATAATACATAAAACAAGAAATAAAGAGTAATTTAACCGATTGTTCCTGCTAATATGGCAGGTAGGCGCGGTGAGGAAAATTATAAATTGCGTTTTTCTATATATAGATAAGCGAATGTTAGTTTAAGTATAGGTCTGACGATCGCGTGAGCCGAAATAGCTATCAACTATATTTGTTAAAAATAATTTTGTAGAACTAAAATACATTGTTATTTTTTCACCGTGTTATAATGGAGTTCTACCAAGTGAATGCCAATTCAATCAATAACAATATTCTATCTTGATCTAAGATTATTTAAGATCGATTAATTAAATATTATTAAATTATTATAAAAAAAAAATACGTTTACAAATTGTTTCATAAATGAATCGCATTAAGGAAATTTAAACTCAGTGCACACGTGTTTACATATTTGTTATACAAACATATCTCTAAACTAAATGCATTGGAATAATCATAAATTAATTGATATCAGCAATGAGATTCTTAATGAACAAACAAATATAAATCTATCACCACTTCTCAGAGGGTTACGAAATGTTAATATATTTTTGTAATAAATTATCTTAATACAATACTTTTCATTATTTACGTGTATTCCCCAAAAATACCGAAATCAACTCTCACTTCGAGATGCATAAAATCAATGTGGCACATTTTACAATTTGTTAGCACAATATGAAAGAAATGCCAATTCAATCAATACAATACGGTATTACACTTTTAGCCCACAGTTGATTTTTGATTGACCCTTCATAAAAAAAAATTCCCACTCATACGTTATACGAAAAACGCAAAAAAAAAATATTTGCGACTCAAAATAATTCCTGTATGTAAATGATTGATATGTATGTATAAATTATACTGACCAAACTCGTGAGTTTGACTCATATAAGTACCTGCAGATAGTAGACTGCAGATAAGTTTATACATCCAAAAAAAAATATTATATTTTCCCGCTTTATTGATTGTGTCAGAGGTTTGTTGGAACAAATGGGCACTTAGCTGTATTATTTTTCATTCATTATAATATTCGTAATTTTTTCTTAAGACATCATTATTTAAGCCATTTATTTTCTACATGCATACGTTAAAAAACTTTATTTATGTTGGCAGTGAATAATGATTTTTTTAATTTTTTTTGTTGACTCGAATGTTTTACCTATCAACCGCAACAATAATTCATTTCATGGGAAATAATAGATATCCCAAAAAGTAATTCTCCATTTATATAAAATAATTTAAAATTCAATCGTGTAAAATTTGACGATGCTGGAAAGAAAACCTGAGTATAAATATATTATAATAAATAAAATAGCATACCTCGTTGGAAATATGAACAGAAGGTAGAGGAAGCCAGTGGTATCCAATCGCTCGGTCCCATATCATTCCTTTGTTCCATACTTCAACTAGCAATCCAGCTGTCACATCATTTGTTTCACTGTAAAAATATATTTTGTAAATTATTTAAATATGATATCGTATAAAAATTATTTCAGTATTAGCATTTTTACAATAATATATGGCACCAGGAATGGGTTCGTTTATCGCAAGCATTATCAACTGATAGGTACAAAAAAAGTAAGGTTATTTCCACAAGAAAATGAGTTGAAATTTAACAGGTAAGATAAATTAAGTTTCATAACCAATTATATATAATACATCGCAATAATTTTCGGTTAGCAGTGCCCAATTTTATCACTAGTCTTGATATGCTATTTTTTAGAACTGTTTTAATCTATTCTTTATACGTATAATTTCATAAAAAAATATTTAATATCAACAGATCTGTGTATTTCATCATTATTTGTATCAAATAACATTATAAATTGTCTTTTTTTGTTGTAGGAAAATTTCCCATGTTTTGTGCTTTGCTTGCCTTCGAGAAAAAACTACTTAAGCAGAAGACATAAAATTGTAAAAATACCCTCAAGCCCTTAATAAATTAAAGTGTTTTTTGACTCTCTATTCCATTTTTTATTTCATTCTGTTAGACGTTATATATTTTCTTGGAAAAACGTTTTAATTCCTAATGTAATATAATTTACCAAATTCACTGTTTATGTTGTAATAAATCAGTGAAAAGTAACTAAAATTACAACTGATATATATTATTTTGTCAATGATAATCTAGTTTCTCGTTTTTCCGTCTTATGAGAATATGAGCATGACATTTTACTTTAAAAATAATATATTTATAATGGTACATGCTGATAATGGTCGACAATCAGACAAATGAGCTTAAGCGTTTTATATATTGTATAAACAAGTAAAAATCTCTAATTAAGAATGACAAATACCCTTATTTAACATGGAAATGGCTTTTAAATCGTTCAATTTAATTGTAATGTATCATGAGAATATATTATATTTTAAGTTTTTAAATGTGAAAATTTGAATTTTGATTAAAAAAAATATCGATCCAATAAACATATAATCCTCATTGTTCTTTTAATACATTTTTATCCAAATAATTATTTACAGCAATAATGTTGCAAGAGTTGCCTTCAATCACTTCAAATGTTCTATAATAACTTACAATAGAAAATCTTGTTCCCAGCAAGGTTCTGCTCCTTTCACAGTAACTGTTGTTGACTTCACATTTTGCAGCTTAAGTGTGACATATGTGTTGAACTGCGCCGCTACAAAAATAAGTAAAATAATTAATTAATAAGTAAAAAAGTGTCTCAACCATTGAATAATGTTCATCAAAAATACAAAATCAAGACAACAAATTCCGGCTAGAATAATTATTGAGGAGAATCATTCTATTGCATGGCCAAATTCAAAGACTAAAGCTTTCTTATTTACGTTTCCAAAGCTCCTTTATTTACCTTATAATGTAAATGATTCATTGATACAGCCGTATTTGATGAAACTGGTCACAGGGATGGATTCCAGAAAATATCCACATCTTTCTACATTTCCACATTTTGACATCTATGGTGAATACCCGCATTTATTGATACTTTTATCTATACTTATAAAAATCAACGTACATGTGTGTCTGTTTGTCTTTAATGCATTACTTCTTTATTCATCCAATTGATTTGAAACTTCACACATTTTTTGAATACACTTTCGAAAACGTTTTTCCATACAAACCCTTCCCCAAAATCGATATGGAACTTTACGATTTTTTTAAGTACACTCCCGCAAAGATTTCTGGCATACCGCCTCCCCAATCGACGTATAATCCAATCTTTATTATTACTATCAACACTTATTAACGCTATTGACTATTAAGTTTGTTGTTATCATAACAAGTTTCCATGAATTTCTTTCAGCTAGTAAAAATATAATATCGAGGTCATACTCACAATTGATATTTCAAAGAATTATCTGGCCATAATTTAACACAAACAATTCATCAGTAATATTCCAATTTGGGACAGAAAAATATTAAGCTTTATTAACAATATTAACATTTGAAAGTAAGTTTTTATTTATTCGCTTTATTTACTTACTATGGAAGTAATCATTATAATAAGTAAACTTAATTTCATTAACTGAGATGTATTTTTTTAGAATACACTTCTTAGAAAATATAATATGTAATCCCAAAAGGTTTATAAGCACTAACTATAAGCGTAAAAATCGCAAAACTCAAACAAACCAGTGAATTTGGAACGTTTTTGTCTGTAGTGTAAAAAAATATTTTTAAGATCTAAGGTAAAATGCTTAACTAATTAGCATTAATGTGAAATTAAATTTTAAATCTATATAACACTTTTTATAATATTACTTTAAATATAAAATTAGTTAAAAAAGAAAATTTCAATTATTCTTTGTTATAATCACTTCTGATTTTCAACATTGAATTCAATAATTACAAAATATGTAAGTTTTAACGTTTGTTTCGGTTCAAATCGTTAAATAATAAGTTGCTATATTTGTTTTTTATTACAATAAAGTTGGTTTATCTAAATATTTTTATAATTATGGTTTTTGTAATATTCAAAATTTTTAATTATTATTTTTATATGCAACTTAATTGAAATAATATACATAGCTTTATTAAAAAAGTTCAAAAACTAGTGCCCTATTTATTATATTCGAAATGAACACTTTTTGACATTTTGGCAGTACTGAGCAAAACCTCCATACAATTTAGTGTGAAAATTTTTCGCTCATATCAATTTTATCGTTCATTATGTCCTGAAATTAATACGTATTTATTTTTACAATTATTTTTTCTGTTGATATTCACATAGTAAATTTTGGAGTGTATAGTAAATATCAATATCTAAACTTAATAACGCGATACCGTTCGTTACCCATTTAGTTTGTTATTTATCCTTTTTAAGCCTCATTTAATCTAATTCATCATTCATTAATATTGCTTGAACAAAAACAGAATAACAATTCTTTGACGCAATCTTCAAAAGCTAACAGAGGTATCGAGAAAATAATAAAAGTATTACAATTAACAGTCCACAAGTTCTTCGAAAATTCTTTGACATTTGTTTTCTTTTATTATTAAATATAAAAAAAGAATCATTTGTTTTTTATTTTTTTTATTTTCACTGTTTTTGCATGCTTCAAAGTGTCACGTATATTATAATTGCAAATTCAATTACTCAAATGGCCACAATATTTTTTTAACAATTCAAATGAACTTTTACATAAAGGTTACCAAATGCAATTTATTATGCTAGCATTTAAATGGTTTCTAGGTAAATTAGTCAGAAACCTTTCCGGCACCGAGATAATTAAAACGTCGAAATATTTATTTTTTATTTTTATAAAAAATATAATTCTAACACGATTTTATAAAACAAGCGATAAGTTAATATATAAAATATATTAGTAGCTTGAGGAAACTCAAATAAAATCAAGAAGATATGAAACCGAGTTTTTAGAATAATAAGTGGAGACTCAAAATATAACATATAAGTTTAATTTGTTGTTTTATATAACCACTAATGAAGGGTATAACAAAAATCACCATCTGTTTAACAAGCATGATACAAATAAGTTCATTTCCTTCATGTAAAAATTTGATAACAAAGACGTAAATATAGTAATGTTAACTGTGAAAAGTGAATGATTCGTACAATTACTATTAAACATCTTTTGATTATAAAAAAGTATTTTTTTTTAAATGCTAAATTCTTTCAATTTTCATTTTTAAACGTATTATTGATAATGTTAATAGTTTTATATTAACACGATGGAAAAATAGCAATATACTACAAAATTTTAATTAAGATTTTTTACATAGTTCTGACAAAGGCGTGAGCCGAAATAGCTATCATCTATATCTTAGAACTAAAATTCATTGCTATTTTTCCACCGTGATATAATGGAGTTCTACCAAGTAAATGCCGATTCAATCAATGCATAAACGATGCTTTTTCGTTCAGTTATTAATTAATTAATCATTGCATAATTATTTTACAAGAAATACTGTAGAGCCTTTGCAGATATAATTTTATTTTTAACACGCTTAGTAATAACTGAGGTATTAAAATGTTGTAGTTGATACAATAAATATCATGAAAGTGCAGCTTCGTATTTATGGTCAGTTATACGTTATGGGTTAATTGAATCATGAGAACACTTAGTTGATAGATCAATGTTACGGCCTACGAGGCATGATATGTAAGTTGTAATGTATATAACATAATAATGTCTGACAAAGTGCAGCGTGTCTCCATTTAGTGTACTTTGTCAAATAGTGCTACAACACAGTTTTCAAAAATTTATATTAATGCTATTTTCCAATGAAAAAAAACAACGGTCAGACAGGCAAGAATTTTAACTTTATAATGAGTCCTCAGACTAGAGGTGTAAAAATGCATTCGATGATATGAGCATTCATTGTAGATACAAGTGATTAGGTATAAGATTGAATCCATACAGCTAGGAAACGGATAAGGTGCATAGTGAACGAAATACTGTCTAGCTTAGGTACAAATCCTTAGATAGAAAATATACGACAGAAGGTTTTAAAAATGTTCACATTATTAACACTCTAACTACCAGTGAGTGTATATACGGCGGTTCCTTGCACTCACGAATTTTATATCAAAAAACCTTTTTTTAATTTACGTTCCAAGATTTAAAAACAAATTATGTTTCGATTCTGAGTATGTGAAAATATTTTCAATAGATGTCTTTGTGTGTTCAACTGTTCAATAAATGTTTTACGTTTGTGAAATCCCGTTTAAGGCGGCGCGTTAAAAGGCGTAATTTTTGTACGAGCGATGTTCCTTTTCTCAAAAATTGTGCGTATCTTAAGACACTGTCATCTGCCATCCGGTTAAATTATAATAATATGCATTAAATCTAGCAATGAAAATTGATACGATATTAATTTATTTGTTCTTCACTTAGAGTTCACCATTACCAAATCTAAGCGATGACGTTTAATTTTTATTGTATAAGTTTTCCATAAAAAATCATGAAAATCGATATAGTTTATATGAATAGTCAAATATCAATAAAACAAAACATAAAATAGAAAGATTAATATTAATAATATATTGTTTGGTAATTCTTTTTGTGATCAATATCAGTGCTACGTAGCCGATGTGTTGCGGCACACAAATGTACGATCCTATCTGTGCTACGGCCAATTTTCGTGGCAAAAGAATTAGAGGAATACAGAAATAATTATTTCTTCCCTGGAACAATTTGCAATATTTACATAAATATTGTACACATATAATCTATGATATAATGTGAATTTATAAAGAAAAAAAATAAACAAAGTAAACAACACTAAAAGAATGAATCATAATATTATACAAATATTAAAGTGTTGTGTGACGGGAAATTTTGGTCAAGAAACGTTGGTGTGCCGTGGAATACAAAAGGTTTCGGAACACTAATCTACATGATAAATAATATAAAGAGAAACCTTTATATCTGTCCTTATATTATATTTTGTATGAAATGAATTATTTTGGTATATCTTCATCAATTATATATATATATAAATAATAGATGTAAAGCAATATTAAATAGTTATTTCTATCACAGTATAGATATAACACTTTATCATTGGCATGGCATTAATTTAAAGTATTAATTATTTCCTTTCACGTAAATAATGTTCCATATAATAATTTGAATCATACTGAGATTGATTTTAATATAATTAAATTTTAAAGTTATGTAATAATTTAAATTGATTCAAATATAAAGAGATAACATATACGGCATCAAATGAAATAAGAAAAGTATTGACAGCAATTAAAATTGTCACGTCAAGGAGCATTTATTTTTACTTCAATTTATTTAAATAATATTTTCTTTCTCTAAAATATACACTAAAAATAGTATTGAATAAAATATAAAGATATATGTAAAATAACTCACCTTGAGGTCCAACATAATGGGCTTTTTTGACTGAAAAAAAAATAACAATATCCATTAGTAAACAGGAAAAAAACATCAAATTGAAAAATACTTAAATGGTATCCGAAACAAGACATGTCATACAATAGTAAAAGTTATTTCTCATTTATAAAATCGGGCTTTATTCAAAAAATCGATTCAAATAACTTACCTGTATAAAACATTTTTAATTATATTATTTCATATATTTATGCTATTTGTTCTCAACAATATAAAAGGTCATTTTTTCAAATGGCATTGAATTTTGATTGTGATACAGAAAAGCTCTGTTTTTTTTATTGTTAAGTCAAACTCTCAGTAAAAAATAACGATTCTATACATTCAGTGTTTTTCTGTTGAAATATTCGAATTTGAATACTAAAAAAAACAATTATTTTAACAGTTTGTATAAGAAGACGACGTCAAAGTAATTTTATTATATTCATTCACTCACGGCCCCATCAATTGCTAAAATTCTTTGTTGTCCATAATTTTTTTTTTTTGTGATTAAATAATTTGATTGCGGTACTTTATTTAAGTGGGTGACATATTTTTGAATATAATTAAACATTTTCACATTTTCCGATGAAATACGTTTTATAAATAATATATCTTTCAATATTACGAATACATTTCACTTGTTAAATAACAAACACGAGACGTTATCAATAACCGCCAATTAAAATGATATTTACGTATGCCAATGTAATATGTGTATAGTTTTCCTAGTCTCAGCTGTACAGTCGCAACACTATCAGATTTTCGAAGTATGTAATTATCAGTATGTGTGCTCAACATAAAACTTTCGTTTCATTGAACTTTGGAAATTGGCCGCATTTTACAGAAATATAATCAACATTGAGAAAGATATTCGATAAAATACGTTGTAGTATTACTAATACATAAAGCTGTTTAAAAAAAATAGAAATTAAATATTATATTAAAACCAATACTAAGTAACAGTTATATTGATCGAATTCATTGTATGTTGATTAATATGAAAATAATTTAAAATACTTTTACAATAAAATTATCGAAATTTTTGATATTTAACTCGTTCTCTGTTGAGGATTTTAAAAGATATTCCAACGCCTAGACTTTTCAAGAGAAAATTTATTGAATAATATTGATTTCAAACAATCTTATTGAGTTTGTCAGGACAAATCAAGCAATGCATTATCTCAAAAAGTACCGAGTAAAAAAAGGTTTTAACTACTGTTAATTCATATATTATATTTTCGGGTATCATATATCAACACAGTAAAATCAGCCGTTTCAATAGTTGTGACGTTGGCAGTCAGATGGTTAAATACCATTTATATTTTAAAAAATGTTGGAAAAAATAAATTCAAAAAGACACGTAAAATTCAATTAATCTGGTAAATTATGAAAAACTTTTGCGTTGTTCAAATATGATGTAAAACCTTGTGAAAATTGTCACTTCTTGATGGGAAGGCATGATATTTTAAATAATAAAAATACATTATTTTACTACTTATTTACACAACATATTTTATCATCAGAACCAGTTTCATTCATAAAATATATTATGTAAATAAGTACTAATCAAAAGTGTTTTGATTATTTAGAAAAATATTAATAATTTTATTATTTCACTACGACATGATGGAATCGTACAAAGTTGCAACAATTCAAATATAATATTGAAGTTCCATCAAGCACCTTCAGTCGACATCATAAATTATTTCACTACTTGTTTTTCTAACATAAATGCTTTTGCTTTGGTCATATGCATTATCAGACTAAATCTTTCGTAATAACTTTATTTTTAATGTTGACAAAGTTTGATTATTTTTTTTTCATTTGAAAAATGTTAGCGGCAGTTGTAGATATTAAGTTATAATTTTTATCAGAACATCATTTTCATTGCTGAAGTAGCGTACATAGAGTAATGTTAAATCTCAACGGTTGAATAATTTGAAATATATTTTCTCTATCTCGTAAATAACAAATAAAAAAACTAACAAATATGTTACTAACTACAACGACTCAACGTCTCAAGATGTCTAAGGTAAAAGTTTAACTTTAATTAATCCCTGAGATTTAGAAAAAATAATTAGAAATTGA
Source organism: Himalopsyche japonica (assembly GCA_028555115.1). Lineage (NCBI taxonomy): Eukaryota > Metazoa > Arthropoda > Insecta > Trichoptera > Rhyacophilidae > Himalopsyche > Himalopsyche japonica. The sequence goes on from JAHFWJ010000615.1 coordinate 1,656,975, forward strand.
AGGTCAGAAAATCTTGACGTCATGACGTGGTTTCAAAAAAAATATATAATAATGAATCTGCTGACTTTATTTGGGCATAGAATAGTTTTGATATGTCAACCATCAACTGGAATAGTGTTAGATGTTTTAATACGTACAGCAAATCAAAACCTGCTTTATAGGCTTCAAAAAAATTTAAATGAATATTAGGTACAGTAGAACCTCGATTATCCGAATTTTTGTTTATCGTCCAATCGTCAAAAATTGCCTCCACTGTCACGAACATGGTAGTGCTAGAATACAACCTTAACATTTTGATCGTTGCATTTGTTTTTAATGCAATTTTTCCAATAATTCCTGTGCAAAATATGGGTCAGTAATCGTCCAAATTCGATACGCATTGAACGATCGTTTCTGGATTCAAAATTTTGAATGATGAGGAAATAATTAAAGAACTATCTGCTTCAGAGGAACAAGATTAAGAAGATGAAAAAGATATTTGTGAGAAGGGAGACATTAGTCATACACATTCTGAATCTTTTCAATATTTAGATGTCGCTACGAAGTGGTTTGATAATCAACAATAGTGTAATTTAGGGCAACTTATATATCTTGAAAGTATTCGTAGCATTGAAGGAAAAGGCAATTATGACATTTTTCGATTATCTGGTTTCGACCTTATCCGGACTATCTTCATCCTAAATTACTCCGGATAATCGAGGTTCTAATGTAATTGATTTATAATTCCGCTCTTATGTGTAGCTTAGCTTTTTAATAGAGTCTTTAAATCGGCCAAAAAAATCAAATTTTAGTGCATAGTAAAACTGTGCATTTGCGTAAGTTGTAACAATCTAAACCGTTACTTCTCGGTATTGATAATAAATAAAATTTGGTTCGTTTATTAAGTGTATGCAAATTTTTAAACAGAAAGTTTACATTTCTGGTGCTAATTTTTACTCGCGTAAGATTGAGTTGAAGGTATTACCTTTCAATTTTAAGGCTTCACAGCTTGTTTTAAAACGAACGTCAATCTATTACTAGATAGTTCAGGGAAAGACAGAATTTATTCTTATGTCTTGCATAATGATGGCACAGTGACTCATTTTACAACTGTACTTAAGTTATAATCGAATAAGTACCTATATGTAAAATAGAAATATAGTTTTTCCGTACCGTATAAATTTTACCAGCGTTTTTACAATACTTCAATTTAAAATTGTTATTTTTGAAACTTTTTACAGTCAGTTCGATATATCACTGGGTAAAATAATAATCTTGAATGATTTTTAATAACTGCAAAGTTCTTGCACCTCTAAAGTTTTAACTGTGAATTTCTAACCGCTTAATTAGTGGAACTCGTCCAATCATGCACCGAAAATTATGTCAAGTCATTTTAATCACATGAATATTTGAATTATCTTTGCTGTGTGTGGATGAAATGTTGTTACACGTAAACCTCAAATTAAAATAAAAACTAAAACTCAAATTTTATGATTATACGTAATCAAATATTATATGAAAGTATTCTTAATTTTTTAAAGATAAGTCTCAAGGCTTAAAAATTAATATACATTTTTTTTTCTTACCTTGCTTAAATACTTACATATAAAATAAATAGACAAAAATCATCAGTTATCTACCGAAGTGTATTGTGTGCTTTTTGTAGCGTCGATATTAATTTCAGTTACAATTATTGTAAACCATTTCATATTTTCCACCACTAGCTAGTTAAAGTATGACTATTTCAAAAATCCCGATAACTCTACAGTTTTTGTCAGGCGTATTCTCATTATAATCAAGTTGGTGTTGAAGTGAAATATTTATTACTACTAATTCATTAGAAAACCGTTAAAATTTTTATACTTAATTTTTTTGAACTTAAATATTTTTACAAGCAAATAAAACACAATTTCAAATTCTATTTTCACACACAGCTTAACAGTTAACACCAAAATAGTAACATAAGCGATGTTATGATTTTCCTAATTATTGCCTAAATATATGCAATATTTCGTATGCAACCTGATTAAACATTCAACAAAATGGTGTACGTATAATATATTACAGTGACGAAGACAACTCAGATAAGCACAGTGCTGAGGTCTGTTTGATCTACACTTCATTTAACATGTTTTCTGTCCGGTGAAACATGTATGATTCACACAAAAACTTATCGTTAGGTTACGGATTCTCTCTAGGTAATTTATTACAGTGGTAACAAAAGGTCAGATTAATTTAACAAGAGTGCTCTTTATGATCCTCTGCAAAGATAGCTCTTGCCGAAATTGTTTTGCTAAGTTTTAAGTGAGAATGCTTTGAATACATTTTAAATAATGTTTTGAATGAAATTAAGTCAACAAGAGCTTCTATTCACAATTTTTAAATATATTTTTTTTTGCCCAAAAATCCACTATTTGTTTGATGTGTGACAAAAAGTTTGCTTCATTTCGAAAAATAATTCTTCCGTGGTTAAAAATATATGTGGATACAGGAAATTGTTAAGCTCTGTAAATTACTGAAATGAGTTTTTAATCAATAAAAATTGATTCCATATACGGGTAGTCTTCGACTTACGACTGTTCGTCTTACGACCATTCGCACTTACGACCAAAAAAAACGCATTTTTTAAAATTAAGCTACGCTGCAATATACAGGAAAAAAACAACAAACAGCTCAATTAAAATTGGATATATTTTTTAAAAAGACTACTACTGCTTCTTCTTTCACTACTGATGATGAACCAATGGATTGTACTTATATTATATAAGCACAGTTGACAAAAGATTTTAAATATTCATTAAGTAAATATTTTATTTTGTATTAATAAATAAGTATAAATTAAACAATGAAAATTTAACTAAATACACATGTTTTATTTTAATATGTAAGTACATACATATTTTGTATGAAATTAGACTTTTCGACCAATTCAGCTTACGACAAAAGTCCAGGAACGTATCTCGGTCGTAAGTCGAGAATAACCTGTATATTCCAAAAAGACTTTTTTCAATTTTACTGCTTCTAATATTTTTTTTTACTTGAAAAACTCAAATAATGTCATTAACGTAACGCAAGACACGGGAAGTAATTATTTTTATAACGGCCTGATAAAATATGTATAACGATAGTTTTTCAAACATTTTTTTTTAAATAATACATAAATATTTTTTTATGAAAATTATGAAAGGAAAAATTGTATGTACAATATAAAACGAAGAGTTTTATCAATATATCAGAAATTTGCGAATAATTTTTAAAAATACGATACGCCCTTGTATGAAATGGTAAACCATCAATATATAAAAAACACATAATTTCAACATAGTAGCATTATACATTCATACTTAACAGGCGTGCATTTACTATTCACCTCAAAATTGAAATCATTATATTATATCTACGCTACGCCACATTTAGTTGATATACATTTTTTGAAGTTATGTGATAAGTAAAATAAATCTACGTCAAATACAAAAGCAAGAGCGAAGGAAAATACAATTCATCACGCGTTGGAAATTCTTGTACAATCATCATAATATTTTTTATTTATTCTTAAATAAGTGTCGCGAAGAGCAGTCAAAAATATCAGAAAATCAGTTGTTAATTTTTTGGACAGCCAGGAAATGTTCTTACTTTCATGGAAAATAATATGAAAAACTAAGAAATTCTTTCAAAATGTGGTTATGAAAAAAACGGTTTCGGCTCGTAAAAATTTTGGTACGGTTGAAAAGTATTTTTATTAAGAAAAGTAGCGATTAAAATTGCATCCATTTTAATATTATTGCTAATGAGATTTGTACTTTAAGAGTAGAAAAATGTTGTTTTTTCGACTATAAACACTCGATACAGAGCCGGATAATGCTAAAATACGATATCTTTGTTTTAGATCTTAATCCTGTTGCTTTAGTTTCTGCCCTAAAAACACGTATGCTTAATCCACTTTAAATAAAACTGTCACATTTGCATATTTCTTGTAAACATAAAAAAATCTCACAGGTAAAGTTACTCTTACCGTGTAAATATTTTAACATTAGCCTAGATCAGTGGATCTCGCGTGAAATTTCACTTTGGCCGCATTATAAACATCAGCTGTCCTATGGAAATGTCTGGTGGCCGCACCAAATGTGATAAAAATAGTTTCAATATTTATTTTTTATACAGTACACTACACTGAATGATCTTTCACAAAAAACAGTTGTAGGTAAAATCGGCAAAATTAATAAAGCAATTGTTGTTAATTCTTTATATTGACTTTATTCGTGATCAACGTATAACTTCGACCGAAATTGTTAAACTCTACTAAATGCTAGAGAAGTCAGGCTTATTCAATTAATTTTAAAATAATAATAATTTTACAAATTCAGTTGAAAAAACACATTTTTTTTAAATATCAATATTTACTAAGAAAAACTGTTGGTGGCCGCAGTAAAATTCTCTGGTGGCTGCACATGAGAACCAGTGGCCTAGATTGTTTTATACAATCTACTTATTCATTCTAAATAATGATTCACATCAAAGAAATATATTACTAGATAACCAACCAGAAAATAAGTTTTTGAATTACCTTTTAAATAAAAGTAAAATGTATTTTTTTGCGAAAATAAGAATTTACTCTTATCAACGTAATTAAATGTGAATCTCTCTTATCTAATCCGTAAATACTGGTGAATTTTCGTGGAGAAGCTGCCACTCTCTCGAGATGTGATATACAATGCGGGGTAATTTGACAGATAGATTGAAATACCGATAACACTTCGTAAGTACGTTTGCATTGCTATATTTAGAATTTACCCTTTGCGAAAAAGAAATCAAATAATTAGATAAATCGAGCACTAACACACACAATAAAAGAAATGTAATGCATTATTATTTAAATGCCATTTTCAATATAATTATCGTGCTATAATTTAAAAGTTATCCCGTAGCCGGATGGTTAAAGGTTTTGAATTTTTATTCAACTCAGTTACATGTCTGAGATTTAAAATCGAGTAGATTACGAATGAATTTTCATCAAGCTATTTTTATTTCGTTTGATTTTGCATTTTAAATAGTTTTACAGCATTACTTATGCATGCTAAAAATCAATTTAACAATGAAGACATTTTTCATTACCAAATTTTATAGGGCAACAAGGAAATGCCACTTCATATAATCGCAAATCAGCGAAGTGCTTTGAGGTGATACAAATAGATATTTTTATTATATTAAAAACAGTATTTTTTCCAATAATCGATAACATATCGAATATTATTATTTTTCAACTGATAAGATAAAACATATATTATTTTAGTTTTTTTATTCAATTAAACTAATATATGCATTGCACATGTAGTTCTGGCTTACATAAAAAGAACAGCAAAGAGAATCATGCAAAAGTCATACAAAAGTTTTTAATAGGGCTTAAATTTATCGTTTATTACATATAAGAAAATATATTTTATCAAAGATTCGAACCCTCGCCGCAAGTAACTGCCGCGATAGAGGTTATAAAAAAATCTTTTTTTTATCTAGAATGAAAATCATATTAAGTAACTAATGAAAAAAAATATATTTTAAAAAAAGAATACTATAATATTCAAGACATTTAATTTCAATTAAGGTCAGTGTTGATGCCAGGAAACTTATAGGTATAAGCTTTGCTTGAAATTTTGCTGTATATCATTGTGATAAAATACTTTTAAAGGACGAATGTGTTTGATATGTGATAATGTTTAAAACATGTTTTAAATGTTTTATTGGTTCATTCGAGTTTTTCTATGTAAATACAGTACAACATCAAGAGGTAAAATTTTACAGTTCTCTCATAATAATTTATCAATTTACATTTATTAATATATCATACTTAAAAAGAGATCTGCTATTAAAAAACATATAACAATTTAATACAATTTAGAATATTAATTTCCACATGCAATATTTTCATCACTTATTAGCACTAGAATTATTTGACTATAGTTAGTTAAACATTAAAATAGGTTAAATAATAACGCTTTTTTAAAAAAACGGCCAATTTCGATAAGAAGACGTAATTAGTAAACAAGGTCAACTATAAATTAATTGCCTTCGTGAGCTTTTTTGTGATTTTAGTTTTTACGCATAGTTGCGTTTTCGTTTATTAAAAAAATGGTTTTGAAAGAAAAAACAGCCGGTTATTAAATTTTTGTAAGTAAAATAGTTCAAATATTTTTAAATTATCAAAACATTATAAATTATTTACAAAACTGTATTTGGCCAGTATTATTTTTAAAATAAAAAATATTAAGAAGGTGAAGTGATATTTATGTTACTAAAATGATTTAACGTACATTAAGGTAGTAAAATTACATCGCTATTTCATCAGTGATAAAAATATAGTTTTTGGTATAGTAATGCTTAATGTATTCAACCATTGTTGTATTGGCTTACCTGTAACACTTAGCAGTGACATGGCGACAACTTCACCAAACCTTTCCCACCAAAATTTCCTCACTTGTTTTTACAAATCATTATTTATGTATGAAATAACACTTGCAATTTACTTCCTCTGTTACCTAAATAGCATACTAGCGTTTTTCGTTTTAATACTTGATAAGATAACACAGTCGACACGGTAAACAGCGGTGTAAAACTAAAAAAAATCCCTCGTGAACACGTGAATTATTTACAAAAAGCATCACTGCTAAAGAGTTTGTTACTATCGACGAAGCACTCTTGATTTTGAATATCCTTTGGGTATATGAATAAATTCACTGTTAGAAATAATCGTTCTGTTCCACACAGCGTATTCGCTACCGATCTTTCGACTTGACTCTCGGCACCGTGGAGTGCTAGGAAAACGGTCTGGAGCTCTTCTCTGGGCACAAACGAATTACACTTGAGCTACAGTTTCGTTTGTTCACGATTTTGACCCGGTGCAGCGGCACGAGAGTGCGTTCGTGTATCGGATTGTCAGGGGCTGCGGCGGCGAGCCCCCGTCGGGCCGCGGGCCGCATCTCAGAGCGCCCCCATCGCTCGCGGCATAGCGCTGCCCGCTGACTGCCGAGCTACACACGCACACCAAGCCGCGAACGCCGCTCTCTGTCCACCATTTTGAGCCTGCGCCCTATGAAAATATTACTTTTGTACCACTCTCCAACCGCATAGATGTTACCGTATGCTTCAATACTGTGGACTAAAAACCCTTTGTGGATCAATAAATCGATTCATAAAATTTTCCACTGTGTGTTTAAGTTTCATATCAATTGATGAATGACGAAGACAAAGTAAAATGAATTGTAGCACAATTTTGCAATTAATCATTTGGTACTTACATAAATATCATTTATACAACACATCAGTTAACAAGTTCGTACGATGACTTATTAAACAATTACTCTTAGACAAAATTCGTCTAATATAGAATGGTGGTAAAGAATGTCGGTTGATAAAGAATTTCCAAAATAAGTTTTTGATAAAATAGTTTTAAAAAAACATGTTTTTTTATCATATTTGAAAACCTGTCAAAAGTTTTCCAGCGAATTTTTTCCCATACTCAGTTACTATAGCTTTCTTTTTACAACAAGTGTAGCAGTGGATGGAATATTATTTGGAAAATACTAATGGTTAGATTCCGCCCATACCAAGATATTTTCAAGACCGCATGGGTGAGAGTGATTTTGTATACGCTACAAACGCCTATGCCTAAAATACAAAAATCAATTTAAAAAAAGTTTTCACCGCAACATGAAAGCAGCTTTTTTACTATTTAAATTATTTAATAAATTCGACTTTATTTACCAACATAGATTTCTTCATAAGTGATGTATTCATTCTAATGTTTCTGTATCATTTCTATGCCTCTCTCATAGAACGATTTTTCTATCCCTTCAAAATATGCTTCGGTTTCAGCCTCTTCTTTGATACCATATCTCTTTTTAGCGAGTATCTTTATGAGATTTGTGAAGCCATTGCTTTGCTTGAATAAAATCAGCTGTAATAACGTGTAGTAGCTTTCAATTTTGTCAAAGTCAAAATATGTTTCAAAGCTCAATGCTGTCCAAACAAATTAAGATAATAAGCTATTTAATCTTTCAGCAAACAATGTGCTCATAAAAAGTATATCATTAAGAAGGAATTAATTAATTAATCTATGAAGTTGTATGGAATATTGTTTTACTATTGTGTGACTGAATTCAACATATAATATTTCACATGTGTATCGTGTCCAGTATAATGAAACAAATAAGAATGCAACGTGCTATTTCTTAACATCAAAATAAAAACTCTTTAGTTGTATATCCTCGTAGCATACCAGACGAAAAGACATCACGAACCCCTTTCCTACGGGGGAAATGCGTGATGACGTCATTGTAGCGGGAACTCCCACCATTATCTCGTAAGCCTGCGCGGAAAACTACGTCGCGTATGCATTCAAACGACCAGCAGTTGTATGTTGATCAACTTTTATCCATCAAACTAAACTTTATATTTATAAAGTTATTGCTCATTTATTGTATACAATTCTCTTTGTATGTGACGGTTCGCTTGATTCAAAAACACATATATTCTTCCAGAAATTATTAATTATTTTATGTGTTCTCAAAATTTTTAAATCACGTCAAAAATTTCACGTTTTCAAATACGTGATGATTTATTTTTCAATTATGTTCACCTCTTTAGAAACCATAAAGTTGACACAGTGCCACTTTAAATAGTTGTAATTGTGAATACTTCGATACGAAACTTTTTCCAGTTTTTATTTTACCACGTGACATTATAACGTTCAACAATTCTTTTATTTATTTATTTTCTTTTCTAACAAATATTAAATTAACGATTTCATAGGGGAAATATTTAGCAAATCATAAGCGGAATGAAAATAATTTTCACAACTATTAAAAAAAAACTTGAGACAAGGTTTTATTGTATAAATTAAATTGAAAAAAATAATAATAAATCGATAGACATTATTGCTTAGCAGGAGTCATTTTTTTTATGTATAGCTTTCCCTTATTTTTACTTGCAAGCCGTTATAATTGATATTATCATCCGAATATAGTTGTGTAAATAATTGTTAAGCTAAAAAATAAATTATTTTCGTTCTATCCATCATGATCATTAACGAACCATCAATAAAAATAAACTGACTGACTTAGTTACACCAATTCACGCAAAATAATCATCAATTTGATTTTCTTGAAAAGCTTTTTGATTCCCAAATTAAAATAACATTTCCCTATAAACGTTTGAACAATAATTATTCACTAAATCTATTTTTACTTAGCATTTATGATAGCTGCAAATGATTGTCCTTTTTTTACAGTTAATAAAATCTGACCAATAATACAGTACGAATATGAAATGACTTGCGAATTTGTGTGTTTTTGTTGCTAAAATTTTGACAGTATGTCACAAGTTAGTCAGAATGACTTGCTAGTCATTTACATAAATATAGTATTTTTCAAATAAATTTATTAAGAATTTGTATAAAAATAGTGATGACATTTCTTTCACCTTATAAAATTCTAAGGAAAAATGTGTTTTTGTAAAAATACTAAATAAACATACTATAAAAAAAATATTTTTTGACAAGAATGTTTTAAATGTATGGAAAATTTGTTGTAAAAACACGTTTTCATACGAATTGCAATACAAAAATGTATATATTTTTCACGCGCCGCATAAGAAAAAAAACCTTATTTGATCACAATGATGTTGTAAACTTTTTCAAGTTGTGTAACAAATATAAGGCGTCACGTTTTATATAACAAAAAATTTAAAAAAAAAAATCATTATTGGTTAAATTTCAATAGTCTATTTAGCGACTTTTAGTTACGTCAAAAATATTGTTTAAGCACGACAACTTAAAAGAGAAAAAAATTGATTTATAATAGTCATTTAAATGTGAAATGTTGATATTTGATTGAAATATAAATTGAGATAAATTCATATCAAGTGCTTGATATTATTTTGAGTAAAACTTACAATGCGTCAAAATACTCTCTCTGAAAAATACATATGTATGTATAGCTTCATAAAAATCATTCCTATTAGACAACAAGGCCAGACAAATAGACGACAGAAATTTTACAGAGAGATGTATAACAGAAGATAAAATGGTTAGAAGTTTTATATAAGAGATGCTGAAAATGGTTATTGAGAAGCAAATATATTTTTGTTTTGTTTATAAAATTTGTGGTATGCTTCAAAAAAAAAATGTGTGAAAATGTTTCATTATAAATTTATATCGTTTTAAAGTTATTCAATCTATTTTTTTAATATTAAATTTATTAAAATTTTTAAAATTTATTGCATAAGCTACGCCTCGTATTAATTATTTCGAGTAAAATTTTTATCTATGCAAATTCAATGCATATCGTTTACGTACTGCTTATTTAAGCTATTTAGCCTAAAAATCAGAAGCTTACTACGATCAAATTATTAAGTCAAGTTTACTTCAAGCGAAAATTATACCAGTTTGATGATAAGCTCTTCGATAAACTCCTAATCAATCACTGCATCAGAGTTCCAAATAATTTACGCAGCTTTTTTTAGTTTTGCACGATAAGCGATAAGTATTTGGCTTAACGGCATACAATTAAATACGTTACCAAACATGCAAACGAAAGTTTTTTATTTTTTGGTATTTTGATATAATATAAATGCGTAGCACAAACACATACACACACATAGGAATATGTATAGTCGTACAACTATATAAATATATAGTATATTTAAAAAATGTATTAAAAAAATAGGTGTTTTTATTATGTAAAATAAATAATGCTTTTTATCCATACAATTAACCGCTATTTCGTTTACCCAACTATGAGAATAGAATTTGAATTGTTGAACATTTAAGTAATTTTTCATTTTTTGTTACATACGACTCTGGTTTCACCTTTCGAAATCTTCATACGTCCTATCACACGTTCAAGGGATCATGTATTCATGCTCGATGGAAAATGTAATTTGACATCACGATAATATAGACACATAAAAGTAGATGTCGCCAGCTGTAAACCAAATTTGGAATACGAATAGCGTTGAGATCTTATTGAGCTCTGAAAAGTGAAATTGATTTATGATATGTGATTGAACACAAAGTATTATTGATTGAATTGGCATTCACTTGGTAGAACTCCATTATAACACGGTGAAAAAATAGCAATGTATTTTAGAGATCAAGAATTTTGAAAATTTCGTGTCATTGTGTTAAAGTAACAAGCTAGGCCGTTGGAACAGGAGAGAGGATGTGTTGTGTGCCTTTTCTGCACAGCTATATATAGATAAGCGAATGTTAGTTTAAGCATAGTTCTGACGATGGCGTGAGCCGAAATAGCTATCAACTATATTTGTTAAAAATAATTTTGTAGAACTAAAATACATTGCTATTTTTTCACCGTGTTACAAAGTATTATATAAAAAAAAAATTATATGCAATTGCACTACAACAGGTCTCTTACTTTAATTAAATTCTTGGATGGAAGTTTGGAGACAAAAGATATCTAAAGATTTTTTTCCTAAAATTTAATGATATTAAGATGAAAACGGGAGGTGCTGCGGTTGATCAGATATAAAACAAAAATTTTTGGCTTTTATTTTACTATTTATAGAAAAATTATTGATATTAAGCATCGTGTGTATTTTTATTTCATAATTATAATATAATTGATAAAATAATTCTGATAATATATTTTAATTGTGTGAAAGAATGTGTAAGATACTGTCGGAGTGGCAGCATCAGACTAAGCTTCTTGCTGCAAGCCCACCCTCTCACACCCCTTCTTCGACCAATCTAACATATTCCATTGAAAACGGTACTGCAAAAAATCATAAAGTTGCGTCACTTTTTTTGGTATCAGAATACCGTGGTACATGATAATTGTTCGGTGCATTTGTGCTCGGGTGAAATTAATACACGCTTAAATTATATGTATACTTTAATATAATATACATAAATTCATGTATATTATATCATTACAATTGTCTTCGCTTCCTTGAGGGTGTTGCAGTTCCGCAGTGCGTATGAACGAACCACCATTGCCAAATAACTTAACCCTTTAAATGCTAGATTTAAATGAAATAGTAGGAAAGCGACACACCGGTGGTGTGTTAGCTTTCTGCGGGTTAAAATGAATAAATTTGTTTCAGAATTTCATGTTTTTTCACCAAAGAGTGTCACACTGATATAAATGTGTAATTGGAAAATGAATAACTATCATATTTATAATAAATAATTGATTCGCGGTGAAAAGTTTTGTGATGAGTTGCCACCAAGTCTGTGGATTCAAATCTAGCATACTTTCATTAACAATTAGTTTCCAAGTGAATATTTTAGCGTTATTTTATTACAAGTTAAAATATCATCCTAGAAAATTTACCTAATATATCTATGTACAGCTGTTTTAGTTACGTGAGATTCCGACAGGCACAATAACGACAAAAACGAATGAGAAAGTTTTTGTTTTTGTAGAGTTTAACGAGAAAATTTCTCGAATATACATTGAAACAAAATCACGCAGTTTCATTCACCGACTGGACGATTTACTTACGCTGGCCTCTAATGTAATCAAATATGTCTGGCATTCTAAGTGTGTGGTAGCTATATGTTGGAAAGTAAGAAACATGCATGGTATTTGATAGTATCTAAGCACGAGGAATATTTCACGTACTGGCGCACGAGAGTTGGAATAAAAACAATTTGGTAAGTTAAGTCATTTGGCGTGTGATAAAATTGGTATCAGATTACATTTTAAATGAAATTGGAAGCGACATTCATTTTTTTGTGAAGAAGTTGGCAAAGAAATGTATCATCGAAAAACAAAAAACAATTTCAATTATATTTGGTAATTAGTTCAGCAATAAATATAATATAATATATCGAAAAAGTCTTACCAACGACATCTATGATTCAAAATAAACACCAAGCGTATGACATCTATGGGATTGCTTTCTTATTTGTAAACAACAAAGAACATCCGATGAAGGTTCAACAGAATCTAACATTGCAAGTTTTTTATCACGATGGCACTATCATATTTTCATTTCGTTTATGTAAATATTATAGTACATAATATTTATAAACGGGTTTCTTATTTTATTTCATGAAAATATTTATGGTGTGGAACTTCAACTGGACATAATTAAAGTAATAATTAAACAGAGCTTTATTTTGTTGCCATACAATGTTGACGTTAAAAAACATGTATATGACGTAAGTATATTTTCTCATATAAAACAACTTTTCATTTTTGTTTATTGTTTATTTAAAGATACAATGACCGTTACCATATTAAACCCAGTTCGAATAAATTTACTAGAATACAGTTGAATCCCGATCAACCGTTCTCACATAATACGTCTGCCCGGATGGATTGTATATTTTTATTGTCCCGTCAAACACCCATAAGAACAATGTTCAATATTCTCTAATTAATCGTTGCCCGATTTATCGATTTCTTAGATCTATCGTATAAATATTATGGTTCCATCTCAAATATTTTACGGTTTTAGTAGAGAAATCTTTCTATTCATTACAGTTTGTGAGTTTGAGCACTAATGTGCTTTAATAAGCTTATATACTAACCAAAGAAATTAATGATGAAATACATAGTTCCCTCTTTCTTTATTGAAAAATTTCACAAGAAAAAGTTTTTCAACACTATTCGATTTTTTCAACAAATAAGATTTAATTAATATTACTTACACAAAACCTTCACTTACTAGTTTTTGGAAATTAAAAGGGGGAGCATTTTTTTTAGGATTTCACTCTTAACATTAGTACTTTAAGCTGTCCCGCATTCATCGTTTCTCGCATTATTCTTTTATTTTTGGGGTCCTTTGAAATGCGTGGAATCGAGGATTTATTGTACATAGTTCTTAAATAAAATAAAGTTAAGAAGTCTTAATAGTAAGCTTATAAGTAGCTTTTTTTGGTAATGATTTAGCTTTTTTTATTCATTCAAAGATGGTGAATAAAATCTAGATTACAATAATTCATGGAATATTTTTAATACTATATACATGAGTGCTTGTAAGATATATACATATACTGACTTCTATATACAATAATTCATAATATATTCTTGTAGTTGAAATACAAGAGGAACACATCTAGGAACTCTTTGCTTAGTATTTTTTTTAATTAATGAAGGTGAATTTCGATTACCCATAAAGTGCGTCATTGAACCAAAGTAAAAAAATACAATTCACTTCGCTGAAGTGACTTATAAAAAAAAAAATGTCGTGTGAAATGAAATGTACGTAACACAAGATTTCCTATTTTCAATAATTCCACTACCGGACAGACTGTTGAATGTAGGTTGGGAGCATTTTTTAACTTACTTATTTACCTATAAACGCATGTTGTATATCTGCAGATCTAAAGTAAGACAAATAAATAATAAAAGAAGTTCGTTTTATTGTTAAGTTTCATTAGTTTTTTTTGGCCAAGCAATGTCAATATACTTTTCCCAGGAATATACTTTTTTTATTGTGTATAAGAAAATAAACACTAAGATTAAAAGATTTTTGTTTTTTATAATATTAATTATGATCAATTAGTATAATATTAATTATTTTATTTTATATTCAAAAGTGTAATATAAATAAATATAAATTAATGATAAGAAATTAATAAAAGTGCTATGTAAATAATCCATTTGAAAAAATATGATCTATGCGCTTCTATAATGTATATATTACAGTTGTAACACGTAGCGGATCTTTTTGTGTTTTTTATTTTAATTTAGCTCCTATTTAGAGAATAAACATATTGTAACGGAATATTTCGAATCATCGTGTTCTTGGCGAGAGAAAGTAAATACGATGGGATGAGCTTGTTTAAATAAATAAGATCATTTTACTTACTTAAAATTTGTACATGGCGCCTATGGAATGACGTCACGAAAGGGAAGGTGATGCACAATTGGTTTGGGTGAGGGGTAAGTCGTAAAGGGGTGGTAAACCTGAGGTGGGCTGAGGAAGGTCTGTGCCATCTCTGTCAGGGTTAACACATGTTACAAATGAAAACAATAATTATTTTGAATGACAAAAAAAAAAACTGAAATGGATCACAGTTCAATAAAGAAATAGACAAAGCTCATGATGAGTCTGATGTCACACATGTGACTCATGCCTAGTCTTTCTAACTGAAAAAATATTACAAAATTTTTATATGATTTAATGTCACGTTTTGATTGAAAGATAATTTATTTAGATAATAAAAACAAAACATTGAAAACTGTTTCCGCATTTTTATATTTTTGAGATTAGGATCGACATCATCATGATCATTATTTACTCATAGAATAAAAGTTAAGATAAGGAATTTATACGTAATTTGTAGTTAACAATTACTATGAATGACAATTTCAAGATGTAAGAAAAATATTTATTTGTTATCATACAATATATGTACATATAACTAAATTAAGTGAAAAAGTTTAAAAATAAGGTTGTATGGACTTGTTCTTCGTACTATTTTTTTATCAAAACAATATCAGGTTAATGTTTCATTATGAGTTCGGAAATACTATATATCTCATATGAAAATGTTTTTGAAATGTGAAACCGATTATTGTGTTAAGTTTATAAAATTATGGAAATAAAATTAAATATTTTTCAATTTTATTTTTTTTCGGGGAATATATGTATAAATATATATATATATATATATATATATACAAATATTTGTGAGTAGTGCATATTCAAATTCTATTTCAGTAAAAACAAACTCATTTGATGCATGGGTGTTAATAAGTAATATTTTTTGTGTACAGTTTTATTTTTATATAGGCAAAGTTATGAATTTTAAAATTATTAATGCGATGTTTTTAAAGAAAACATTAAGTTTATTGTAAGCAATAAAAAATATTATTATTGAATCAACGATTTCCTTTACTATTTTTATAATAGTGAACTGTTTGAATCTCTTTCGCAATATGGAGAGCTATTTTGTTTTCTTATCATACTATCAAAATAATGTATAGTTATTATTCCGTTTTTATTGAAGTTTCTGCCCAAGTTATAGACATTACAATTAGAAACATTCTATTAAAAATCCATACTGTTTGACAAATACATTGAGTATAAATTATGCTATGACAGTGTTAGCAGAAGTAAAAAAATAGATGCTTCTTAAACTATTAAAGATAAATTATATCCACACACAAAAAATTATAGCATAAAATATTAAATGATGATTTCCTTGTTCGGTTATTTCGACTTTGATTTATTATAATAGTAAGCATCATGTTATTAGAATTTCATCAGTATGGCTACATTCTACTAGAAACCTTTGTGGAATATAATTTTTTTAATTCTCAAAAGTAAAAATGAATAGGGAGTGAACATTGAATGTGTTCGCGGCTGCACTAAGAAGTCTTAAATATTTTGTGTTTTCTCTGCTTGAATAGTGTGGGATGGGTCACCCTGCAAAACATTTCAATCCAAAGATTCTCAAAACTACATGGTTGATTTTGCAATTTAGTAAGATAAAAAAATGTAGCAACAGTGTTTAGAATATAATAAAATTTATACTTGTTTAGAGATTAATAGGACAGTTCTTCAATTAGCACGTTGTATCATAAATTCAAATGATAATACGAAAATGTTGTAAACACAAGATTGACAGATACACAGGACAAGCATGAGGAAACAACGATGGAGTATCTTCTCTCGACTAAGCCGGTCCTCTACTCGTTCCCAGGTCTAGCGGGGTTTACGGTTGTAGCGGTCGACGCGTGCGCTCTACGCCGGTCGATGTAGCACGCTACAGGTGCCCGGACGTCTCGCGCCCTCGCTCCGTAGCTCCGTAGCTCGCGTCGAGTTCAACAGTTTACCGTCGGACCTTAAGCGCCGCGCGGTGTCAAGGTCGCCGCCGGGTCCGACCGCGCGACGTGACCTCCTAGCTCATACCACTGGTGAGTGAAGATTACCATGGGATTTTCTACCTTAACAATAACTAGTTCGTTAACTAATTCTTAAAAAAAAACACATCTGTCTAAAACGAAACTATTCCAAAAATTCTGTGTATCGTCCAAATATCGACCCGTAGAGGTTATCTCGGACTTTTCTAAGATATTTTCTGTCATTTTCTGGTGATTTTAATTTCAAAGTTTACTCCAGTGTATTAAATTAAAAAGTGAAAGTCTAATTTATAAAGTGTGAGCAAACCCGTATAATTTTACGTTAATTATATTCCAGTTAACTTTAATATTTATATTTCAATATTGTGTAGTTGCTTTTTTTATATAAAAAACACTTTTGATACGACTTATTGTCGTTATTATCTAAAAAAAAAGGTTTTTTAATATTTCACGAATTAAAAAAAATATATATATATATATATTTATTAACTTTTGAATTCCATTCAATGTTATTAAATTATTTATGATGTTATTTGAATTGTTAAAACGACTGCATGAACATGAAACATTTTCATTTGAAATGAAATATTGTTCATAAAATTGTGAAGTTGTATCAAAAATAAAAATACAAAACATTTTTTTGTCATACTGCGATAAGAATCGAACGCAATAAATATATATACATATTTATGTATACAGAATATATAGTACATTCTAACGTAAAAGCTCACGAAGCTTAAAATCCGTATTGTCTAGTCCACAGCAATCTGTTCCAGTACACATGTAGAGAGACAGCTTTCCCCATAAGAGTGAAAGCTCTCATAGCGTAGAGACCTGTAGAGTGCTTTAGAAATCACATTTACTAGATTTTACAAAGAGTGCTTATGATGATAGAGCGAATCAAATAATTAAATAAAGGATATAAAAAGGATACTCATGAATAAAGCTGGTAAGTCTATACAATATTTTTTTTCATACCATAAAATATATATAATTTTATCACTGACTTAAAACTAACAAATTGAAGTTTCTGATTTTTTTAAAATCTTATTTATTAATTTATCTTACATTACTTAGTGACACGCTTGTTCTAATAGTGATTTTATTAGGTGACAGTATTTTTTAATAAAGCCGTAAGGGATATTAAAAATATTTTTTCCATTTTATTTTAAGTATATAGACAACGAAGCAGTCAACAAATAGGTTACTGATAAGACGTACTTGACCTAAATAAAATCAAAATATGCATGTCAGCTTATCATCACACATTGAAAAAATATTATATTTGATAGAAATTATTATTAAGATCATGAAATAACAAAACCCTTTAATATAATCTGTGCGTGGCTTATTTAAGGCAACTGTTTGAATTGTTGTTATTCATTTTGACCAATTCCAAAGCTATCTAGTTCAAGTTCTATCAAGGTCATACTAAAATGCAGGTTCTTCAATTTGAATTAGGGGACTTGGACACGGGCGTGTGTGATGTTATTTCTCCTTGGGTTTACATCGAGTTTATTTCTTATGATTTTCCGATTTCTAAATATTTGACACATTGATACTAACTATCATACAAAATATTATTATTCATTGATATGTAACAAATATATTTAATTACATTAAGTGTGTTTTGGGACACTTGTTTTAAGGATTAACAAAATCTATCAACGATTTTTCAATAAAAAAAAATATCTCTTCTGTTTTTCTCAATGTGTAGCTGAATTTTCTAAGAAAATTTTATTCACATTTATTTTACTTTTATACCCAATTTATTATTTAAGTGAAAAAACATTAACACTAGTGAATTAATTTCTTATATTTTAGTACTTATAAACTTTTAACATTCACAAATATTTTAAATATATAATAAAAATTAATTAAAAACGTAGCAGTCAATGTTATCCAATTGGCGATTTTATCAAAATGAATACAAAAAAATGTCTTAAATTATTTTTACATTCAGTCGGAAAAATAAAATTTCATGGAAACTCTTTTGATGCAAATTAAATCACTCTTTTTAAATTTAATAAAAACAAAACTTGTTTCACTAACGCCGCTGACTTTAAATGCGCTTTACCATTTTCAGATATTTACAGATGTTTATCCTATTCAACAGATTTAACTACATTTTCCTAAAATTTCTAAAAGTTCGTACACTTTCAAAGTATATATATATAAATAAAACTTACATGTTTATCACATTGTTTTAATTATACATGGCCTTTTTAAAGATACTATTTTGATTTATTTGAGATTAAAACGAAAATTTCAATGAGTGACAAAAAAAATATGTTAAGATTATTAATCATTTAACTATCATTAAATTATTTGACACCATATGTTTTTTCCATTGATATACATGGTATATTTTTTCTACTTTGCCACTATCGAATTGACAATAGTAATCATATAGTTCATAGTTTTTCTACAAAAAAAGCAAAGTTAAATAAATTTCTTTTTTATGTTGATTAAAATTTACCTAGAAACTTTGAATGAACGCTATTTTTTAAGCCTGTTGTATCGACATCGTACCTGTGGATTACAGTTTGCGACACGAGAAAACAAATTTCCGTTGTGCACGAATCGAGAGCCGTTCCCACACATTCCTAACAAAATAGTGATTTTCAACCTTTTGACGACCGAGAAAATCGTACCGATTAATGATTTTCATTTTTCGTATCATCTAATAATGACAATAGCTAATATCAATTCACTTTTATAACGTTATCCAGTGTGTTCAAAAATAGTAAAAATGTAATTAGCTATTGTACATTTAAAACTCATTTATTTTGACTAGAATTCTTCGACGCTTACACCAAAACAAAAATTCAAAGCTCATTTAGTTTTTCAGAATGAATATATTTATACTAGAAATAATGCGAATTGTCAACCTTATGTAACAAAATAGAAACTGATTAAATGGTGTACAATGCAATCAATATACGGTCGTCACATTGGCATTAAAATGTTAGTGATCATCTTTTTTTAAATTCATTAACTACTCAATTTTATGTAATATCATTTTTTTTCCTTCAAAATAATTGAAAATACAAGAAAAAGATTTGAAAAGAATAAATTTTTAGTAGTAGGTAAAAGTAGTACCAAATAGCAAATTATTTCTGTATTTATTATTGAATAATTTGAAATGTTTAATGAAATGAAACACTGGCTGAATGTTATTTTTAAGGTTGTCACTTGTTTTAAATTGTCACTTCTTGGTGGAAAAGCATGATATTTTAAGTAATAAAAACACATTTTTAGCACTTATTTCCACAATATATTTTTTTTATCAGGACCGGTTTCAGTTCATAATGCTCGCGACCAGCAAAATCTATCCTGGAAATAAGTACTAAAAATGTGTTTTTATAATTTATAATGTTAATTTATTTAATCATTTTTTACTGTCCTGTTGAAAAGTTATGACTTAATTAATATGATATTATCTTACGTATCTCAAAAACAGCTCACACCTACGCTTGTGTAAAATTAAGTCACTATTTTAAATTTAGTAAAATTTACTTTAATAAATAAATAAAACCACTAAGTTTTCTTTTGACTGGTTCTTGGGAAAACCCACTAGAGGGAGTGAATTGCGCAATGTGCGAGTTGCAGCAACTTCGACCTTGGAAAAGCAACTAAATGCTTTCACTGCTTTCCTCGGATTCGTGTGACATGATTCTACAAAGGCCTTTCAAATGTTCTACACCAACAATCAGTCGAGTTTTACAGTTTTCCTAAGTGGTGGTCTCGTGATTTTGTTATGATAAAAAATTCAATTTTATTAAAAAATATTTATCAAAAACAGACTTTTCAAAAATAAAGAAAAGAGAACTTTAAAATTAAAATGGATAAGTTTCCCTGTTTAAGCAAAGGATGTGAGTTATTTTAATATGAATAAACAAAAAAATATTGAACGTGAATACGTGAAAATATATTTTCTAGATAGATAAAATTAACAGCAAGCTTACGAAAAGAATATTTTTGATCAAGCTTTTTTGTAATTGTGTTATTAAAATATTTATGGTTAATATATGAAATTCAAATTGAAATAATTTTATAATTTATGATATCTACTGAAAGTGCTTGATGGAATTTCAATATCAAATTTGAATTATTAAAACTTTGTACGATTCTACACATTTTGTCACTAACGACCCGGGTTTCGCCTTTCGGCATCTTCAGGCATTCTATCACTAGAACTGTCAGTTCTGTTGCATCCGTGTTAGTGAGAAAACATGTGGAAGCGTACAATGTTGTAAAAAAAAGAGAATACAAGTGCATAAATGAATTTTGTTTAAAGTTTGCTATCAATATTTCGCAATAGAAATTGAAATGCGTATTGGAGACGTTCAAAAACAATCTACAATACATAACATATATAAATATAATTTATGATATCGAATGAAGGTGCTTGATGGAATTGCAATATCAAATTTGAATTGTTACAACTTTGTACGATTCCACATGTTTTGTCACTGAACTGAGAACTGAGTCAGTTCTGTTGTATCCGTGTGATAGAATGCCTGAAGATGCCGAAAGGCGAAACCCAGGTCGTCAGTGACAAAACATGTGAAATCGTACAAAGTTGTAACAATTCAAATTTGATATATAGATATGTATATGAATACGTCAACCATTTGGTCAAATAATATTGACTATAAGTTGCTAACTACACACGTGTGAAAATGTTTCACCATTTTTTTTATATATTGACTACTATATCCAAAAATATGATTAGAAGAATTTTATGCAAAATATAAACATAAAGAAAATGATTTTATACTGGCGTTAAAAAATTTGATCAGAAGATAAATAATGTTCGAAAAACAAATATTCCTATCATTTTGGATTGTTATCTTATAATCTGTTAATCATATTGTTTATACGAAATAAAACTAAATACTCATAAATAGTGCAATTTTTGTAGATACATTTTCTATAAAATTTATAATTATTATTTTATTTGTTAATTTTAATAAAACAAACGCTTCTGACTAACATCATCTTACAGGCTTTATATTCTTACAAAACAGTATGGCAAATTCAATATTGTGATTACTAAGTCATTCACAATATCGGATTTATTTGAGTCCAACTCTTACTCAAATAACCCAATACCCTTTAATTGATTAAATGATTAATCATCAATGAAACCTTTATTAACTTATGCTTATAGACCAAACATTATTTGTAATTATGGTAATATTATAACAATTAACATCAATTTTTCCCAACGCTGTACCTATGAGAACATTTGTACTTACGATGTCAATTTCACAGCATTGTAAGCAAACAGAATCACGAACTTTATTTCTTTTTTTTTTTTGCAAACCCTCATAGATCTTAAAATATTTAATGTTGTGATTGAGAAGTAAAATTTATTTTGTTTTCTTTAATTCCCCGTTACATGAATGTAAAGATTTTTTTTTAATGTCAAAGACACGCCCGATTTTAATAATTAGACTAGAAATTCTTACACAACTATTAAGTGTCTGAAGATTTAAATTTTCCTTATAATACTTTGAAACAATATGATAAACGACAATGTATTTCGATTCTTAAAAGCTTTGACGCATTTAATTTAAAAAAAACACAACTTTCGTCTTAAATCAGTCGTAGAACAAAAATTCAACGAATCCTTAAAGTATAATGCTTATTTCTTTTGATTAACAGGCATAATGTTGAGTCCAAAAATGCAGAGGGCAGTTAGAGTGAATGATGCTCAACTTCTTCATTTGGCAGATCGTGCCCAGTACGACCACTCACAGGTACATTTTTAGTTATAGTATATTAATTGATTAGATTTTATAATAAAAAAATATTGACGAAGATTTGCACACTAGTCAAATAAATATTGTATTTGCTTTAAAGCCTACATCGTTATACACATAACAACTCAATAATCATTTCTATAAAATAATTATAAGCGTTGCTTACATAAAATAAGTTTGAGTAACATATTTTTAAAAGCAATAAATTGAATAGTTCATTGCAAAATTTAATGTTTTCCATATATATTCTTTTTCTTTTAAAAGGTTGGGTACTTACACAAGAGAACTGCTGACAACAACAAATGGCAACTAAGATGGTTTGTTTTATATCAGGTGAGTTTCACTTAAAATCACGCACTTTTAAGATAATAATAAAGCGCATTTTTGTGAACAAACCTGTATTATTAATAATATAAAAATTATCAAAAATGAAAAACAGATATCCTGCAAATAGAAAGTTTAAATATTAGTCAAATATAAAATGTAATAGATGTTTGTCAATGCTTTGATAATTTGAGAGCTTTCGTTCCGTTTATATTTAAAAAAAAAACACTAAAAACTTAACAACGACAAACAAAGCAAAAGAACTATCAACAGTTCATTAGCGTCCCTTGAGAAGGTTTGATTTGACCGTTTTAATGCGGCTTTGACGAACCTTAATTTATCACGCATGACATAATTATTTGCGTGCAAAAAACGAAAAGATTACTCAAATTGTAGTTATATGTAATATGATAACAATATAACATCACACGATAAACTATCACAGCAGCTAATTTCCCTATATGTATGTGCTAAGAGTTCAAAAATAAATTCTTGGTCAGTAACCTAAAGGATTTTCATTTTTAGCTTAAAATAAAATATTTTCTTCGGCACTGATTTACAAGACAACTTTATTTAATGTTCAAGATTTCTTCTGTTTTTTTTTTTTAATTTATTTAACAATATGAAGAAATAGAAAGTATTTTAATATCTGACTTGAACATTTTCTTGCATTAAATTAGGTTTACTGCTTCTCAGACAGTTGTTACAAGTAACATATTTCTCATTTATAATACGAAAACGTTTTTTAATAAATGACAAATTAATTATTTCTTATAATATAATAGTTAATTGATAATTTATTTTTTCAGAATATCATGTTTTACTACGAAAGCGAAAGCAGCTCTAGGCCATCGGGTGTCGTGCTGTTGGAGGGCAGTTATTGTGAACGGCTTGGTCTGCGTTCAGCAAACGCTGATAGACAGTTATCGGTAACATTTTTTTCTTATATTAATTACTATCGAAAACAAAAACTTCAGTGGAAACGTTGCTTAAATTTAGGTTGCATTGATCAAGTAAAAATGTATCCTTGCGATAATCTCTAAAACTTTCAACCCAGCTTAAACCGAGAATAGTTCCTTAAAAATTCATTAAAAAATCTATTAAGCATCACACATTTACTTTAAATACACTGTCAAATTATATTCATCCAATCCAATTACGGGTTTATTTTTTCATTTTATTGTGAGGAAAAATAGTTTGAATATAATTATACGTAATTATTAAAACCACACATAAAACAACATGCCTGTCATAGATCAATAAGTTATACAAGTATTGATTAGTGTTTTTAGAAATTCACCCCATTTTAAAACTTAAAAGGGTGTATTTATTTAGAGACTTCAAAAATTTCGTTTTGTACGTTAAATTCTTAGAATTAAAATCACATTTCGTGTAATTTTATCAGATTTTCGATGCGTATCGCGCTCTGTACAATGTGAATATATTTAATATACATAATATAAATTTGGATAATTGATTAGGTTTTCAATTTTTCTTTTTGTTCTTAGTAAAAGAAATTTGACAAATTAAGCAAATGCGGTAATAAATATTTCTTCTATCATATATAAGCCCTTACGTTTTGTCGATAATGTCAATTATCAAATATTTAACACTCACGTTTGTTTATGATATCGACTGAAGGTGCTTGATGGAACTTCAATATACAATTTTGAATTGTTACAACTTTGTACGATTCCAAATTTTTTGTCACTAACGACCTGAAGATGCCGAAAGGCGAAACCCGGGTCCTTAGTGACACAACTTGTGGAATCGTACAAAGTTGTAACAATTAGAATTCGACTCACTTTTGTATTTAATGTGAGACAAATCAAACCATTAACTCTTTAAATCATTTTTTTATTCAAAAGAATACAATTTTCACTCTAAAAAATCTATAAGAATATCAAAATTTGTATTTAACAAAGGCGTGTCCTTCCCGTTACGATTTTATTATTTTTAGATCGAATAAGATTAAAACTCCAATTGAAATAGTTATGGAGATATACATATATTTATTTATACAATTTATCACGGTGTATTACACTATTTTTCAAATTATAAGAATGTTTTATTTCCAAAACCGTTCAATTTGTAACTATTTCATGATTTTTTTTTTTTAAATTAGGTTTATTATAACTTACATATTATTTCATAATTCCGTGCCTGGAACACTATTATACCAGCTATCTAAAAAAAATAATGGCCAGGCATTTTGACATGATACAATGGCATTAGCTTACCAAACTAGACACGTTTAGTAGTTAATGAATTTTCGTGTCCTAGTGTGTATTAAGGGAAGATTTTATAATTTTAAATAAAACATTTTATTTTCTAATTTTATTTTGGTTACAGCATGGAGCGCAAGCTTCTAGTAACAAGATCTATAAAAAAAATATACATATATTAATAATTAATTTTCTAGGAAATTTAGTCACAAGTCAATATTATGGTAGCCTTTTATAATACAAGGATTTAAAAAAAAAATTGTAAGCTTGGTAAATGTGAAATACTACAGTTTTAGTTTTAATTTGCTCACTATCGCTTCTTAAAGGAAAGGTATGATATTTTCGATTATAATAACACATTTTTATTATCAAATGCTTTATTTGATATTTTCAGTAATACTCGCGATCAGCGAAACCGGTCCTGATCATAAAATTTATTCCGGAAACGAGTACAATAAAAATGTTCTTTTATGATTTAAAATAAACTACAGTATTTTATAGTCTTAATATACCTATAATATAATATATAAAGTTTTAAAAATATTTTTGTTTGTGTAACAAACATTTAAACTGCTGGACAATAAATACTAAAAAAAATAATGACATCGTATTTTTAATGTTTTCCATTGATTGTAATGTATTATGTTTTCCAAATATTTTTCTCTTAAAACTTATAGACCATTACAATAACTAGCAGGAATAGCTTCCAAACGGCTTGGATAAATCCATATTCTCCCAAACAGCTCTAACAAAAATATAATATATTTAAAATCATTAGTTTATGACAACTGCCCACAAAACTTTAATAATAAATTTGCCTACATTCAAAGTACGTAAATATATTTTATAACGGGTGAATTGCGCTACAAATCGAATGAATTAATACTCTTAAGGTATTCGTCATTAAAAATTGACAACCTATTGATTATTTTGAAAAGTCATTCAAAGCACTAACCGCATATACAAATAATAATAACAAGAACGTCAACACAATAAATTTTAGAATATTGTATTGGGTTTTGTATGGCGAATGATACTTAATGTTTCATTCAATATATTTTTCATCGCTTTTACCATTTTGGAAAATGTTCAAATGGACAACGTAGTAGTGTTAAGTTTCTTTTTTAATAATTTCCAGTCATAATGTGGAGTAAATAAACTTTTTTTATTTTTTCAAATTTACAGCTGTTTTTACAATGTAACCCTTACTTATAATTCATCATTCTTTAATTAAAAACATTCGGAGCGCATCAGTGAAGTTTATAAACGCTAATTAACATAGCCATTTTTTCGTTTACTAAATAGACACATGTTTTTACGTGACATTACTTTACTAACTTAAGCGATAGTTTGATAAATTATTATAAGCACATTTATTGTATCTAATTTAAATAACCATGCTATCGCTGCTAGACAAATTCTAAAATTCCCTAAAGGTGGATCAATACCATGAAGTTAATTTTAAGTTAATTAAAATTCAATATATGTATCTGAATTTAAATGAAAGATAATGAATAAGTTATAAACCGAATTCAACACGACAAAAATATTGACCAAAGATATTTAATGTTGAATCCAAATTTGTTAATTAAAACAGGATTGTAAATGTTCTGAATTAGAGCGATAATAATTTTGGTATTATAATTCCCATAGAATGATATTGTCAATTAAATTTGCATATATTTTCTCTAAGAGTCTTTATATTCTTATAAACATTATAAGTGATATTTTTTTATATACTAAGGATAGCCAAAATTTTTTCCAATATGGTCAACTAGCATTAAGAATTAATAATTGTATAATAATATATAGCCAAATATAAGTTTCAATCCAAAATGATCATAGATAATACAAATTTTAAGCTCAGTATGAAGCTATTTTAATAACACCAATCAATATATTGTATATTTGTATTGTTAACACAAGTAACATGCTCATTATTGGCTTTACAATTTGTATATATTACCTATTTATGTCGATATCAGAGGGCGCACTGGAAATATGACGCTGCATATTTTCAGTAAGCTTTTCATACGTTTCTTCGTGGTGCTTTCGAGTTTCAAGCAATCTCTAATGAGATTTGGAGAAAATTGTAAAAAAGTGATTTATAAATAAATAATACAAAATGGATACACTACAAAATCTTAAATTTACCGTGGAAAATTTTGTACTGTATCTTATGAAAATGAAAAGAATAATTCTTATGTCGACAGGGGGCGACAAAGAATGGCGGTCGATTTTTTGATCATCCTTGTATCATAATATCAACATGATTTAAAATTCGATACAAAAACCTTTATGCAATAATATTTTTTGTTTAAATGTCTTCAAAATTATGTTTTATATTTTCAGCATTGTTTCACAATATCATATAGAAGAGAAAATCAGCGCCAATATGAACTTCGAGCTGCATCAGAAGCAGATTGTGTTCACTGGATAGATGCGATTCGAGATGCCAGGTACCATAAAAAATATGCCCATTGATTAAAAAAGGACACTTTTTACAAATACGCACCATTACATTTTTCGATCGCCATGACCACTATCACTACGATGTACATTAATTTAGGGTTTCCATTCTTTTAAGTGATAAGAGTTAATTACACACATAGTTGCGTAACTCATAAATATATAATATTTTACAATTAATGTAATTAAAGATAAAATTTATGGATATCTGAGAAATTAAAAATTACCTCTCCTCCGTCGAATTATAAAAAAACGAGGTTTTGCAAGAGATATTAGGTAACCGTTAATACTGTCCAACCCTGTCGTTATATCCTATCTTAATTTAAAAAAAGAAAGCTTAAATTATTGTGTGACAAGTAGACAATTACAATGAATAATGAATAAAAATGTTTTTTTTCAACAAATGCAAATAAAATAACGAAGCAATCAATTTAAGCTGCGTATTGTTCTCACACATTGTTTATACTTTTAAAATATTATTTATAGTTAAACGTGTGGTGTACAACATAATTTTTAATATTCTTAAATCAGGGGTAAATAAAATAAATATTATATAAATGTTTAGTCCATCAACGCAACTTGTACATTTAATAATGAATGGTATCGACTGAAGGTGCTTGACGGAATTTCAATATCAAATTTGAATCGTTACAACTCTGTACGATTCCACATGTTTTGTCACTAACGACCCGGGTTTCGCCCCACGGTTTTCGGAAGATGCCGAAAGGCGGGTTTTTAGTAACAAAAGATGTGGAATCGTACAAAGTTGTAAAAATTCAAATTTGTACATTTTACATTATATTTTCTATCTATAAGCAAAAAAACAGCCAAAAATCATAGTCATAATTATTTTTAAATTACGCCATTGTCAGAAATATGCTTAAATATATTCTCTTTAACGTAAATAATATTAAATATATACATTATTAAAAATTGAAAACCTTAATTCATTGAATATCACAGCATCTTTTTGACAGACGAAAAAATATTTATTTGCCACGCTTTCTAAGACAAAAATATTTTGCAGGTGTTGTAACAAAATTCATAGCGGAGAAGATTAGTTTCAATTTACTCTTCAAGGAAATTTCTTGAAAATACAATTTACCTATATTTCGAACCGACAACCGCTTTCCGTTTGCCGGATTCAATAAAGTAAGATTTCTCAGCCTAGATTGCCGTTTTTCCAGTTTCCAATTACACCAGTGGCAAGAATTTTCCCGAAGGAGTCGTCAAACATTATAGATCAATTCGCTTTATAGCGCGCCCTTCGAACCAGACACTAGTGGCTTTAGTTCCATCGTTACTCTTGCATCCTTATTTTTTTAATCATTTTAATTTTTCTCTCAGCGTTCGATCATAAATAACGTTTGGGCTTAGAAAGTATGTATTTACAAATTGGAAATTTATAAAAAATCGAGGACCTTTTTTTGATTTTGTCTTGATATCTTATAACATTATATTTATCTTAGAGCACAATGTAATAAAAATACAACCGCTATCCTATATTCAGAACGATTATTTATGGTGTATGTATTTATATTCATCGATATTAAAAACTTGGTTTATATATTCTAATGAAAATCTAAAGTTTAATCGTGAATAATCACAATCTAACTTCTCTTAAGGTATTAAGTGTCACTTCTTGATGGAAAGGCATGATATTTTAAATAAAAACGGCTTATCCGTTTGGTAGATTTCATTTGGAAGACATTGATGGATATTTAATCCTAATTCTTTGCCACTAATATGATCCTCAAATCCAAATACAGGCTCCATCAAAAATAATTATGCATTAAATTGGGAGCGGAATTGGCTATAACAAGTTTTATCATCAGTGAGACAAGTTTTTGTGTCATTTTACGTGGCCAATTGTCTAGATTCTTTTTCGGCTAACCTTTTATTTGTGCACTAAGCGTTTTCCAGCAAAGGCAAAGTATTTTTTTGATAAAAAAACTCTTTAAGTCAATTGTTTGCATCTGTAGATGAAAACTCATATTTGCTATTGGTCATTATTTTTAACACATTAATTAATTTGAATTGTTAAAAATTTGTACGATTCTACATGCTTTGTCACCAACGACATTGATTTTACCTTTCAATATCACACAGATGCAACTTTATTTTAAATAAGGAAGTATCTCTAAGTTCAAAATTATTCGACCGCATTTTATTGACAGTCGATTATTATTTGTTGTAGAATGTTTTCATCAAAGACTTTTTAACAGTCTAGTGTTTATAAAACTTATCACAGGCAATTGAGTGTCACTATTATTAAATCAAAAGTATATAAAATATTTTTAATTGTTTGTTCGGATCCTAGCCTAAGGGTCTGTGTTTTTTGTTTGTAATTTACTTCTCTGGCATTTAACCGATTCTAACTGTTTATTGTGTGTAAATTATATTGTATCTGTGTGAGAGAATGCCTCAATATGCCGAAAGACGAAACCCAGGCCATTAGAGACAAAATATGTGGAATCGTATAAAGTTTCAACAATTTTAATTTGATGTTTAAATTTCATCAATCACCTTCAGTCGCTATCATAAATTATTAAAATATTGCTTTTTTTAAATTAGAAAGTTTTTCATCAGTTTTCACATGGTCTGAAAAAATATTTTTTTTATAAAAATCTTCATTAATTTTTTTATTGTTGTTAGTTTACTAGAATTTGATTGTTTTGCTTCTAGTTTCAATAAGGTGGTGCTGCAACGAGAAGAATTAGAGCAAAGACATCTTCATTTGTTACAAGTTGTGGAAAGTGAGAGGACAGCACGAGCTCAATATGCCCAAACTTGTGAAGACCTGGCTGCGGAAGTAGCGAAACTAAGAGCCGAAGTACGGAAAAATATTTTTTTTTCGTATCACTCCTCAAATAAATTTTCAAGTACACCTTAGTAATTCTTACAGCAGCTTAAAATTCCTTTGTATTAGATATTACATATCTTTAATCGGTATAGTCACTTTCTTAACACATGTACAGTTATGTTAAATGGCGTTGTTGCCTCAATATTATTTAGGTATTTAAAATTTTTAAATAATTATTATAAATGAATTGTATAGATGCTAAAATACGTTTTTTTAACTTCAGCTATGTGCTTTGAAAAGGGAATGGTGTCCAGGAGGACGGTCAGCTCCGTCAACATCAGCACATCAGCAACATGACGCTTCAGAGCTAAAGAAAATTAAGAAAGTTCAGGTAAGAGAATCTCATATTTTAAAAGTTTGTAATAGTTCCGAACTTTCAAAGTAAATAAGAATATCTCAAATAAATTTTATTCCGGTTCAGAAGAGAGTGAAGACTCTTTTTAATAATTCAACTACACTTTTAAAGTGTTAACTGTCACTTCTTGATGGAAAGGCATGACATTTTGAATAATAAAAACACATTTTTAGTACTTATTTCCACAATATGTTTTTTGATCAGGACCGCATTATCAACTGATGCGTTGATAGTGCTCGCGATGAGCGAAACCGGTCCTGACCAAAAAATATAATTAAAATTTAAAGATGTGTTTTTATTATTTAAAATTTAATTACAGTCTAGTATGAAGTTCATGGATAAGAATCGTTTATTTTTGTTTTAAAATTAATTTTAAAAACAGTTATTCATAGCCACTCACCAATTTTCATAATCTTGTCAGGGAAAAATTTCACTGTGCCTATTACATGTCCTTTATCTAACAACGAATTTCGGGTTATTAAAAGTTGTTCGTAGTATAATTAACTAGCTTAACTCAATCGAAAAAAGCTTTGAGATGAGATTATAAAGGTGACATTACTTCTTTGTCGGGTGTTTAATAATTAATATACAATAATTTAATTATGTTTCTTGCGCTCATCATAAGCCTGTAACGAGGTTCCAAGATAACATATCCGATATAAAAGGTATTTTGGTATTTCAGAGTTTTTTTCGAGGATGGCTTTGTCGACGTCGGTGGAAACAAATTGTTGAACAATATATCAAAAGTCCTCATGCAGAAAGTATGCGGAAAAGGAACAGGTGAGCAAATCTTTGTAAAAAAATAGTTAAAAAATTGAATATAGCACTAACAACAATATTATTTGTTGATTTTTCAGTCTCGTCTTTCGAATGGTTGAAGCGGAAGAAGAATACGTAGAACAAATTGAAATATTGGTAAAATAATTTTCATTATGACTTTTTATTATTTTGATATTATGATCAGTTTTAGTATGTATCACTTTAAATTGTAATTTTTATTCGCAAGAAACAAAGTTGCTTAAAAACATACTTTTATGGTGAAATCATAAACAAAACATTTTTTTTTCTACAAGTAATACAAGACAACTCTTTATATGTCCAATACCTAGACATTTCGTAAATTAATACTTGTTTACGTTTACCACTAATTTTACTTTTCCTTTAGGTTTCCTGCTTTCTGAGACCATTTAAAATGGCTGCCAGTTCAAAGAAACCACCATGCTCTCACGAAGATGTTAATTCAATATTTTTGAACAGCGAAACAGTTCTATTTTTGCATCAAATCTTTTTGAAAGGACTCACATCTAGAATGGAATCGTGGCCCACTCTTGTACTCGGTTAGAAAATTAATTATTTAAATATTTCTGAGTATTCATTAAATACAAACAAAATTAAATGATGATACAAAAGAAAATATTACGTTTTTATGCTGCCATTGCAATCATATAACAAAAAAATTTTAATATGACGAAATATTTGCGAGACAAATACATATGTTATAAGCGATCTTTTAATTAAGAGTAGATAATAAAAAAGATGTTTCTGCAATCCCAGTTAAAAGGTAAAAATAAAAACACATTTACACATTATATTTGTTTTGCATTGCGTTTTCTATATACACAGAACGAAGGCTTTGTATATAAATGAAGAAGTGGAGAATTAAACCATTTTACTTATAATGATTAATAACATCATTATACGTATAAAGCTCAATTTTTATTGAGCTTATAGTATATGTTAGCTCTTATTGAACATAAATAAGATACTGGACAGAATAAAAATATACAGAATAAAGCCGTACATGAATTATAGAAGCATTGAAAAAGTATTCAAAGTCAAAACTTTGTGAAAGTCTTCATGAATTTTTCAAACTAAAAATAGAACATTTATTTCTAATCATTTTTGACTGTGTACTATATACATAATGACACTAAAGATCTGTTTAGACATTGACTTAAGTTATAGGCACTAGTTTTAAATGTTGATACTGTGAAATGGTCAGAAAATTAAAAACTTTATATTTTTTTAGTAAAAAAAATATCGTAGTCCGTATTTTAAATTTTGCTATAGCAAGAGAGAGACATTTTTTCTTTATGGTTTATAAGTCAGTTTTTATAGTTATATA
The DNA here is from genome assembly GCA_028555115.1 of Himalopsyche japonica. NCBI lineage: Eukaryota > Metazoa > Arthropoda > Insecta > Trichoptera > Rhyacophilidae > Himalopsyche > Himalopsyche japonica. Next base: position 1,689,915 of record JAHFWJ010000615.1, read on the forward strand.
CTGCAATGTTAAGAGGTGTGAAATCTGCCCATCGATTTTGCCCGGGTCCTTGGTTTTTATAAAAAAAATTCACCTTACAGTTGCTAGCCTTAGAAATTAGTACCTTTTCAAAGTTTGTTGATAATTAATATTGACTATAAGAACATTTATAATGATCAATAGTATTACTTCGAATGTCGATAAATTCAACGTGGGCGAGAGTGAGTTTAGACAAATGCTACCTTTATTTTCTTAAATTAGACACTCCGAGATAACTCAATTTACTTCTTTTTTTTGAATATCCAATATTATCTTTTATAAATGTTTATTTCATTTCAAAAACAATAAATTTACAATATATCATCATTGTATTGTAAATGTGTCAAATTAAAAATAGTCTTCAATCTTTACAAACTTCAATAAATCGTACATATTCATACAAAAATACTTAGACCTAAATATCTAAATAAAAATATTAATTTTTAATTATGTTAAGTATTGGAAAATAAATATATATACTATATTCAGTTTTATACTATACTATTGTATATGGCTTAATATGTGTGCGGTTTTATTTCGTACGGTTTTCTCCGCTCAAATAATTATATATATATTTACACATTTATTTTCCAATATACAATGTTTTTATACAATATTAAAAACATTTTTTATCAATATTCAACATTGAAGTATCAACTATTTTTTTTCAATAGAAAACCATAATAAATAGCTTGACATTCAAATGTTAGTTTTGACAAATTAAATCAAAATTGAATGTTTGTTTTATCTTGATACTTGTTAACCAAATTACCATTTAAACATGTGTAAGACACATATTCTTAGCACTACTCCCATTGCCAAAAATTGCGTTAAATTATTGATTTATCTAGTAGTAGTTGGTAAAGAAACTTATACCTTATAATGCATTTCATTGTTTAGATATCAAAGAACATGTAGGTATAATACGTAAATCATTTAGATACCTATAGAACAATCAATGTCGTTTTTTTTGTAACTTAAGTAATGTGCCTAGCTTAAAAACATTACAAGTAATATATTGTAAACCAGCATGTTTATGTTTTAGGCAATTAAAGTCGTATGTAGAATAATGTGTAAACGAATAGGCAACACAAAATTCACAATATTTTGTACCCATTTGCATATTATGCATAGCTACATCCTTTTGGTTTAGTATATTTGAAGAATCTAGATTTAATAGACAGTATTCATATGAGCTTCAAATTTTTTTGATATCTGTTTTCACTTTCAAAAGACACCGCAATATTATTGACTAAACCTTTCATTCAAGAAACTACAGATAAAATTATCACTTCATCAAAAGTTTTACAACATTGTGAAAGTCAAAATATAGCCTACTCATTTTATATTATATTTGATATTTTAAGTAATAACCGGTTTCGCTCATCGCGAGCATTATCAACACTTTCAAGGTGTTAACTGTCACTTCTTGATGGAGAGGCATGATATTTTTAATAATAAAAACACATTTTTTGGTATTTATAATATTTCCACAATATATTTTTGATCAGGACCGGTTTCGCTCATCGCGATCATTATCAACTAATAGACTACAACTTTTACTCAAATATTTTGAATAAATAGACTTGCTTGTAAATTGTATTCGATCAATTTACTAATTAATAGCCAAAATTACATTAATACATATCGCAGTATCACACTTACGTACCTGACTTAGTATTTTGTAATGTTATAATTTTACTGGAAGTACTTCGTATCTTCGTGTAGCTTTCTGGTGGAATTTTTAATAAAAGTGACTCTTATAATCGTATTGTAAAACTAGTCAACTATTTTTGATAAATGTGCTAGAACGGAGTTTAAAATTGTGTTATTCAACTAAAAACAACTGATTTAGTAATTTATGATATCGACTTTGGGTGTTTGATGAAATTCAAAATTATTATTATCGAAACTGTGATATGATCAATGCTCGCCATGAGCGAAGCCGGTCCTTATCAAAAAATGTATTGTGGAAATAAGTACTAAAAAAATTGTTTTTATTATTCAAAATATCATGCCGTTCCATCAAGAAGTGACAGTTAACACCTTAAAAGTGATTATATTTGATGACAAAAAACTTAATATTGATAATTATTTGTTGTGGTGTATATTTAAGCTCAAATATTTTTATGATATTGTCCTGTTTGTTGGCTTGTAAATTAAGCCAATTAATGATTTAAATTAAGTCATTTTAATGTAGACAACGGCTGTCAAATATTCTTTAAGCAACGTATTAAGCTATTAAGTAACACAGCAACAGTGAAAACATTTATTAAGCGAGTAGTTTTAATTATTATTTGAGTAGCTATGTGCACCTTGTAAATATGAAATTTGGAAGGTCGTTTGAATCTGTGAGTAGAAAAATTATCTGGCACAGGTGACCTTTTCGACATGCTACTGCCGATGCTGTCCATCTACCAAGAGTACGTCAGAAGCCATCATTACTCTCTTCAAGTTCTGACCGAATGCAAGCAGGGAGCTCAATTCGCTGCACTTCTTGCCAGACTCGAAGCTAAGCCGGCGTGCCAGGGAAGATCTTTGGAAACTTTTCTGACATATCCCATGCACCAGGTATTTTTAATAAATACTGATATCAAGTCTTATTTAATGACATGGTGAAAAAATAGCAATATATTTTAGTTCCACAATTTTTTTATAAGATATAGTTGATAGCTATTTCGGCTCACGCCATCGTCAGATCTGTGTTTAAGAGAACATTTGCTAGCAGTTTTATTGCTAGCAGGAAATAATCTATCACAAAGGATTCTTAACGAACAAACTAATATTGTCTTCCCCATTAGCCCTCTCCACGGGGAGATCTGATTTGCTTCCGTAATAGATCATTTCCGTGCCACATGTAAACTTATTGACATAGCCGCCTTTTTAGTTTCATTTACAATTTTTGAAAATTTAGTTTTATTGCGAGAAAGAAACAAGCCAGGCCGTTAAAACAGAAGAGAAGATGTATTATGTACCTTTTCCACACAGCTATATATAGATAAGCTCGTTTGAACAAAGTTCTGATGACGGGTGAGCCGATATAGCTATCCACTATATCTTTTACAAATGTTGTAGAACTAAAATACATTGCTATTTTTTCACTGTGTTATAACGGGGTTCTATGAAGTAAATGCCAATTTAATCAGTATCTAATTTAATGCTTTGTACTATTAGAAAAAAACCAAATATTTAACTACAAACAGCAGTTAAGTAAGACAATTGTTGAGAAAATAGTAATCATTATACTCTTTTAAGATATCTATTGATATAGTACGTAGTAGAAATTTTCTTTGAAGATTATGAATACACAATTTGTTCGTGTTTCTAACGTTTTGTGGAAGATAGATATTACATGACTTCACAGATTTATCTTAACTAACAGGTTGCCAACTAAGTAATTGCAGAATTTTTTTTGAAAATCAAAGACAATTTTTTCATGGAACTAAATAACTTTATTCTGTAATGTATTGCGCATTTTGATCAATGACCTTTTGCCATCTTTCAGGAAGCATCATAATCCCATGTTCATAAAACTTCTGGTTTTTATTAGCAAAAAACTGAATCAAGTACGAATTGACATCATCATCATTATTGAACTTTTTACCATTCAAGGAGTTTTGTAAAGATCGAAACAAAAAGTAATCAGATGGTGCAAGGTCAGGACTATATGATGGATGGGCCGAGTGGCCAAAGATGTGTGTGGCCTTGCATTGTCATGATGGAATACAACACCTTTTCGATTTGTCAATTCGGGCCGCTTTTCTTTAACTACATTGTTTAATTTCGTTAGTTGTTTAATGTAGACATCAGAATTGATCGTTCGGTTGGGTGGTAAGAGTTCAAAGTAGACAATTCCTTTATAATCCCACGAAACTGATAACAAAACCTTCTTTTGATGAATATCAGCTTTTGATGTTGTTTGAGCTGATTCACCTGGCCTGGTCCACGATCTTTTCCGCATGATATTGTTGTAAATAACCCATTTCCGTCACCATAAACAGCACATAACTTTTTGTGAGCTTGCGATGCGTTTTTCCCTTTGCGGAAATAAAAAAGCAAAATATTACGAAAATTTTCCTTTTTATTTTCCCTTTTTCAACGGACGCCAAACGAAAACTACGAATCCGATCAAAAAACTTTTATTACTGATTGACAACTGAATAGTCAACTATTCAATAACAAAATGTGTTTACATTTGGACTACGTCGCAAACCTAAAAATTTTACTGGAGCCATCTATTGAAATCCGCAATAGAGATAACTTAAACAGATAACTTAAAATATATAACACATTCATCCAACCACAATAAACTACATGAATTTTGTATCGTCCATTTACAACGTTTTAATGATCTTGTGCCGAAAAAAAAATATTTAATATAATTTTATTGTACAATCTTATAGAGAATTGAATATTTAGTTAAAATTGTAAGCATAAAATTAGAAATATAAACTGTTCAAAACAGGATTAATAAAAATGGAACCATTTTCTCCGATCAAAATAGTGGGTTGTGAAGAAATGTAATAGGAAACGTGAAAAAAGAGCACGGTATTTTATTTCTACAAAATTAATAAAATATATTGTAGTTGATATTTTGGCTCACTCCTTCGTCAGAACTAAGTAAATGCCAATTCAATCAATAAATTTAAAAGTATTTTACAAGGCTTTTTTAATAGTTTTGATATTTTCAGGTGCCAAGATATATAATTACCTTACACGAATTATTGGCCCATACTCCACATGATCATGTAGAAAGACGGTCTTTGCAGCATGCGAGGCAGCAGCTGGAGGACCTCTCCAGGCAGATGCACGACGAGGTATTCTTAGTTGACTTTGATTGACTTCCTCTAACGATACCACAACTCAAGCTTAGCTATAGGTACCTCGAATTATCAAAATCATAAATAAATTTTGTTTGGACTTAAAGTCAACGCCGCGATTGCAATAATTTTAGTTTTTTTAATCGAATATATTTTAAATATTGATGCGATTTTTACATGTTTATCACATAAACTTTTCTCGGGCAGAAACGAAGCCGTTATAACGAACATATAATTTTACAGGGAATGTAAAACTTCTTTGTATTTTTTAATATAAAGTTATGAAAATAATTACCACTATAATGGATATAAAATAAAAATATTCATCACATCAAATTTTAAAATAAATATGATAGAAGGCAATTGTCACATTTTGTGTATAATGAAAATTTAAACTCTATTTTTATTAATCACTTTTAAGGTGTTAACTGTCACTTCTTGATGGAAAGGCATGATATTTTAAATAATAAAAACACATTTTTTTAGTACTTATTTCCACAATATATTTTTTGATCAGGACCGGTTTCGCTCATCGCGAGCATTATCAACTGATTTTACAAAAATTTGAACAATTTACAAACAAGTCTATTTATACAAAACAAAAAATTAAGTTGAGTTAAAGGTAGCAGGTGTACAAAACCATGGGTACAAGAACTAGGAAACAATTTACATAAAATCATACAATATTGATACACTATTTTTATTGCTAAAAATTTACTTATTATTTTATTGCGTTCATGGTTAGAGAGGTAAAAGTTGTTCAATGTAGCCGTAAAAGTCACGGGCTCGTATTCCTAAAGGGGCTGTTTGAAGGCTTGAATTTATGTGTTTTTTTTTTGTATACCTAATAAAATATATAATTTCAATCCTAAATACTAGGTATAGCGAGAGTAATTCACTAACAAATAGTCAATAGACCTTACTTCTTTGTGTCTCTTCTTATTGAAAAATATAAAATAAACCATTAAGAAATATAAAAAATGCTTTGTAGAAAATCTTTTGTTACAATAAACACTTCACAGAACCAATAAGCTCACTTTGCCGCTTAGTTTACTAAATGTATATTTTTTTCAATGTGGTTTTTCAATATTATTGTAAATACAAAAGCTTCACTGTTTTATGCGTTGAATGTATACTTTTTTAATAATATAAAAAAATATTTCATGTTTCTAAGTAATAACTTGAAATTTACTTCCTTGTTATAATTTTTTTAACTGTCTGTAACTGTAAAAGCTGAATTGATCAAAATATTTCGAAAAAAAATTCAACAATAATTAATTTTTATTTTCTCATAATCTTTCAGGTAAGCGAAACCGAAAATCTTCGAAAGAACTTAGCAGTAGAACGGATGATCATCGAGGGTTGTGATATCCTTTTGGACGTCAACCAGGTTTTTGTGAGGCAAGGTGAGGTGCATACGTTTTAGATTGATTATTAAAATTCAATATCAATCCAATTCACACGAGATTTTAACATTATTTTCTAAAATACCACTGGCTTATATTTCGAAATAAAAAAACACGAATAAAATTGATCACTTTCAAATTAAATCACCGATTAAAATCTTAAATAAATTTAATTACAAAATAGGCTATATTTAAAATATGAAAGAATATTTTTTTTTTCATTTTATTTTATCTTTAAATTTTTCTATTCTTTAGATTTACAATAAAGAACAATTTTTTTTTTAATGTGCATCACACATAATTATGCCTGCTTAAATTAATTTAATAAAAAAACATTCTACAACAAACTAATACAATAATTTATTTTAATTATTGAATGAATACTTTTTTTTATTATTATACTGTATAATTATGCAAAACACATTTTGATAATTTGTAAAAAAAAAATATTCTATACGTATAATAGTTATTGATAAATAATTTTATAATACGTCAAAATTTTATTTGATGTCATTCTTATGAAATTAGAAAAAATGTACCTAATTTATTTCATAATAAAAATTTTTGGGACCTATATATTTTTTTCGGTTTTTATTACTAGAAACATCGCGGAAAGTACCCTAGGAGGTAATTTATTTTTCACTATGTAGTTTCAGTAGATTTTAGAAGCCTTTATTGCTTGATACACTTCACCCTGAAAACCAATTAAACCATTCTTTCAAGGTAAAGAAAGACTCAAAAAAAAAAAAAACGACATTTAAATTATTTAATCCATCCAAATGTTTTCCCTTATATATTATTATAGACATGATGTATTTACCTTCTTTGATCGTGTATTTCAAATTTTCGACAAACTAATTGACGATTTTAACGCAATTCTTAAGTCTGCTTTAACTTATACGGCAAAGTTTTTGTACATAAAAATTTGTTTTGCTTTAAGACACATTTTCGTATACACTTCTTTAACTCCTTTCTTTTAAAATGTTGTGATTTATTAGTAGACAAATTTTTTAATATCACACATATTTACTTGTTTTAAAATTCATTTTGAATGAAATAATTCTTAACTCTTCACATTGTATTTATACCTGATTGATTCTTATTAGTAAATTAAAGTCCAACATTTTTAAATCAATATAATTGTATGATTCACCCTGACCAAAGAGTGATTCTCGTATCATTGTAGTCTATACGTATATACTGACAATTTTGTCAAAAATATCAATACTTTACATTCATGGTTAATGCTTTAATTATAAATAAAATCACCGAAAATTTGTAAATACAAAACACAAAAATTTTCTTCACACCACCAATAATAGGACTGGCATTCATTTTTGCTTTTTGCGAGACCGGTTCCCGAAATATGCGGGACTAACATGTGTCTATCTTCTTTAGTAAAGATGTGCAACGTACCTAGATTGATTTGGCCTTCATTAAAATTTACCGTTTAGCCAATTCTTATGAGAATCGTATCGGATATTCATGTCGTACCCATTAACAAAAATTTATTTTGTACAAGAATAAACAATAAATTTACATTTTAAATATATTGTAAAATATTATAAAATTTGTGACATTCTAAAACTATATTTAAACTTCTAATATTAAACCAAATAAATTTGTTGTTTATAGTATCAAACATGGCCAAATCATATTTTTTCCGATGCTCAATTTTAAATTATTTCTGAAAACAAGTTTTGATGCCCACAATTTAAAATTGAACCTAATCAGTATACCTATATATATATATATAATCAGTATATCAACTTCATATAATTGGTGTTTTTTGTATAAAAAATAATTTTTGTAGATTGTAGTAAATGAATCACATGACTAAATGATATTTAGTATCTGTGTTATTAATCTTACCTAACTTAACTACTTAACAAAGCAAATTGGCATTGAAATTGAAAAAAGTGTTAATTTTGCATTTGTAATATTAAATATATTCACTTTTATTAAACATTTTTTTGTAAGTATTTCTCAATTAAAAGGAATTTACACTAAAGATAACAAATCCCTGAGCTAATATAACATTCAGTTATAGAAGCTGTACTATTGTATTTGTTATGTAAATAAATTATTTAAGCGGTCATCTCAATTTATTTTAATTTCAAAAATGACCAAGTCAGAAATTTAATATCAAATAGAGTCAAATCATTTTTTGAATCATCTGGCCTTTAAATATGATTTTTAGTATTTTTGATAGCATTATATCAAACATATAAAGTATTTAAAGTTGTTGCGTAAAAGTGAGTAATTAAACTTAAAGTTCTCATAAAAAAAACTGACTTGACTGTATTTAGTATAAAACGTTTCATTTGTATTATTGAATTCCTTTATATTTTTAAAGGCTTAAATAAGCTTTTTAATCAAATGATTGTTTTTACAAACATATGAATTATTTCATTGTAAAATTTGTATTGCAAAGTAAAATTATTGTTTTGTGTAATTTTCTATTTCAAAAATTACTTTAAACAGTTTTACCTTCATGCACTTATTGTATTTGTCCCAACGAGTTCATTTGTTTACTTCTAACTAATAATTAACTCTTGGATGCTTTTGTGTTTTTACAGTCACACAAAAGCTCATAAGAAAGAAAGCTTAAAAGATAAATATTATATGATTTTTAGAAATGTTTCTGAAATGTTGATTACGCTCAGGTAGCCTGAGTCAGGTATGCGGCAGTGGTGGAGGATCTAGAGGCAGAAAATCCCTCCAGCCGCGACAGGCTTTCCTCTTCAGTCATCATCTAATCCTCGGCACGCGGGCTGCAGGTGGCAGGCTTCACCTTCTACCTGACACAGGGCGTGTGCCTCTCGCTGACGCAATGCTGGTGGAGGACCCTTCTAACAATCTGGATGATGGTTTGTATCTATAAAGAAATTAAACAACACTTTATTATCCTATAGACTAAAAACAATAATCTTGATACATCTAGAAAACATTTTATAATCATGGTATCAACATATTTTTATATGAATGTAAAATAAAATTGCATATCTCAATCTCACAACTGTGGAACACATGTGTATTGAATTTGAATTGTTACGACTTTGTACGATTCCACATGTTTTGTCGCTAATGATCCGGGTTTCGCCTTTCGGCATCTTCAATCATTCTATCACACGGACGCAACAGAACTGACGAAAATACACACCCAAGGCAAGCATTAAATGGCAGCTAAAACAAATTTAATAATATTAATCTAATAAAAATTAACACAATTGTCTGTTATAGTTTTCATTAACGATCTTGTTAATGAGTCATTCTTGAAAGGGTTTTACAACAATTATAAACCAAATAACATAAAAATATAAATAGGCTTTTTTTAATTATTATAGAAATGCTTAGCATGCCTTGCAAGTAACGATCAAACATCTAGTGATGAAAATTTGAAGTTGAAATTCCATCAAACACCTTTAGTCGATATCATAAATTACATGTGTATTGACTTCAACAAAAGATACGTTGATATTCTAGATTTCATGCTTGACCATCTTTGTATCTTATGTGCATATCCAACACTCTTTTGAGTTAAAGTTATCGATTTTGAATTTTCCACCTACATTATTTTAAATGTATATATACCTTTATTCGAATGCTGTCTTAAGTATTTAAAATTGTAATTTTTTTAAATATTATTAATGAGCTTCCAACAATATAGTTATACCTATTTTTTATTTCAGATTCTTCTTCTGTCTGCTCGACAACATCAACAACCGATAGCTATCAAAATAGAGATTTCAAAGTTTTATTCGACAGTAAAGGCACTCAAATATCAGTTCATCTCGGTAAGTATTATCTTAATAACATTTTTTTTCAGCACCCTCAATGATGTTTCTCAATAACTGCTATATGGCTATTGGTCGCTTTCTAACGCGGTGAAAAAACGAACAAACTAATATATTTTCTTCCCCATTAATTAGCCCTCTCCACTTCAGATTTGCTTCCATAATAGACTATTACCGGGCCACATGTAAACTTATTGTCATAGCCGCCTTTTTAGTTTCAGTTACAATTTTTGAAAAATTTAGTTTTATTGCGAGAAAGAAACAAGCTAGAACGTTAAAACAGGAGAGATGTATTGTGTACCTTTTCTACATAGCTTTATATAGATAAGCATAGTTTTGACGATGGCGTGAGCCGAAACAGCTATCAACCATATTCAAAAAAAAATAAAAAATTGTAGAACTGAAATACATTGCTTTTTTTTCACCGTGTAATAATGGAGTTCTACCAAGTGAATGACAATTCAATTAATAGGTCGCTTTCTAGTTTATCGACCACTTTTCAAGAGGTTAAAATATATGAATAAGGCTTGGAAATTCATATTTTCTGATGTTATGTGTACATTCTTTTTTAAAAGGCATTTTATTATATTTAACGGAACAAAACACAACTTGATTCATACAATTTACACATTAAATTTATTTAATGAGCAGGACTGAGTTGGCTCGTATCAAAGAAACATAAATCTTACAGAGTAACTTAAATAAAATTGAAAATCAATAATTACCGAATACTTATGTTATGTTTATCAATTGTTATAAGAACAAAAAAAGAATCCAAAAAACCAAATAGCTATGGGTTGTGTAATTATTTCTTCTTACGGTCTCCATTATATATGTGTATCACCAAGCCAGCTCTAGTTTGACTGTGATAATTTAATACAAATAATATAATATGAACCTCTTGGGCAGTGCTCCATAACCGGTGTGCCACCAGACAATGCAAGGTGTGCCGCGGCCCATTTTTCTATCAGAAGAATCACAGGAGAGCAAAAATAATTATTTCTTAGTTGAAATGACATGACAAGTTCATGAATCTTAAGCACACAATCAATAATATAAAATGTGAATTTATAGTAAAAAAATTGTGTAAATAAAGTAAATAATACATAATTTTTTAACAAAATTGTAAATGATGAATCTTTCGCATTTTTATAAAATTGACTTGTGCTATGCCGTGAAAATTTTAAAGAAACATTGGTGTGCCGTGGAATACAAAAGGTTGCGAAGCACTGCTGTAGGGCATAGTTTGGTTCTGTTTATACTACATATGTAATATCTTTCTATTGAGTCTTCCCTTGGTTTCATATTTTCATATAAATATTTTTATTTTTGTTATGTAATTGTTGTTTAATTTCAGTGGCAGCGAGTGTACAAGAAAAAGCAGCCTGGACTAGCGACATTGTTCAATGTATGGAAAATGCACAATGGACTGAAGCCGGTGGAGGTGGAGGAGGAGTAGGTGTAGGAGGGGTCAGTTCTGGAGAAGGAGGTGGACTGTCCGTAGCAGGAGCTGGTACCCGAGCTGATCCAAGACTCTTTACAGATGATGTCGACATTCGGTTCTCAAGAGCTCTCAATTCATGCAAAGTGCCTCAAATCAGATATGCTACACCCAGCCGACTACTTGAGAGATTGACAGGTAAACAAAGAATCATCAAATAAAATACAAAACCGTCATATAATTTTGTCATATAATTTTGATTTACCATTTTTATTTACCATAATACTATTTTATTAACACATAATTTTAATTTAACATAATACTATTTCAACATTAAAAAAAGAATTATTATATAAGCCTTACCGGATTATGCGAGGTACTAAGTCTTTATTTTAATTCAAAACTACTGTACCGAGTCAAAATATATTTTATTAAATCAACCAAAGGTGCTTGATCAAATTTGAATTGTTGAAACTTTGTACGATTTCACATTTTTTATCAGTGAAAAAATATGTGGAATTGTACAAAGTTTCAACGATTCCAATTCAAAATATATTTATTTAGTATACATAAATAGTCTCACATCTCATTTTTCTTCGATGGAAGACTAAAAGGCTTCAAAATAACTATTTAAATAATATCAATATTTTATAATAAAAGGGACAGTTTTGCTCACTTCCAGCAATTTCATCACTTTCTTAACACTTCCTTTATTCATAGGATTGGGATATTTTAATGTTCATATAATAATTAAATTGAGAAAATATATATATATATAATATAATGATCGGTTAAAATCTCACATTCATTGAACGTTTTTAATTCAAGATTTACAATGGTTTCTACGCTTCAAGTGACATTCACTTATGTTGTTATAGATCTTCGATTCTTGTCTGTGGACTTCCTGAACACTTTTCTCTTGACATATCGTGTCTTTACGGACGGAGAGACAGTGCTAGAAGCTCTTAGACGAGTATTTTATGCAGAAGGTGATCCAGGAGCTACTATAGTAATAGGAACTGATGCTGGAGGAGTTGGACCTGGTGCTCCATCGTGCGAAGTTAGAGCACCTTCCCCAACCAGTAATCAAACGTCAGCCAGTAGAAAAGCAAGTGCTGCAAGCTCGGTTTCTGGTAAGTTAAAAGTAACTTTGCACTATAAAAAATACTATCGCATTTACTGAATGAGTTTATCATTAGGCAAATGCGATTAATCATTTCAACTTGGCATGCCTATTCTAGAAAAGATATGAAATAACATAAGTCAAATCTGCTGACTTTCATGTAGCAACCGGCACGCAATGCAAAAACAATGTTGTGCATGACAGATACGGCTTAAACCCTGGTCCAGTTTCTGAAAAATGTTGAAATACCAGATGTTTTAAATATTACTATATTAACTGAAATGATCATACAAAACTATACGAAGCAAAGAGATGTGTATTCACCAATGGTTTACACTGATTAATGATGTTGGATGTGTTGATTATGGAAAGTTATACTGTACAAATTATTGATTAATCTCTCAAGTCTTCCAACCGTAATAAGAAATTTTAGAGAATGTATGATGAAAGTAAGGTTGCAAGAAATAGTTACCTGGAAATAAATCAAGCCAGACACTGTAAACAGTCATCATGCTAAACAACTGACAAATCGTCGACTACTTCTTGCTGTAGAGTTAAATGAGAACAGAAATGTTTTCTACAAGACTTTCTTAAGACATTAGAGAACTTAATTTTTATTGCATTTGTAATACTTATTAATCATTTAAAAACTATAATTACAAATGCGAATTTTAATTAATTCATAAAAATGCCATGTATTTTTTTTTTTTATTTTCAGGTTATGGTTCCGAACAAAGTGATCGTGACTATCAATCCAGAAACTGGAGATGCAGTCTCAAGAAATGTGAGTTTTAAAGATTATTAACACATAATTACAACAAAAAGGTTAACACAAATTTACAAAGTATATATTACTATTACTTTAAAGAAAAAACGACATTAATTCCGGGATTACGTAATACAATCGCTTCTGAATTACTCCCAAAATGTACTTCATGGATAGAAATCCAAAAATATTCTTTTAACCAATTTTACCCATACTTGTTATTTAACCACAGTAGCTCAGCTTTTTGAGTGTCACACACCCGAAATCATATATAAAATTTTTAAATTATTAATATTAGAATTAATATATATTGTAATGATATTGTTCATAAACACACATGCATGAGGTTTTTTAAAATATCTGAAAACATGCAGAATATCATCAATGACAATGTTAAGATACAAACAGTAGCATATTGTGTTATACATCAATGATTTACTACACAAGCTATAAATTATTCATAATTAAAACAAATATTGTATGCTCACAGTTGATGAAGAGTTGCGTGATCAAAGATTGTCTCCTGGCCCTCCCATAGCTCCTCGCTCTCGAAGACCGTCCAATGCATTGAAGGTTTGTTTAGTGGTGTGTCAATAATTTTTTATACAATTAAAATCTTTGATTATGTAGTTTCTGAAATATTGTGTCTAAACTAAAATACATTTTTAACATTTCTTATGATGTATTTTTACAAAGCCTGCCGAAGAAGACAGCTCTCATCTCACGATTCCTAAGATAATGGCTTCTTCCTCTAGTTCAGAAACAATTACTGGTAAATATAATAAATTTTAATTTATTGATAAGCCATCGAAATAAAAAATATTTTAACCGTAATGCGATTTCCTATAATATAATACTATAATACACATTTAATCCTAATCCTGTCAAGGATTTAATGATTTAATTGCAAAACATTAAAATTTACCATCTGACTGCTAACGTCTCAACTGTTGAGATGGCTGATTTTTCTGTGTTGATAGTTGATACCCAAAAATGTATGAATTTATAGTGGATAAAAACTTCTTGTACTCGCTAAATTTCAAATTGATGCATTGCTTGATTTGTCCTAACAAACTCAATAAGATTGTATCAAACTAACATTACACCCAGTCCTTTTTTTACGCGATACATTGGTTCCAGAAAACGGCGCGTAAAAAAATCGCAACTTTCATATAATTTGATAAATTGGTTCCAAAAATTAAAATATCGCCTGAAAATGTACCAGAAACGTATGAAAAACCAAAATTTGCTCTTTAAAATTCGTGCAAAAAAATATATATTTCATGTCTTTATTGCTTATAAAATATAATGAGACTCTAACAATATAATTTTTTCACTTATATGAATTAAGTTTTAAAAATACACATATTTTTTTTATTTAATAAAAAAAAATCACGTAAAAACGAGTGAAGCGCATAAAAAAATGTAACAGTGCCATCCAAAAAATTCGCGTATAATCGAAATCGCGTAAAAAAAGGACTGGGTATACTCAATAAATTTTTGAAGTCTAGGCATTGGAATATCTTTTAAACGGCTCATCATGGAATGAGTTTGGTGACCATTAAATTATTCAACTATACAAAAATTTATTTAATCAATTAAATAACTTTTGGTGTACTTTTTCAATAAAAAGAAAAATGTATTGAAAATATTCCAAGGATTTATTTGAGAGCATTTCAATTATATTTTTAATTCGATACTATCAAACCAGCACTAATATTCTTTTACTTTCGAAATAATTGAGTTTACCTCAGACTGAAATGATTTTTATTCAGATCATAGAGAGAAAGAAAACATAAGAATATTATTTATTCGAACTGATGTTCATAGTTGTTTTTTTTTGTTTTTGTTAAATGATGATATTATCTTAAAACTTTACATTTACAGGGCCATCACCTCCATCACCGAGCAACTTGAGCTCTGTCACATTAGTGGGAAGTCCAGGCGATCCTGAAAAACACAAAAAACAGCAACAAGAACAACAACCGGCCCCATTTACTCCTCGTCGACGAAGCTCTCAGAGATCTGATATGTCAGATGCTGACGTGTGCGGCAAAGAAGATGGTGATATATGCGAACGTGAAAGGGAAAGAGAAAGAGAACAAAAAGAATTGGAACGAGAAAGAGAGAGTGAACGAGAAAGCGAAAGGGAGAGAGAACGGCAGCAACAACAAGAAGCAGCTTCGTCGAAACCCCGATTGTTGATGAAGAGGGAACCAGACCTTTTACCAACTTCTCCGCAACATTTTTCTGTAAGTATTTATAAATGTTTGTTAAGCATAGTGGAACTCTAATCTATTATTCTCTTTTATTGTTTTCTTACAACACATGAGAATTATAGATTGATGGAGAAGTATGGAATAATCCAGCATTCTCCATTCCCAGATCAATTTTTTTCCTCAAATAATAGGTTTAATTGTATGGTCGCATTACAGTTTTAGCCCGGCTTTACTGTCTATGCCACAAATGTTTTATACATAAATGATTTTATTCAGCTGCTATTGCTATTTCACTACAAACTTGATTCCAGGAGATGTTTTTGTCGAATAATTGTCATCTCATTCACAAGCATGAGTGATTTCATTCAGGCATTAGGGTAAAAAAGCCAGCTCGTAATGCTTCCGCTGATGACTCACCGCCCGAACACTTATGACTGTTTAGCTGTCTCTTAGTAAGATAGTCAGTGTCCTTTTGTGCCTAATATTTCACATCGCTAAGTATTCTGACTTATTATTAAAATCCACCCTATGAGGGAAATTAGAATTCAAGCTAAGAGACTGAAAATAGCTATTTACAATTCTTTCCCATATATATCGTTTTGAAGAGTCCTTTGGAAATTGAAAAACAATTACTCCATTATAATTAAAATCACATTACTTGATTTCAATTACATAGGATCTTCTTAACCCAACATATTATTCGTTAAAGAAAAATATTTTGAATCGAAATTCTAATAATATTTTCAGATTGATAATAGCAGTCGTAGATCATCAAATGAACAATCGACACCACGCAGAGCATCAAGGTAACTAATGCTTCTTAAATATTTCACATTTCATGCGATCACAGCATAGCTTTTAATTGGTTCATTAGGCTTTGCATACTAATATTATTGAGTAAAATTTTCCAAAAGATATTTTATATTTATAAAAAGACAAAATCTATCATAATAACAAACAATGCCTTTGTGAGGATGAAATGTTAAAAGAATGTGCAAAATTAAATCTTCAATAGTCTAAGTTATGAATCCAATTCTGCCTGCAATTGTCTATGACTAAAATTCAAAATTCACAATATGCAAAAACTATATACCATCATTGGTACCTTGGCAAAGTTGGATAAATTGCTCATTTATTATACGCAAGTGGGTTTTTCTTTAAATTAAATCCTAATTATTATATATGTGATTTTGTTTTGACATTTTATTTATTCATTATAAGTGAAAGAAGAGGAGAAGTATCATCGAGTGGCATAAGCAGCTGGTGGAGCTCAGAGAGAAGAGCATCCGCTGATCGGAGAGCTTCTGCAGCATCACACCGATCCTCACTGTCACAACATCTACTCCAGGTACATAATAACATTATAATTTTTACAAAGAACATTGTCTTAAATCAAATATTCAAAAACCCTTCAATAAATAGCCACTTTTTTACAGTGATTTAAATATAACTACAAAGCGATCTTATGATATATTTCTTCAAGACACAATAATTCCTAAATCCTACTTTGAGTTATTTTATTATTTATTAATATAAAAACACATTCTAACAATTTACTGAATGAAATAAATAAAATCCAAGTTATTTGATTGAACTAAGCGGACATCAAATTATCCATCAGCTTGTATAAAAACAGCTGCAGCTTTGTGATTATGTGTTTTTCATTTGACGACTGTCTAATATTGACATATTATATTTATACACCTCTTAATTTTTTTTACCAATTTTCGCTTGAAAATTTACCTGTCAAATCGAAAGCTTGTTATAAAGAATAGAATTTCTGTATATCATTTAGTAATAATGGAAAAAGTAGTGAAAAGTATTAAATAAGTTGTCTGTACGTCCTGTATGACAGACTTGCCGGCGAGAAGCAAGTCAACCGAGAGCTGGAGTCGTCATCACATCCTTTCGACAATCCCATAGAAGGTAAATTTAGTACATCACCAGACTTTAATTGACACATTATTTAATTAAGTTCATTTTATAATTTTTCATTGATATGCAAAAAATACATCTGTTACGTTCATAAAATGTTTTATATTAACTTATATAAATTCTGCCAAACAATATCTTATGTTTTAAAAATACTTTTAGGTCTGCTTCTATTATTTAATCAACATCTTGAAATATTTTCTTGAAGAAGTCATTTTTCTTTAGCTCGGGGAAAGATGCACATAAACTATCATACAATGGTTTTTCGATACTGATGAAAAACTTTTAAATTTATTGCAATTAGTATTTTTCAAAAGTATAATACTAGTTGAGATTTATTTTGTTTTGTCATTATTATACTTTACATTATACAAGAATTAAAAAAAAATCTTAACATTAAAAGAGTTTTGCTACATATTTCAATAAAAATACACTTGTGCGTGATTTCATGCACTCAACCTTATTATCAATAGTACAATTAGTGATTTTAAGTCTTGGTTTCTACCACATCTGCAACATCAAAATCTGCTTAAATAATTCCTCCCATTTTTATTAGAACAAGGCAAATCTTCATACTGTGAGTGGTTTTGAGCAGAAATGAAATTTTGTTTGGATAATTTTGTCACGTCATATATTTTAGTCTGTTCTATTTGTTTTCTTGATACATTTTCATATCATTCCAATATGAAAGGTAAAAATTAATTTATTACATATCATACATAAAATTTGGATATTGACATATTTTTTCTTTAATACTAATTCACAATTCGAATATGAAACATTATTTGACGACTTCAATCGACAATATGCTTAAAAAATCTTAAAAGGGTTTTTATAAATAGTTCATACATTAATTATAATTAGATTTTTTGTCTAGAAACTGGGAACAATATACCATGTTATTTTTAAAAAAGTTTTGAACACGTTATAAAAGTGTTTATATCTTTAATGCTTTAACAGTTTTGCAGACGACCCTTGGTAAGTCAGTTTCCAACCAAATGGATCTTATTTGAGTGGAAACGTAATTAATAACAATAATAATTGTACTTTTTCATTTAAATGTTTATAATGCTAACGTTTTATGTAAATATGCCAAAACTACCCTCGCCTTATATAATTAATTTATGTCCCCTATTAGTATAGTGGCATGGTAGATGGCAGTAATTATCATTGAGTCCTGTAGTTTTTTCTGCCAATAAATAAATGGATTAATGAAAAATGTTCAATGAAAAGGTTTTTTATTGTTTTCAAAAATTTCTAATAGCCGTTGAACTTTCCAAGTTAAAAAAATATAAAGCTTTACATCGAACACAAAAAAATCTTTATTTTAATGAATTTTGACAATAACAATGATTTTGTTTATTAGAAATAAGAATGTCAAAAAACTTAAGGTTTTGTTAAAAAAAATTGAGTCAGATAAGAAGGATATGGGAAACTAATTTGAAAATCAAAAATATTTAATAATTAATTTCAACTCTAGCAATGTCATGCCAAATTGAATTTTTTGTAGTTACCTTATTTTAAGTTTAATTCTCATTTCAAAATACAGCAAGATATAACTGCAGCATTAAAAAAATAACAATATATAATAGTTGGAAGCTGTTTTTCTATTGTCAATTTTTTCAAGCCAATAAAAGGTTAAATGTATTAAATAATATTTTTTAATTGGTTTAAGTATGTAATGGAAATCTTCATATTAAAATTTAAAATAGATTTTACTTAAAATAAATATATACATTGACCGAAAACATCATCTTACGAATTAATTAAATTAAAACCTTCAATGAGCAAGTTTCACAATATTATAACTTGGCATTCTTCACTTCTAAACGACTCAATCTAAAAATATATATCAGGGCCAGTTTTGCTCCATAGCACACAATATATAATTACTTTTAACAGGTTATTAGCCATTCAATTGTAAAATCTAAATATATTTCTTTTGTTTATCTAAGAAGATCTTGGATTTTATTTTCCATCATTGAAAAATACTATCAAAATTGTAAAACCAGTTGAAAACATTGTGTTTATTAATTATCCAAATTTTTTTTCCATATTTTGAAATATGCATAAGAATAAATGAATTAATTTTTCATATATAAAGCAATCAGATATTTACGTTACAAAATAAATATATCCTTCTCATATATGAGTCTCAAATTCTATTGAAGTATAAGAAATATGAATTTTGAACTCAATTTCAAAGTCAAACAATTAACGTTAATATCAATAAAATTTCCCATTCAACCATAAAAAATGTATTATGTATTCATGGTAAATGAGTAAAAGATGTTTTTTCTAATGGTAATTAAAATATCCTTTAAGATACAATAAGCAAATAATCAGTAAAATATTATTTAATATAATGTGAAATATGTTAAGTGCACTAAGTTACCCTTTTTTGTTCATATTAATCAACCTTTCAGCTTTGAAATGCTTGGAAACCCGAGCACGACTGCCTTTCAAGTCAGTGTACCGCTAGCTAGATGCATTTACCTAGTACCTATAAATTTTCCACATCTTATTTTCAAATTAACAATATGTATAGAAAGATGGACTCAAAAAATATTGTAAATTCTATAGTTTTTTTCTATGTAGACCTTCTAAAATCTCCATGTATGGTCTTACCATAAAATGACCTAGATCAAAATATTATTTTATTGTTCACAGGAGAGTAATTTATTTTTTATATAAGAAATAAATATCTTTATTTTAAGCTTAAAACTTTGCTTGCGTTTTGTCATCTTTAAAGAATTAATTTTAAATATGATATTAGCACATTCAAATAATAATTTTGCTTGCATAATATCGGGCTTATTCAATATAGCTTTTTACAACACACTAAAACTAGAATAATTTAATATTGACACAAACGCACTTATGATTTTTTTTTGACTATCAACTTTATGAAACAAAAATGTTTAATAAGAACTCACAATTCAAGTCAAGTTATTTGATATTTGAAGACTTCATACAGCATTCAATAAGTTCAAAGGATGACTATACAGCAACAACTTTTAGGCAAAATTTTACATCAACATTCAAGAGTGATACATTTATTCAACGCTTCTCTAATATTTTTAGGTATTTCTTTTAGAACCATTTGTCTAACCCTTACAAATACACATCAGTTTCGGCAATGACCTCCTCATTGGATCCATATCTCTTTCCAACAGGTACTAGGAGCTCGGGGCTTAATCTGGAAAATAAAAGGAATGTGGAAACAATTCAAAATATAATTCTGTCATTGTTGCGACCGGCTTTGCATCGATATGATGCATTGTTTTGATGAAAGAGCAATTTTTTTTCGTCTTGATTTGGTGCCTTTCAAATACACTAATAATGCCAACATATGTAAAACTCACAATTGATACTTTTTCCCATTATGACACGAAAAACTCAATTGATATTCAGATTTTTCCATAGTTTTGAAAACTACAAGAGTAGCGTCACTAAAACCACTAAAACTTAAAAAAACTAATGGCCTAAATGTCAAGAAATTTTGACATACATCATTTTAAGGTTAGTAATATCTAAAAATCATATGAATTTGTCAATGGTAGTACCATCTACATATATGTCATCTTACAAACTTATTGAGTGATGTGCTATTTATGAAGAAAGTTCAATAAAAAATAAGTCATAACATTGCATATGTAATTACGCAAGGATTTACTATAAGATGCAATTGATTACTATGTTATCCTGGTGTCACACCATAACCATAATCTCTAGTTTTAATTAGAACTATTTCAACTAGATCTTATTACAAGTATGCTATTTTATATGCAACAGAATTCTGTTAAGTTAATGCTAATTCAATCAAAGCAGTGTCACTATGTTTGACATTACACTTTTATGACAAAAACTATAATTTTTTCTATTTTATTTTAATATCATCATAAAACCATTCTTATAAATTAATATTCAATCAATTTCTCATCATACGCTATCGAAATACTGATTCAAATATACATTATTTTGCCGAATTCCGTAGCATTCTGTACTAAAATAGTACAAGTGTACTATTTTTCATTTTTAAATATTTCAGGAGTAGCACATCTACAGCAGCTGCTGCTTTTGCCATAGCTACTTCAGCTTCAAGCAATCCTCGTGATACAAAACACACTCCATCTGCTCCGAGGGACTCAGTTACATCAACAGCCGCCACTATGAGGGTGTTAAATGTTCTAAGGTTAATACTATATTAATTTATTCAAATCAAACCATATTTATAATACTAAAATATTTTTAGTTTATATTGTACAAGAGTGTGATATTTTGGTACTTTGATTTGATTTTTAAGATCTTTAACAAACAAAACAAATTACTATCTTTTTAGCTATGATTGGCTGTCACGTCAAATCATTTTTACTAAAAGTAAATAAAAAACAGCACTAGACGCTAAATATCTAAACCATAATGATTTCAGACACTGGGTATCAAAGCATTCAGCTGATTTTTGGGCAGAGGGTCGGCTTCGATGTGAAGCTGCTGGATTCCTCGAGGACATAGTTTGTAGTCCAAACCTTCTTCCTGCAGAACACAGAGCGGCCGCTCACTTATTAAGGCTACTGGCTAGAGACGAGGAGCGCCGTCCTGATTTGAAGGCTCTCCTCTCTCCGCCTATTGTAAGTATAAGTTATAAAAGAACTTTCAATAGGGATGCTTGAAATCTGTGAAAATGTAAATAAAGCATGTGTGTGAGAAATTCACAATTTTTTTTTCCATTTGAAAGTATATTTTATAGTGTTAAGTGTGTAATATAATGTAATTCAAAGGTCCACTGCAGCTTTGCTTGGTGGCACTTATTTGGGAGGCTCACTTTTCAATGACTGTGGCATAAATCTGGCTGAATTTGTTGGATGATGTTTATTATGTTGACTTTGAGGTCATCAATTGTTTACACTTTGTTTGCAAAGACATAAACAATTTAAGATAAACCTTATAGAATAAATCTAAACGTGTTAAATCACATGATCTTGCTGGCCAGTTTACGTCATTGCCATGCGAGATAACCATGTCCTCAAATTGCTTGTGCAGAATGTCCTTCCAAATTTGATAATTTACACACATTGTTTAATGCTCTAACCTTCCATGGTAATTTTCTATACTAAACAATTGACAACAAATTTGACAGATGTCATTTTAACAAAATGGCTGCCATAACCTAACAAATTTGGACAACTAACAAAAAGTGTTGTTAATGAAAGTTCCTTTAGTTATAAAAATTGACTAAAATAAATGTAATTGAATATATAATTACATTTTTAAGAAAAAATAATACTCGATATTATGAAAATTTTTACTTCAACAATCTTTTGGTTTTTTCAGTGTCCCAGTAAAGAGAGCATAGAAACATTGTCAGCTTTGGAAATTGCTGAACAGATGACATTTTTGGATCATCAAATTTTTGTTTCCATCAGAAGCGAGTAGGTATTATCCAATTATTTTTAACCATCAAATACAGAATTATAGACAGATTACTTTTCATCAAATCAACTCATTATTTATAAACCAATCATTAGTAATGCTCATTTCACTACAGAATATTAGTTGAGTCATAATAAATTTTCAAATTCCTCAGCCTAATTAACTCAATCTGTATTTAGGGAATTTCTTGGACAGGCTTGGATGAAGGCAGACAAAGCTGAACGTGCTCCTCACATTCTCGCAATGACACGACATTTCAATCAACTTTCAACTCTCGTTGTTTCAGAGATATTGCGAAAGACTACTCTCAGTGGTAAATAGTACAATAAAATTCTTTGTTCTATTTGTTCTGTTTATTCTTTGACAAGCTGTCAATTTAATTTTTTATATATTTAGGTGTTTGTTATAAATAAACAAAAATAAGACATGATACATGTTTAAAATAGATAATTATATGAGATCATCATACAAATCAAAAATTGTCAATTTCAAAAATGGAACACATATTTGCCAACAAAATAATTAATTGTGTAAAGTAATGATGCTCAAAAAAATTATAATCTTTATTTTGCTACAGTGAGAAAGTAAAATTGCTCAATAGCTGACAATAGATATATATATATATATTTAACAAAAAAGTATGTAAATGTACATTTCATTTAATTTCGAGAGATTTCAATACTGCAACACTTTGTCTAAAGTTTTTAATTTATTTAAAATTTTTGTTTCATTCACATTTATAGGGCGAGTAGCAGCCATTGAAAAATGGGCAGCAGTTGCAGATATATCCCGTTGTCTTCACAACTTCAATGGAACTCTTCAAGTTTGCGCAGCTTTCACCAATACTTCTGTTTTTAGACTCAAAAAAACATGGGAAAAAGTTTGCAAAACAGTATGTTTTGTTTTATATATATATAGAAAATGTGAATGTGTATATGATGAGGATAAAAAAAATATATTTCAGATAAAAAGCAACTGAGTCACTTCAAGAAATGTTTATTTTTATTTCATTATATTAATTGCAAAAGCTTAAAGGAAAAAAGTGAAGAATGTATATCATAAAATAAAAACAGTAAATTGTAATTTAGCACATTACGCAATAAATTCCTGGTATGAAATATACATGATATCACTACTGATGAAATCATATGATTTTTAGATACTACCAATCTTCAAATGATAATAGATTTATGGCTAAGTTTTCAACAGCAGGTATTGGCAATGTCTCAAATTACTTCCAGCCCACCCAATCTTAAAAAATAGCACAGTTGTAGTAATAGTTAACCAATAGTTTTGAGAATATCTGCAAATAAATCTTTTTAACACATTGGAAAAATATTCTAACCAAGTCTTTATATTATTAACCCTCAAACTGCTAACTGTTGAGATGGCTGATTTTTCTGGGTTGATAGTTGATTCCCAAAAATATATGAATTAAGAGTGGTTAAAACTTTCTTGTAGTCACTAATTTTTGAGTTTATGCATTGCTTGATTTGTCTAGACAAACTCGATAAGATTGTTTCAAACCAATATTATTCAATAAATTTCTGAATTGTAAGTGTTGGAATATCCTTTAAATAGCTCAGCAGAGAATGAGCTAAATTTCCACTTTTTACTAAGAATGTTTATCATAATAGCCATGAAATCCATATATTTTCAATTTCAGAGCAAACAGACCATTGAAAAACTTCAAGCTCTAGTTTCATCTGATGGAAGATTCCGAGCATTAAGAGATGCTTTGCATAGGTAATGTTTTTATTTAAAATAGTTCCAAGAATACAATAAAATAGATCTAGCTTCGTTAATGATATTTGTGAATACTTTTATGGAATTGATATTCTTATATTATATTTCAGATGCGACCCTCCGTGCATTCCATACCTTGGATTATATCTAAGCGACCTTTCATTTATTGAAGAAGGTACACCCAACTTCACACCTGAAGGGTTACTCAATTTCTCAAAAATGAGAATGGTTAGTAAGACTTATATGTAAATTGATTTTGGATTCTTATATATATATTAGCTACATGAATTGATGACTCATGACAGAATAATACTTTATAATCAGTTCTAACTGAGCTTGATTAGCTGAAAGTAGAGAATTCTCTCTTGTGAGAAGTCTTTGAGAAAACAGCACTTTAATATACGGGAACCTCATACTACAGATAATTCATCAAACACTGCATTGTACCAAAAACACTTTTATTGTGTTCCAAGGGTATATTTCACCCCTCATTGCCTGTTCATCTTACATGTGGTGTGTTTAGTGTCGACAATCTTCTAATTCAGCTGTGTTAGAAAATGACTTTTGTTTTTATGTAAATCTTTGACTCTTTATTGCTTGAAAAGAGTCATAAACACTTTAATTTTTGCACGTATTGTTTATGCCAACTGGCTAATATCATTTTGATATAAACTTTAAAATTTAAAACACAGTCAAGCTCCAAAAAATCACAAATCAAACCAAATATTACCTCTAAATGTTATTATCTCACATATTTAGTTGTCTTTATAGAATATAAGCTATGTAGAAGAAGTCATTCAGTCAGATCAGAAAAACACAACTATTTTCAGTATTCAGCAAATTTTCAGGTCGTAAAAGCTGTGCACTCTAAAGCATGTCGAAAAGATATACTGCCCTCATAAACATAGAGGCAACTTTTTACAAAGTCTTGCTATACATAATGTAAATATATATGTGATTAAAAATATGGTAGACTGACGGGAAACCGTATAACACTGAAATGTATTTTAAATAATTTTATTTCTTGTAGATCGCTCATGTTATTCGAGAAATTCGACATTTTCAACAAACTCCCTACAAAATTGAACACATACCAAAGGTAATGTTTATTAAAATGCTTTATTAATATATGAAATTTATCTCTTGAAATTGTATTTACTTCTTTAAGTATAATGCTATTCCACCAAAAATTGATAGTAACATTTTATGATAATGAACAGACAAGACCGAAAATGAGGAAAAATTATTTTACAGGTGTGTGGATATCTACTAGACCCGACTCTGCACCTTGAGGAAGAGCGTCAATATCGTCTAAGCCTTGAATTAGAGCCGCGAGCTACAAGAGTGCCTCTCCCTCAGAATATGTGAAAATCAGCCAAATTTGACAGAAGACACAGTCAAAGTTATAGGTTAAATTAAAAATAGTTCACGAGTGTGGATACAATTAATAAATTCATTACAAAGTGAAAGTTACTAAAACAATAATAATTATCAAGTATACGGCCTAAAATAAACAATAATTATAAATTGTGATCAATAGTAACTGATCCTGCATGAAATTTGTATTACGATAATTCAACCCCAAAAAACATTTGAAGTAATTTATTTTATACTATCACAAAAATTGTTATGGTTCACACTGTATTTTTAGAATCGCTCAAGCTCTGCTTAAATACGTAAATATTATTTTATCCCGTAAACTTTTAGAATGAAATTGTGAACAAGATAGCCAAAGACAATCTTTTTCTCGGTGGATTAAGTATAGAGATTAAATAAAGTTGTAATGGTCTTTTCAATATTACTACAAAATTATTTTGTATTTTAACTCTAATTCTTTGGGTGTTATGATTATTGTAATTATAAAATGCTGAGATACACCTTAGGAATGATGTACAGTATGAATCAATATATTGTAGAATCGTTATTTTGTATTATATTACAAATTGAAAAAAAATGGTTATTAAATACGGGAATGTGCTTAGAGTCTAGTGTAGAGCATTAAAAATATATCACCGTCAAACATATTTTAAATTCACCACACTTATGAAATTTTCTCAGTCTTAAAAAATCTCCCAAAACTGTAACTGTACAGTTATACTAAGATTTCATAAAACCGTAGAACATTTTACTCTGATCAAGTTATTAATTGATATTAACTATTTCTTCAACAATATCAAGTGCACAAAGAGTTTCAGTACATTCTTTTGAAGTATGAGATAGTAATGAAATTCTAACAATTGTATAATGAATGGTAAAAATGTTCAGATATATTAATAAAGATTTAAAAATTGTATGCACCTTAGCACTGTGCGTATGTATTAAGCCATAGCTATAAATAGTTATGTTAATTGTTAATATATATTAAAAGTTTAATTATAATAATGAAATATTTTAAAAAGTGCTCTTCGTGATTGCACATATATGAATGATAACTTAATACATGTAGATACTCTTGAAATATTTAGCGACTCTAATTATGAAACCTAATAATATTATTTATGAGACTTCATTTTTACGTTATATTATTAAATGTCAATCAATCAACGCATGGTTTGTGCAAAATAATATTAAAGTGGTTTTCAATCTTTCATTACTATATATTACAGTTTGCTTAAATTTTCACAATTTTTTTCACCCATATTTTATCACTCAAAGAAATAATTCATTTTTGTTAGTTATACGATAATAAAACCAGAGTTTCAGCATTAAGGTCTACAACCATAGTTTGTCAACTGGTGGTAGATTTTTGGGTGGTCTACGATGTGATATTATTTCGATAAACATCAAATTTTATGGATTTTAAAATTATATTTTTTTATTACTGTCTATTTTAATATTGTTACATCCAAATATGGTGTTGCAAAATTTATTGTTTTGAATAAAAAATCAATTGTATAAATATTTATTATATTTTTCCAATGTTGATGGCCCGCAAAACATTTTTGGATTTTTTGATGGTCCGCGGATATAAAAAGGTTGAGAAACTATGGTCTACAATGGTTTGCGTTTTTCATTTTTTTATTTGAAATGCCTACACAAAAGTAAAAAATTGTTTAACTAATTGACAGTCACCAATGAGCTTTCTAATTTTTTTTACTTGGCGAGGGATGTCATTACAAAAACAAAAAGTTGAGAAAAATTACAAAATATTTTTGATGAACCAGAATCCAACACTCAGCTTGATAAATAAAGCCGTAAAAAATATTTTTTGCATTGTTCTAATGCACATATTCTTTAATGTACAAAATATAAGTAAATACCTTACTGTAAGATAAAAAAGTAAACATTATTCAGATCAAAACTCTCACAAATTAATTTTGCGTCACAACAAAACATTGTTGGTATTTTTATATTATTTTGAACCTGTCGTTTCGTTAAAATATTATAAACGAGTGTTAGAATTTATTTTTATGATTTTAAAGTAGTTTATATTCATCAAGAGCTCAAACTTTAAATTAAAATTTAGAATTAAGAAATAACTCTTATGATATATACGGGAACTTATTTATGTTTCTTCGATGTATTGATTTTTTTAATTGTACATAATACTTTTTAAGCTAAGTATTTAACTGACAATCTTAAAGCACTGAATTTACACATATTAACATAGAAATGAAAATATTAGAAATTAGCATTCTTCTGTGCTGTTTGTATTTTATTGGAAAAGCACACAAACTCGAAATGTTTTAAATTGCATCGTAAAATATTCTCTTAATACGTTTAAAATGTTAATTAAATTTTGATGCATATTCATTTCAGCTAGCCGTAAAATAAAGCTAAGTAATATTTTAGATATTGTGTAAATAAGCATCGATTGAAAAAACGTAAAATGGTTTGCCAGTTGCCATTTTAATAATTATTATATTGAAAAATAATATCTGGAAAAATATTTGCATAAGGCTGCCTTAAGGATAATGATGGCGCGATTAATTGAGTCTTGATATTTTAAAAAAATTACTTAGCTCTATCCATTAAATATTTTTATTTAAAGAAATTTTGCCAATCTATTTTATTAAAACTCTACTATGATAAATCATTAAATGACATCACAACTAATGAGATATGCCTTCGTTAGAATTAAATATAAGACTATATTTAGAAAAACCTTGCAGGCGTACTACATGTTTTCCTTATATACTCAAGTAGATTTGTACAAAAGCACTCATATCAATCTACAATAGAAATAGAAGTGTGTCAAAATATTTTATCAATATTTAAATAATAGTTGTTAGTATAGCCATTCTAAAAATAATGAATCAATGTGTTACCATTATTACATGTTAAGCAACATATTTTTCCACTTTTGAGTGTTTCATGAAGTATTGTATTTAAATTTAACAGTATCATTAACTCATATATAAATATGCTATGTACTACAATACATTCACTTCGAAAAAATCTGTTTTATAATAAAGATTAAAAAAACATCTGCAATGAGAAGATTCATGAGTAAAATTCAAAAAATGCGATTGTTCAGGAAGTAAAAACAAATTAAAATTCTTAAGTCATATTTTCGATAATAATAATTATAATCTCTATATGGTTAGTATTTTTGCTATTCTATCATCAGTCTTAAGATATATAACAAATGCCAGTTCTTGTGGCAACCATTAAATATTTGGAATGTTTTTTCATAGTTGATTTAAAATGATGCAAAAATGAAGTTACACTCATCCCCCATATCCCCCATCCCCCATCCCCCATCCCCCAGTCCACCCATTTATCAGTTTGGTTTATTAATGTTTTCCATAGGTAAAAAAAATATCTATAAAAACATTTATGAAGATAAAATTAAGCATTCGTTATAACACTTCTTCCATAAAATAAAATTTCATTCATAGATGTACCACAAATAAGAACGACATCTGTAAAATTATCTTTGAGCATATAAAGCTTTTACTTTTACATTCATTTAAAGTAAACTAATTAAAAATATTTACAATAGTTTTAAAACAAAATTTTGACAAAATCTATCAAAAACAGGAAAATTTTTAGTCACAAAATCTTTTTTCATATCATTATTATTTGGGAAGAAATTGAATCAGTGTTCTTTGTAATTATTTTTTCTACTTAACTCAGCCTTCAAAGGCTTTTGAGAATGGCAGTGATAAACATGATATGGTCAACAGATTGAAAGAAAATATAAAAATCATTAATTTGTAATTTAGACTATTTTGGAATATTGTTATTTTGTTCTTAAGGAAGATATTTGTTTCACTAAATATAACATATTACTAAATATACATGTAAATTGCTGTAAAATGAATTTTTTCCAGACAAAATTTAATGATTTAAATAAAGATGTTTATGGAAACTACCCATTAAGCTGGTCAATGAAATCAAATTTTTGTACCATAGATATTTGATTCAAATATGCCACAATGTAAAATTTTCAAAAATAAAATCATTTTAAATTATATATCCCTGAAATTTTGCAAATATTTTATAATAGTATTTGCAATGCACAACAATTTCCGACGAATATTCTTGCTCCAACTGTTTCAATAAACCCCATCATATGCTTATGCTATAATATTATATAATATTTATATATCTTTAATATTATGATTTCTAGCCATTTTAAATCTGGCTTTTCAAATCCCTTCTTTTTTCTTTATTCTCAAATTAAATCTCTACCTTACTGTGATTATTACAAACGGTTCAAATATATCATGAAGCATAACGTTCAGTTGCCTTTCGAAATTACCCATAGAATAGGTTGAATTCTGATGTTGGACCTAGCCTTTTTTATTTATTTTTTTCAAATATGTTGATTATTGTATAATAATATACATATAAGTAATAGGAATATTACAGAAATCTGATTCTTTATCAGTGCACTGTAAATAGGATTGACTTAAGCGAGTCTCTTGTTTATCTATTGGCAGCCTATCGCCTTCTTTGCATTATAAGATTTATCAAATCAGAACTCACATACATGGAATAGACGTAAAGGCTAATTCATGGAAACCATAAATAAAATAAAAAATATTGATTCATATTATTATCAGCATCATGCGATAATTATATTATCAATAAATAATTATATTGCTATCAAAAGTAGAACAAATTTTTAGTCAATTATTTTTTAAATGAATAACGCTTATGTGCATGTAATAACCTTTCGGTATTTTTGAACTAATTCCATCATTCAATTTCAATACTCAACACAGTGTTCCGAGGTAAAATATAAATAAAATTTCACTTCATCACTTCTAATGTGTCAACATTCATTTCATTATGTAAAGGCATAATATTTAAATAAATAAAGCACCATTTCATTTTTCTACTACTATATTTAAAAAAAGATGTCAAATCCTGATTGGAATAAAATAATCATTTTGGAATTGTCAACTAATACTGAATATAATTGAATAATGTTATATTATTAGTAGTATAGGATGCCATCAGATAATCCTCCATGTTATGCCAATGGATATGTACAATCAATATTTTCGAATTGATCACCAATGCAATAAACAAGGATATTCTTTGACTCAGTTTAAAAATTTAACGAATAGAAAGAATTATACTGTTAAAAGTTTACATATTTTATGTTTGTGTTGATGATTTTTGTCTATTGATCCGAAAAAATGCTTATCAACTATTTAAAAGATCTTACGCAATGTTTCATTTTACCATTGATAAAAAATTGTAAAATTTGTGAAGGGTTGGTAAAAATTATTATCTAATGAATAAATTATAATAGGAAATTTCATGGAATTGAAATACATGGCGAATTAAAACTTAAGTTTTCAGTATGAAAAGAATGCTTTAATGATAATTTTCATTAACGTGAATAAGTAATATTAAGGTTTCAATTAACTTATAATTGTTATGTAAGCTTTGGCTAAACATACACTGTTTTAAGATCAATTTTACAACAATGATAATCAACATATCTTTCTGAAAGACCATAAAATTATGAACGAATATATTTTTGTAATGTGACAGCATGATAAAATAATGTCTTAAATTTTATCGAAAAATCACTAGATCTTTAAATGAAACTTGTAATTTTTTCTTGATTTTTTTCTTTAGATTATTGTGAATTATTAATAATTAGACTATAGTGGTGATAGTTAAAATTTACAGTCAAACATTTGTGGAAACTTCTTCAAAAAAATTGATAATCTAACTTATACTAATAAGCATTCATTATTAACATAAACACAAGCATTTTTTTTTTATTTAATGCATTTATTATTTCCTCGATTGAGTCCCATTATGCTGAATAACAAAAGAATTTGAATAAAAAAAATCTATAATGCGGTGGCAATTCATAAATTATGAATATTTTTTTTATATTGATATATCTATAAATTTGTCATAATTTCAAAGTTTAGCTATTACCAAAGTAGTTTCTAATATAATTAGGATAATGTGACGACAAAAAGTGAGAGATGTCATTGTCTATATGTCAAAATTTGACTATGTAAAGAAAATATATATTGCCAAAAAAATATAATAAAATTAATATTCACTGGATTTTAAAATTGATGAAGAATCTATTTAAAAATGTGTATTATTATTGAAGTTGAAATTTTTGCAACAATTGTTATGTCTACCTCAGAAGAAAAAATAGCATCAATATATTTTATTAAATTGGTTTAATTTAATAAAGACTATCAAAAATAAAATGTATTTAATAAAAAATAACAGAGAACCGTTTTTATATATTCAGCAAATAACCTATTGTGAGACTTATTATTTGCCAAAAATAAATTATATTCATCTATCAAATGTTTATTACATATATTTTTTGTGATCTTTAAAGGCTTTCAGTAAAAAAATCTGATTCTAGGAAAATGATGGGTCATTACGTTATGAAAACATTAACATGGTTAAAAATGATATTACATAACGTTATGACATCAATATTGTTTTAATGTCTTTCGACCAAAGTGTAAAATAAAAATAATTATAGCTGTTACAAGTATTATCATTAAAAAAAACCTTCCAAAAAATCATGTTTTTTTAATTGTTTTTTTTCAACTTTTTTCACAAATTAATTAAGTCCCAATAGTTTTTTTTAAGTCAGGTTTAATTTGCAATGTAAGTAAATAAGGAAATATTAAATGCAAGATTTAAATTTTTCTTCTTTTTTTATGGCGTATTTCAAATGTTTGACTAAGCCATTGTTTCTCAACCTGGGGCCATATACAAAATATGTTTTCTGTATTTTGAAATAAAGTTTGATTTTTAATATGTACTTTTTTTCCACTTAACTATGTCATGAAAGAAATTCAAAAAAAAAAAAAAAATTTTAAAACAACGTTTATAGAGTATTAAATTGATATAGAAGACATTGATCAACTATTTCAAAGTTTTTTTGTAATCTCTTGCCACTTTGACAACTGTCAAGTTTTCAGAGACCTCTCTTATGTATCTCCGCCCCTAATAGCAGAATAAATATTAAAACATCAGAAAAAATGTGAATTAAATTCGTTTTCTCATACATTTTGTATGGAAAGGTTTTTTTGATGACATATTGAGAACTGATTTCGATGATATTTTTTTTTGTTGATATGTGACCTGCACTGAGGTGATTTTGCGTATAATCTCATTCTCTCTTTATTCATGTATTCTATCAGTTGGTAATGCTCGCGGCGAGCAAAACTGGCACTGATTATAAAATATTTTGCATAAATAGTGCAAAAAAATGTCTTTAATTTTTAAAAAAGCTATTATATATGGAAACACTATTTTCAATTTGAGCAATTGCGATTAGCTGTCAGTTTTGGCGGTTCATAAATTCGTATTTTGAAAATATTAATCAATTGCACATAACATTAAACGATAAAGTGATTATTTAAAAAAAATCTAATAAAAAACTGAATGTCATATAAAATTCAATGTCAGTGCTGAAATCATATTTTTTGTAATCTACTTTTTTATCTCCAAACAAAATATTCTCATAATATTTGCTTAAGGTTTCAGCAATTGAGCCATAAATCTCGTTTTTTTTCCATTGTTTTATCCTATCATGTTAATTTGGCAGTGAACAACTGGAAAAACATTGCTTAATTCTTCCTTGCCTTTTTTCAATTCGATATCTCCCACATGTCACAACGAGATTATGACTTAATCTATCATTCATTAATTTTAATAGGAACGTCTTTTACGAATAACAATCATATAACAATGGTAATCTTAAAACAGTGGGTGTCACACGCAATTAGCTATTTTAATAGAAAGTTATGAAACCGATTGCAGATAATTTCAAGTAAATGATAAATCTAATTTATCAAAAAAAGAACAATACAGCTGTCAAAAAATTAAAGATGGCTATTTTACGTATCTGCTTTGGCAGTTATTTTTCTCGTATTATGTTTCCTATTTTCGAAACATATTCCTCCCCAGTATTATGTTGGAGTATCTTTTAATATTCTTTCAATCTCGAGTATTAGCACTATTATTTCTTTTTACAATAGCAGATGACAACAATAAAACTTGTCGATCGTAATTATAGTGTAACGGGCAGCTTATGGACTAGGTGAAAATTCACACAGTGGCCTCTTACGTCAGTGGAGTTAACCGGCATGTCACTAGAGTAAGCTCGCGCTAAATTGGTTAATATTTATATTGTGTGTTTTTAAAGAAGAATTCGATTGAACACGAGTATATAACTACCATTTTTTCTTTTTTACAAGCATACAAACCAATCGCGTGAGTCTAACATTAGCTAGGACTGACTGATGCAAGTCACAATTTTTGAAAATTTTTAT
Source organism: Himalopsyche japonica (assembly GCA_028555115.1). NCBI lineage: Eukaryota > Metazoa > Arthropoda > Insecta > Trichoptera > Rhyacophilidae > Himalopsyche > Himalopsyche japonica. The sequence continues at coordinate 1,724,344 of JAHFWJ010000615.1, forward strand.
ACAAATAAGGGTATTGTTCATAATATAATACATATTTGTTAACATTTTCTACCACTCGCTTTCCAATTATTTTTACAGAAATTAGTTGTTATATACCTACACACAAGTATTTCTTCCTAATTATATGACTCGTTCTTTAACTGTATTGCAACACGTAAGTAACTTATTTATACGCTTTAAAATCAAGTGTTTTTCTTCAAAATGTGCAAACAAAACACTTGTTTTAAAAATCTCTCATTTTGAAAAAGGTTTCCTGTAGCGAGCAATGCATTGGGAAACTCGGAAACTATCAGTTGTTATGTTATTTTTGGAATAAAATACGTTTTTGAAACACTGATAAATCTCTTTTTTCCATTTTCTTAAATATGTACCTTCATGTGTTGAAAGGCCGAGATTAGATTGCAACTTTTCAAAATGTATTTTTATTTTGTATGTACGTAAAGAGACTTTTTCGTCACAAGTTACACCCACAATCGTTTTGTTCTGTTCAGTCACACCATATTTATCAAACCATTCCGATTGATTTGGTCTGGAATTTGTATCGTTTGAATTTATTTTTTTAACCGCCGACATATTACAGGACTGCTACTAAAAATATTTATATTTTGAATAGAATTAAATCAGAAAAAATATTTGCTGTAAGTAAATAATATATGCATATATGTGTAATTTATGATATCGACTGAAGGTGCTTGATGGAATTTCAATATTAAATTTGAATTATAACAACTTCTTGTATGATTCCACATGTTTTGTCACTAACGACCCGGGTTTCGCCTTTCGACATCTTTAGGCATTCAATCACACTGATGCATAAGCACTGATGCACAATAAACAGTTAGCATCATCTTTATACCAAAGGTATTAAAAAACAGGAAATCACAGACCCCAAGGTAAGTAGTAAATGACAGCTAAAACAAATTTAACAATATTAATCGAATAATCTTTAACACAATTCCCTGTGATAATTTTCATTGACGATCTTGTTAATGAGTCATTCTTGAAATGGTTTTACCGTTGTTTTGGAAATTAAAAAGTAGCGTCAGTAAATACACTGAAACCTGTAAACTGATGGTTGAAATGCCATGAAATTTTTACATTTGAAGGATACTACCAAATCTAAAAATAATAAATTTTGTTAATAGTGATACATTTCATGTGTCATCCTACGTACTTATAGAGTGATATGTTAAATGATTATTTGGTGTTGATTTTTGTCAAATTTATTTATAGATTCGAAATATTCTTCATAATTTTGATTTATTGTTCTCTCTTTTGTGATATAAAATAATAATTTCCAAATTAAAATTCAAGAGTCATTAAAAAAAACCTGTGTGAGTCAGTGTTTGACCCGTAGGTCGTAGGATCAATATCACTGCTCTATAACTTGAGAATATCTCAGAAAATTGACGATCCGTAGAATGAAGTTTTTCACTTGTGTATGAAGGGTGTTTGTAAAAATTTGTTCAGAGAAATTTTTGATGATTATAAAAATTATATTCCAAATATCATCAATGAGATTATTCTTTCCGGTTATTCGGACAGCTTATCTTTTACCAACAAAGAAAGTCAAGAAAATGACTTCTTAGAAACTGTTCCCCGACGAAATTTCTCAATCAAAATCATTGAAAGGGCCTTTCCTCTTCGTAGCTATGAAGCTAAAAGAAAACGACGACGATTACGACATATTTAGTGCAGTAAAGCGTGGTCGGAATGAATTATTTTACGGTTATCGGAAAGTTTTACGTGATAAACGTAGACAGGTCAAACAAGGAACACTAGATTATTTTTGCAACGTTGAACCAAATGATAAAATAATTAATATTTCTTTCAGACTTCTTTATAAAATTATATCACTTTTATTTTGTTAATCATATTGCTTATTTGCTCAATAAACTGGTTATTTTTTAACACGGTGAAAAAATAGCAATGAATTTTAGTTTTGCAATTTTTTTTATAAGATATAGTTGATAGCTATTTTGGCTCACGCTATCGTCAGAACTATGCTTATACGAACATTTGCTTATCTACAATATATATAGCTGTGTAGAAAAGGTACACACTCAACGACCTAGTCTATTTCATACTAGCAATAAAACAAAAAAAGAAATATAAATTGTAAATGAAACTAAAAAGACGGCTATATCAATAAGCTTACATATTGGACGGAAATGGTTTATTACGGAAACCTTACCCTTTTTTTCAAAATCCTTCGTTGATCGCGATATTATATTAAGATTTCTTTCTAATAAAAATTATTCCCCAAAGAAACTGTATATATATTTTAATATTTGGTAGTTGCGCTAAGTAAAATGATTATGGAGATGATGAAAATTTTAATTAAAATTTTGGTAAGATTTTTACATTAAAAACTTATTGTATAAAAATCCATCAAAATTACTTTCGACGACGATCAATCGCTGGAGTAGACAATTTGTTTGGAAGCATCATATTTTCTAAAAGACGATTAAAAGTTTTCCGTTACGATAAGATTGGTCGGTAACGTTTTTTTATAATATTATTCCCATCACAGAATTTACAAAGTTAAATTGCGTTTGGTCTTTGTTAGATATTTATATAAGTGTCAATATTACACGCTGAGCTACCTAAAAAATAGAATTCATATATGGACCAAGATAATAAAACTAACTTTATAAATCACCCAGTGCTGTTTTTTTTCTTTAAAAAATAATTATTCTCTCAAAAAAAAAAAATACACTTATAACGTATGTTCTTTTTGAAACAATTTACCCTTTGCACTCCATAAAAAAAATAAAAAAGCGTTGTCTTATATTATTTTGTTAATTATTCATTATCTTTATTAATATTCAAACGTCATTGAATCAAATGGACGCTAAACACGCTATAATTAATTAATAACATATTTTATAACTATTTCATGATTGAAAAGCTTTAATCTATCAAATTACATTAAAAAATATGATATTTTAAAAATAATATGTACTTACTATTTAAAACATTTGAAAGTGTGATATTTTTTAAAATATTCCCCTGGGTGAAGGTTTGGGAATCATTATAGCTGTAAAAATCAACAATATTTTTTGATTTCATTCTGTACAAATTGCAATGACGACCGAAACACTGTTCGTTTATCAAACGAACTTATTTTTACGGTGTATAGGATTTTTAAGAAGTTTCTACACTAAATAATTAAATTAATAAATAATAAAAGGTCGAATAAATCTTTTCGTCGAATAAAAATTTATATTTTTCATAATAAATAATGGAATTTATATTTAATATTTAGCTCTCTTATATATTCATTATACGAAATAAGAAAACGTGCTCGAATAAAAACTTCAAACAAAAGTGTATTTATACATATAAAAATATATGTATTTTACATACTGATAATTTAACTTCTGCCAATTACATTTTGGATTTATTTTTAGAAAATGAAATATAACACATATCCACTTCAGCTGTTATTTTAAATTTAATGTATTTTTCAAATGAATCAAACAAAAGCAGTATAGAAAAAAAGCTTTGAAGACTGTAAAGCTTCCTACGTTGTGCAGACAGGTAAAATTTTCAGATAAAAATAACAAAATTTTTATGATGTTTGAAAAGCAAAATAGAATATAAGAGGAATTAAATTGAACAGATAAAAGTTTTTAGAAAGTGATTATGTAATACTATTGTATTTAGCCAATTACAAGTAAAACATATTTTAAATACGTCGGCTGAGTGATTACTAGTATTAAAATTATTTCTCTTGCAATTTTTGCTTCTTTTTAACATATAAACAGGGCTCTTTTCCCAAGTAATGCAACGCGATGGGACGGCGTTTCGGCACTTTTTTTCATGGTATTTTTTTTGCACGCTTCGTGGCATAGTAAAAGCTGCTTTAAAATTCATTTAAATGATATTTGAATATAATTTTATTGATTTTCATGGTTATGAAGTCAGTTCCAGCACATTTGTTTCTAAGAAAAGCCCTGCATATAAGTATTATGATTCTTATTTATTAGTTTTTTTTTTTATAATTATTCAAAAATATTACAAAAATTATATGTTTTTTTTACAATCTAACAATATAAGAAAAATATATTCACTGGTTGTGTTAAAGATAAAGATTGGGTGTCACGCGCCTTGCCTTTTTTGATAACCACCGTAGGTAGAACATTGTGAATATAGCCAGAATTAAAAGCATGTAAAAAACACTACTTATGGTTAGTGCTGTGAAATCATTTTATTAAAACTGTAACCGGCAATTTCTTTAAAATTTTGCATTTGTAGTACACATTGATATTTTGTATAATAATAAAAATACATTTTTAAGTACTTTCCACAATATATTTCATGAGCAGGATTGGTTTATCTTATCGCGAGAATTTTTAACAGTGGATAATGCTCGTAATGAACAAAACCGGTCCTGATTATAAAATATATTGCGGAAATAATTACTAAAAAATGTGTTTTCATTATTTAAAATACCATGCCTTTCCATTAAAAAGTGTCAGTTAACACCTAAAAAGTGAATACACATTGAAATAAAAATGTTGCATCAAAACAGATAATATTAAACTGTAGCGCTTAAATTTTCGTTTTGATCACTATAATCGATCACGAGCTCAAAATTATTAAGTGGTTTATGTAAGCTTGCAGAATGCGAAACATGTGGGAAAATTCCAATATCTAATAATACTGAGGTGGAATTAAGCTCGAATTGGGAGCCGCAGTCGTTTGCATGAATATTTATTATAGTCGAGGATGTTGGTGTGCTCGCTTTACAGAAATCTAAAAATAGGAAAAATCGTGAGTGGTGATTGAATTTTTGGCGGATTAAAAATCGTTACAGGGAAAAGAGGGTGTTTTGATTATATTCTGAAAAAAAAATTGTATCATATTTGATTAGATTTTAAGCACGGAGTAAAAATAAGTTTTTTTGCCAACGAAATTTTATCAAGACAAGAGATAATGATTGCAGTTATAGTATGAATACAATTTGTTGATACATAAGGCATATAATGTGATATGGCATACTAGTCACTTTAAGATTCCCTTCATAAAGCTACTAATGTTATAAAAGACGGAATTTGAAATATTATCCATCGTTCTAATCAGGTAAAATCTTTCTTTAATTTGTTACATTGTTGATAGCCAACGGTTTGCTTTCTTTAGTAAAATAGTATCATATGTTTTGAAATCGGTTAATACAGAATTTTGTAAAATCGTCAAAATAAACAAGTATTTCTTTTTCATATTTTGATTTCATTTAAAAAAAAGCAATAATGAAAAAAATGCCACAGAAATATTTTGATACAGTTTATTATTAGAAGTTTTTTACGGGAACTGCTTGCTTAACAACAATTTTTGACGATAGTGCTAGAATATGGCTAGAGATGAGCTTATCAGTCTCGTGACGTCCCATTTTAAGGATTATATAGATAACGGAAAATTTTCGAAGTTAGCAAAACAGTAAGCCATGCACTGCTGAAAAAAATATTTATAAGACTATCTGGGTTTTTATTTGAGCACATGAGAACCGTTACCGATACCAACGGCCATAAAACACGTGAATATAATTACATACTAACTCATTTTTTTTACAATTTTAATTTAAAAATATGGTAGCACTGGTATTATTGTTTCCAATCAGAATATGTCCATTTATACTTACTTTATTTAATTTTTTACCTGTTGATTTGTTCAATCAACTATTTATTGAAGACGTTTCAAATATTAACCTCACTGCATAAGCGAAAGCAACTTAATTAATAATTTCTATGAAATAAGCTGTGTGATAATTAAATATTACGTAAAGAACAAGTTTGTTCTTTTGGAAATTTCAAATTGCAAACAAAATAAAGATATATCAATAATTTCTTTAGAGTTCATAACAGTTTTTATTTTGATTGCAAATAATTAACAAAAGTATTTTAACGTTTCATTTCTGAATTGATTTTCTTTAATTGGATATGTATTGTATGACTTCCTGAAAATTGTTTTCCTAAGTTTTTAAGCTTTTGGTTTTGTATACCTACTTACTTTCAACTCAAAATTATCTATAAAAAGGCTTGTTTGTAATTTGTGTCTTATCAGTTGATAATGATTGCGATGAGCAAAATCGGTCCCGATCATAAATTATATATATTTTGAAAATAATACTAAAAATGAGTTTTTATTATTTAAAAAATCATACCTTCCCATCAAGAAGTGACAATTAACACCTTAAAAGTGATATTTAATTTCAATTGATTTTATACAAACATCTTCGAAATTGTGAAAGACATACGAGAAACTATGATATCACTCACATATTCTATTAAAAAAGATTCAATACAATAACAATATTCTTCTCCTAGAATATTCAAAAACATAAATACTCCCACAGTTAATAGTTAGGTAAATTACTAATTGTATTTACTTATTTATTTCAAATTTCAATAAATTAGAAGGTTTTGTAATCTTGATTAGTTTAAACACCTTTGTTAAAAATGTGTGAAAAAAAACAAGAACAAAGAAAACAAGCTGGAGAAAAATTATATTCCATGAATAATTGCTTTCTTTAACGGGTGGATGACAAATATGATTGATTTTCAGCATGATAAAGTAATTGATATACTTATCTACAAATCATATTCAAAATTTTTTAAAAATACTTAAATCAATTATAGTTTTTAGTAAACTATAGTTTTCATTTAAATATTCAATAATGACAGTTTTTTCACAAATTTCTATTGTTGAAACTTTGTACAACTTCTCATGTTTTGTCACTAATGACCTAGGATTCGCCTTGGCATCTTTATGAATTCATCTTCATCACACTATTGACAGTCAGTTCTGTTACATCTATGTCATAGAATGTCTGAAGATGCCGAACGGCGAAACTCATGTGGAATCGTACAAAGTTTCAACAATTAAAATTTGATTTGGAAATTCCATTAAGTACCTTAGTAGTATAGTAACTAATGAAGTAGTTGTCTTTCAAATTTAAAATTGTTTTTTAAATCATTTATACCATCATCCAGCAGTGTATTGTCTTGAGATTAAATCTATTATTCGTATATACGTCAAAGTATATGGTTGGTTTCAACAATAGTATTCCTCAAAATAAAGTATGGAAATAAAATTTTCCGTAAGTGCTATTTTCCAGCACGTATTAACATTTTAAGGCGTAAAAATATTTATGATGCACAGATCTTTTTTGAATTTTTTTGAAATATGATAATCCAAGGTTTGTCACCAAGGTTAGTATATATCATCATATAAAATACAAGTAATAAATGTGTAACTCAATTTATCCATGAGAAAAATTTACATTATATACAGACACACTAAGTAAAATACCAAATGAAATAGTGAACGTCGTTACCTTTTACCGAAAATACGTAGCTCTTAAGAGCAATAGAAACGTTTTTTTTTTCATAGAAATACTGATTAAAAATAAGTTTAGAATATAGGTATAAAATGTAAGTAATTTTGCTATTTATTGGAGATGATTTTTAAAAATTTAGTAATTGATTTATTTTAAATAATAATAACACATTTTTAGTATTTATTTCCACAATATATTTTTAATCAGGACCGGTCCTGATTAAAAAATATACTGTAGGAAGAAGTAATAAAATACGAGTTTTTATTAATGGAAATATCATGCCTTTCCATCAAAAATTGACAGTTAACACCGTAAAAGTGATTAATTGATTTATGTTAATAAAAACTAATTTGAAGTGTTACAACTTTGTACCATCCACATGTTTTGTCACTAACGACCCGGGTTTAGCCTTTCGGCATCATATTTTATCACACGGATGCAACAGAACTGACGAGCTGACCGAAACCCGGATCGTTAGTGACAAAACACGTGGAATCGTACACGGTTGTAACAATTCAAATTTGATATAAAAATTCAATCAAGCTTCTAGTTTCAGTCGATATCATAAATTTATAAAAACTATCAAGATATTTCGGGCATTCCTAAAGAATTCGTTATGAAATAAGTATTGGTCATAAGATGTGAATTTCTCAAACCTAACTACATACAATATGGCAAACGTATAGTAATACGTGCAAAAAATCTGTGAGATAGCCACTAACTAAATGATTATAACACTTTCCCTAACCAAAAAAACAGGCGAAAACATAAGACATCAATCCAAAAAAATAGACGAAGGCAGCTTTGAAAATGGTCCATATAAAAAAGGTCGTTATCAGTGGTAAAAAAGATCATTTTATTCGTGAGGGCGGGACCCAAGAGTGTAGCCAGTTAGCGATGTTGTTTACGTTAGACTTTGGTCTTTACCCAGAGCGGACATTTGATCTCGAAAACCGGCGTTACGATAGCTCTCTTCTATCTATCTTTTTTACACACACACTTTCTAATACTGCCGGATTATTGCCATTTCAGACAGGCAATACCGTTTATTCAAGAACAGTGCTGTTCAAAATTTATTAGTTTGATTCCAAATATAATAAAGATTTCGACGAGAAAATAAAGGGACAATATATATTATATATTCAGTATCGTATTTAAATTATATATAGTAAACTAAATGAGTATAAAATCACAGCAGAGAAATTAATATTGTATATCCTGAAATAACAGTCAATGACGATAAACCAGGAATTTGACAGCTGTAATAATTATCACACGAAAAAAACTCGCGAAAGAAAAAAGAGACAAGCACAAAATCTAAATTATATGTATTGCTATATTTGCTCTCAAATGGACTCTTAATGCGTCCAGAGGCAAATGTATATATAAATTTTATATAATATTTTCGAATAAAGATTTGGCATTCTCCACCAACCGATATTAAGCTGATTTTAAGCGATGATAACTTAAAAGTTAATTTTAATGAGACAATCGTTTTAGAAACGTCTTTTTACGCGACCTTACATCTAAAGTTCTACATGGATTTGTCGAAAAAAATGGATTTTGGATAATGTAAATGTTAATTGCGACTGATTATTGATTAAATAAATAACCAATCATCTACGTAAATATATCATAAGATATCGATTTAAAAAGCTTGATGGAACATCAATATCAAGTCATTTTTATGAAATAATAAAGAAAGATAACAATTTATTTTATATCACAGTAAACTGTTATAAATAAAACAACTTATCACTTAACTCAGGAACTTCATTGATGGTTATTTGAATTGGTTACCTTCTCAAAAATGGAACCTTTTCATAAAATTGTAATTACCGTTTTACCAATGTGCAGTGTATGTAAGCTGTAATTGTTCGAAATATAAATTATTTTATTGATTGAATTGGAATTTACTTGGTACAACTCCATTATAACGCGGCGAAAAAATGGCAATGTATTTTAGTTCAACAAAATTTTTAAGATATCAGACCAATACGAAAGATAAATGCATTTTGTATTAAATCATCTTAGTAAACTATTTACGTTCATTCCCAAAAAAAAAAAATATTCAAATAACCCAGAATAACTCGCACTTCGAGAAATGCATAAATCGTAGTGCCGATTTTAGACTTTATTAGCATAATATGAAGCTATATTAGGGTGTTAAAACAAAAGAGATGATTTGTTGTGTACCTTTTCTACACAGCTATATATGGAAATAATATGGGAGTAAATTTACGTTTATTTACAGTTCTGACGAAGGCGTAAGCCGAAATAGCTATCAATTTTTCAGGACTAAAACACTCTGCTATTTTTTCACCGTTTTAAATATTGCGTTCCGATTCTGGTTTTAGTAGGGTTTGACGTAAAACAATATTTGATTTATTATAATATTTACTGCGATTAAGTAAAGTGCATTTCTCCACATATTTCTGATTTCTTTCGAGGTTAATAACAAGATTTTATTGATTTTATCATAGAGCTGATGATGTTTTTTACAGTTTTTATCGATGAATACCTCGTGGGGCTTTGACATTTGTTAGATTGAAAACACGTGCAACCTATAGCTCACGGAAAATCTTAAGGAGCTAAGTTCTTTCTACTCATCCGTTTTCCCGGTTCGTATAAATGCCTGATAAATCAAAAAAACTTCTGGAATTTACATGATACTTTTAGTTCGAATTTAATAAAGGGATATAAAGGAGAAGTATCTTTAATATCGTTTTGCATTCATTTTTCACATGAAAGAGTTATTTTTATATGAACATAGACACTCTAATAGCAAATTGACTGTAAAACTGAAAATGTGAGTAAGTTAATTTATTATTGTACATTTCGCATATAAAATGAAAAAATATGAACAGGACTTATTTAATTTTTTTCATTAAATTCTGTAACATGTGACAAACCACGCATGTGATCCGTCAGACAGAAATATTATATTATAAAAAGGAACAATTACTTAAAACAATTTTGCAGTTGTTTTCTAAGGCATAAATTTTATAATACATTTTTTTTAGAAATAAATTTATAGCAACGTTGATTTTAAATAAACCTCAACCCAGTCAACCAATATTTCAAATGATGTTTGCTAATAATATAAAAAAACATGTTTTTTATTTTCGAATAAAAAAAATATTAAAATTTAATACTATGAATTCAATTTGTAGTTTGTTATGAATATATAGGGTTGAATTCCATTTAGTTTCCGATATTGAAGTAAGTAGAAAATAACCTATATTTATTTGGATAGTGCAAATATGTTTAAGTTATAAGTTCTAGAAAATTTGAATATTTTTTCATTCAAGATTGATCAATTAACAGGAAAAATAATCAACATATACACAAAATTAATAAAAAAATAACATTCATTATATTTTGCCCTTTTCAAAATTTTGAGTAACGGAAAACGAGGGTAGCATTTGTGAAAAGGTTAATCGTAAAAAATACGATGTCTAGTTGAAATGATCCTTCTTCACAGAATCCGTAAAACCTACACAGTAGTTTTAAATTTGTTTTTTTATATCTTATATTTGTCTATATATAAAAAAAGTCATAAATGGAAGCACAGCTAATTTATGATATCGTCTGTAGGCGTTTGATGGAATTTCAATATCAAATTTGTCACTAACGACCCGGGTTTCACCTTTCGGCATCTTCAGACATTCTATCACATTGAAATTTAAATCAAAATTATCACAAGTTATTATTATTAGATCAATATTAACATGATTAAAAAAATAGCAATGTAATTTAGTACTACAAAATGTTAAAGATATAGTTGATAGCTGTTTCGGCTCACGCCATCGTCAGAACTACGACGAAGATGATGGGGTGAGCCATACTAGCTATCAACTATATCTTTAAAATTTTGTAGAACTAAAATACATTGCTATTCTTTCGCCGTGCTATAATGGAGTTCTACATAGTAAATGCCAACTCAATCAATATTATTAAATATATTTCAGCTGCTATTTAGCCCTTGACTTGGGGTCAGTGTTTTCCTGTAAATAATACCATTGGTATATAGACGATATCAACTGTTTATTGTGCGACGGTTCTGTTGCATCCGTGTGATAGAATGCCTGAAGATGCCAAAAGGTGTAACCCGGGTTCTCCGGGGTAAAGTTATAACAATTCAAAATTGGAAGCAGAGCCATTTAAAAATCACGGGATATTTCATTTAATTTGGACAATGATATCAATGGAACTTTCAATCATACTTTCTCGTGGAAATAATCACTTACTTGTGCAGTGAAGAACGCAATCAAGTGGAGATAGACGCTGGCCTGGAAAAGTTTTAATGGATGTCAATTGACAAAAGAATCCAACGGCCTCACCAATACACGGAGGGACTCGCCCAGCGACGGTGCAAACTAAAATGCATAGTAGACATCTTACGTGATAACAGTTATTTATTCATTTTGCCTTAGAATTATACACAATTTTAATGTCTGAAAGTTTTGCTATGAACGCATTTACGCTAGCAGTTATAAACTATTTTGGTCCTCGAGCGAATTTTAATGTTTCATGTCATTGTTGCAATAGTGTCATTGGAACTACAAGTAACTTTTATTATTTTATATGTATTTTGTTGCCAAACCTTTTAGGTAGTCCGCGTGATTTTTGATGGCGTGCAAATTTGATGGTTCGTATATTTAGCTACAGTCATTGTAATTTAATATTCAATTAAATAACACAATATGCTACAAAGTAATAAGTTATGCTCAACTATTGGCAGTGTATTTAAAATAAAATTATGAACTTGATAGCTTTTAATGATTACGTGCAAATTTAATTTCTGATCTTTAGTCGAGGGGTCGACATCATCATCTTTGGTTGAATATATTATAGTATTAACAAGCTTGAATTTCATAAATTTAAATATTGTATTATGTGCGGAGGCTGCCTGTTGTGTTTTTATTGTTTTCTACGTCTTTATAATCAAAAAATATATCTGACTGTTTGATGTGAAAATAATTGACAACGCCATAAAATTTATAAGCTAACGCTTGTAAAAAATATTAAATTAGGATTTCACATGTAATAAATATCTAGCCATCTATGAAAATTATTTCAGTTACAAATATCATTATTGAAAATGAGCTCAAATACTTTCGTGAATTAAGGTTCAAAATTCTTCAGTTACTTAAGGAAAAAGTCGGAAGGTATTAGTCTCACTTGGAAGAACACACAATACTTTACATTTTTTCTAAGACTACATGTGGAAACTTTGAAGTAGAATCGTAGTTTCTTCGCTTAATTTTTTGCTCGAATGGATACAAAATATTTCTTTATTATTTATATTGCCAGCTAATTAATATACGTATTTATTTTTGATGGCTTTGGGCAAGTAAAGTTAGTAAATTAAAAAAATCTACTCTATACATAAAGTGTTTTACTTAATGTGAAACGTGTTTCGCTACTTTAACAATCACTTTCAAACTAACTGAATCGTAAAGTGGCTTTTTGTGTAAAAAGTGGTGAAAAATTACATAAAATTTAGTTCACTATAAACAAGTAGGCCTTTTCAAAGTGTAAATAATAAATTTCATATGATTTCTGTTATTATAAACTTTGTACAGGATTTCATTTGTTTTTTGATTATATCGCACTGTAATTAAAATACTTTTATCGTTTAAACTAGAAAAATGAAAATTGAAAAAGATTAGATTTCATCTAGTACCTCAATTTTTTGCTGATAGAATTTTGTAACAACTGGAGCAAAAAAAATCAGGTGGAACAAGTTAGAAAAAATAATGATAAAAAATTGCTTTCCCATTCGATTGAAATTTTATTTCTCGGTGATGAAAGCTTTTTATGGCTGAAATTTCTTAATAAAACTCGTATGGTAGTCGCAAATAATTTAGTCATTTTACTCATTTAGTTTTTCAATGATACAAAATTTTTTTGAGTCTTATGTTTTGAAGTATTTTAAATTATTTGCCACGTGTATTAAACGTTGATTATGTTTTTTACTTATCTTAAATTTTTTTCCCAAATCGGTAATATTTTTATATGTTCTTTAATCTTTTGTATATTTTTTATCCATCGAAAACATATGATTGTTTTAACTGCAACATTTTCGTATTATTATTTTTTTTTTTGTTAAAGGTTTAAAGTTAAAACACTCTCGAATGTTTCACTTTCGAGGAGTGAAACATGAACAAAAAATATTCGTTTCGTTAATAAACTTCACTATATGATTTGTTGTTTTTAAATATTATGTAAAAGATTTGTTAGCGCCAACAGGGGTTCCAAAAAACAACATCGCGGTATGTAGACCAACTTGATAAAATAGAACTCCAGTTGGAATTTTATAAAAAGCTATTTTAATATTATACGGATTGCTTTGTAAACGACAGTATTAAAAATCCTTATGAATATAATAATATATATTTTTTACTGTACTGCAATTTACTTATAAAAAATAGATAAACACTTTTATTACTAAATATTTTCAATTCTTGTAATAAAAAAATCTTATAGTGTCGATTGCTATGCTTAGATTTCTTGTCAGCAGTTTTTATCAATATAATTGTATATATGTAAAAAAATCTTGGAAAACTAATTATTATAAAATCTTTCCAATAATAAATATATTTCGATTTTTTTTTATTATATTTGATAAATTGTTATTTGATTTCAAAACAAAAATACTTTTGATACGCCGCTGAATTGGGAAACCATATTGCGAAACCAATTACCGTAATGAAATAAAGAAGATTTCTCGACCGCCATACAAGCAGTGAAAGAATTTCATTCGAGGAAAAACTTTTTTGAACTAATGCTGCGTTCCCCACATACAAACCGAATTTCAAAGTATTGCCTGAGCATTGTCGACCCCATGTAATAATTTTCTTAATGTTCCAAATATCGCTTAAAAAGATACGAATAATAAAACGGTTTGAGGATATTACAACAAAGAAAGATATAACATATAAATATAAAAAAATTCCAAGCACTGTTAACAGTTGAATGTATTTAATTGTTGAGATAAAATCAATATTAAGCACACATCAGTTTGAAAGCAGCAGTTAAATATATCGATGATCATTAAAAATGTCTCTTGAACAGTTTTTTTTTTAAAAAAGTACTACTGGTTTAAATTTTAAGTATACTTAAAGCTCGATATAACGAAATTATTTGCTTTATATAAAAATAGATTTAATATGAACAAAAAAAAATCAATATACACTGTACTTGATAAAATAAATAAAAATACAAAACACCACCAAAATTATATTTAATTGACTTCGGACACTCGTCGTGAAGTGACATTGTTTGATATCGACGTATATCTACGATACGTCTCAAATTCTAGTGCTAATGTATGACGTGTTTATTATGACCGCTAAAAATTGTTTACTTTATTGCGGCATACTTGAATTTAAGCATTTTGTAATATTATATTAACAGATTTTTTTTCTACATTTTACCGTACTTTTTCCAGTATATCCAAAGTCCGTTAAGTCGAGATGTAACTGTAATAATTTCGCTGATTTAACAGTATCAACACCAGTTTGCTCATCGCAATCATTTTCATAAATACAACCATAGTTTAAAAAAGAAGATTTACTGTTGCGTCATTGTGATTATGCTTAGATTATGTATCATGTATCTAAATTCTGCGAGAAGCAAAAAACTAATGTATAGACTAAAATTGAAGCTCACCTAAACCAGGCGTAGCCAAAATTTTTAAAACCATGCGCTAATTTTTTCGCAGACGAGCACAAATGCGCTATATAACTGGAGATTTTTTTATCTTCTAACGTTTGTAAAGATAGGAGTAGAATCTGTTTCGCTCAGGAGATGAATAATAGTACCGCAATAACAAAATTAAATTTACGCCAGTTCAAACGCACAGAATACAAGAGACTTTGCGTGGTTCCCTACAATACCGTTAATTAGATTCAAACACACGACCACGTTTGCTTGTTCGCCGCTCGGTCACTGCCGCTTATCAGTACATGGTTTTTAACACACAGAACCTCAATCGCACCTGTTTTGAATTGTATCACATCTTGCTTCTCTCGTACATAGTTAACATACATACTTAGATGTTGAAGATTTGAATCAGGACTCAATTATGGGGCCTACTCAAAAAGAATAATTAGACGTAACTATTGTACACAATGAGCCACTTGTAATCAACCAGTGTGCCATGGCTTAGCCATTGCTAGAGTTTTAATATTTTGTTCTTCGTAGTATTATATTTGAATTGTTCGATCTATCAAATTAAAAACAGTCATTGGAGTGTTGGGTAATCAAAATTAAAGTAATTACTTTGGTTACTTTTAAACATATAAAAATCTAAAAATTTTAATGAACCGTGAAATAATTAGAGTATTCATTTTATTGATTGAATTGGCATTCACTTGGTAGAACTCCATTATAACACGGTGAAAAAAATAGCAATGTATTTTAGTTCTACAAAATTACTTTTAACAAATATAGTTGATAGCTATTTCGGCTCACGCCATCGTCAGAACTATACAGAGCAGGTAGTTCTGACGATGGCGTGAGCCGAAATAGCTATCAACTATATTTATTAAAAGTAATTTTGTAGAACTAAAATACATTGCTATTTTTTTCACCGTGTATTCATTTTACTTATCATTTGTAAATCAATGCGTTATTTCAGAGTTGATTATCCGTGCCCACGAAACTATTTTCTTTACACACGTTTTTTCACTAGAGATTATTGAGTAGATTCTTCGATTGACTGAGAAAATATTTTAGTTGATTTATTATAGCTGCAGCAATCTTTTTCTTTTGTTTTTCTCTGAAAAAATGATATCACTGTCAAACAAAGATATAGTTTTTCGCTTCTTTTTACATTACTTTACTTCGATATTGTATAATTCAAATATTTTTTTGTTGTTGTATCAAACACTAAATCAATGAGAATTGTTTTATCACTTTCACTGTGTCAACTGTCACTTCTTGATGGAAAGGCATGATATTTTAAATTAAAAATTAAAACAGCATTATCAAATGATCAGTTGATAATGCTCGCGATAGGCGAAACCGGTCCTGATCAAAAAATATATTGTAGAAATAAGTACTGAAAAATGTGTTTTTATTATTTAAAAGAATTGCTTAAATTATGTACGATCCACATTTTTTATCACAAACGACCCGGTTTCCTCTTTCGGCATCTTCTTGCAGTCTATCACAGTTTCGATAATTGTAATTTGAAATTTCATATAGTTTTTCTTGTCTAAAGATATATAAGATGGCATAAAATAAATTTAAAAAATATACAGTTTATTATATGTTGAATTGCCTACAATATTTATCAAAATCGCAACTAATGCAAATTGCAATTTTCATTAATCATCGTCTGTTCGAAGATTCGAATTTCGGGTCATAGAACGTTGCCACAACAATCGGAAATTTAATACCCCGTATAGTATAATCAGAGTGTTGAAATGTACCGGTCCATTTTAGTACATTACGGTTAATATTTTAAGCTTATGGCTTCTATAATATACAGCTATGCTTACTTATTTTAACACGCAGCTCAAAGAGAGCGATAAGTTAGCGATTTTTTCCTGACTTGATCTACAATATCTTTTTTGAAATAGAATTTTCTAACAGAGACAGTGATTTATTTTTATTTTAGTCACTACTAATTATTCGATAAAGTTTTATATTGTTTTAAATATTATATTTCGCATGATTAGGTATAACTTAATCAATTTTTCACAACCATTGAGAAATGAAAACGCCTAAAAAAATTGGAAACAAATTTCTAAGGCCACACATAATTTATGTGTGGAATGAACATAAAATAAAACAACGATTTTAATCACAATTCGAAGAATTTTTAAACTTCACTCAACTAAATAATTAGCAAAGATTAAGAGCTCTTAAGAAACTTCTTAATTAACCAAGATAATTAAACACTATCATTTCGCTTAAAGATACAGAAATTTATAAGATCTTTTTTTATTTTGAAATATTTGTGTTAAACGAAATATATGTTTTTTTTTTTTAAATTTGATTTAAGCAGTTAATATTCTTTTTTATAATATTTACATTTATATTAAAAATATTTATTTCTGTTTCCATTTTCACTTCCAATTTTCAGCTAATAAACTTTTAATGGAGTTTATCTCAATAGAAAATGTTTACACTTTTATACTATAAGAATTGCGTTGAACTATTTTTCAGATTTTTTTTTTATCAAATATTAAAACAGAAGAAGCATATATAACATTGTTTTATATAACAATTGGGAAAAATCAATTGAGTTTTGAAAAAATAAAGATCTTTTCCATTATAAAATTTTTGCTCTTCAACGTGAAAAAATAGAATAGTAAATATTGATGCAACCATACAAGAAATAGCATTTGTCTCTGCTGTATAAATGATTTAAAAAATGTACTATTTTTACCGCACTTACAAAATCTTCTGACGTTTGTTTGGGCAGCATATTTCCTGTCAACTTTTGTCCCTGATTCGGCGTCGGTGCCTCCTGGAATTTCATTAGCGACTTACATAATTCGACCTTTCTTGAAAAACAGCATTATGGAACGGGCATACAATCACAGAGAAAGGAATTGAGGAAGTGCCAAAAACGGAAACGCCTCACAATGCTTCTCGGAAAAAATAATCAGTTTTTGTATTGAGATTCATGAAAAATCAGTAAAAAGAAAAACAATGAATTCGTATATCATCATATAATTATTTATTTATTCAATCTATATTTCTTATTATATATAGAAGGCGTATAATTATATGAGTGTCGTTTTATCAACATTTTTATAGCTAACTTTTTATGTAAAATAATGATGATGAAAAATAGAGTAGTAGATGAAAAATTTCTAAAGTAATTTGTAGGTTTTTGATAAGATAGTTGAATTAACTATATTTTTTACTCATTTTCGCTTAAAATTTGAAGCATATGGCTTCTTAAGATCTGAATTTAAAAAATTCTTGGTAAACTTATCAAAAGTTTTCCAACGAGATCTTTATGATACTTACTTGCTATAACTTTCTTTTTATGACGAGCGTAGCAATAGAAGGAGTATTGCTGGAAAATGCTAATGGTTAGAAAATCGTTCACACTAAGGTTTTTTTAAAACCGCGTAGGTGAGAGTGATTTTTTTATACATCACAAACACAAATGCATACTATTCAATAAAATTGATTGAAAAAAGGTTTTCAGTGCAACTTGGACCCAATTTCATTATGTAATAAATTGAATATCTGAAGTGAAAAAATTCAATGTGATAGTTACTCACCTTTTAAGGTGTAACGTGTCACTTCTTAGTAGGAAGACATTATGTTTTAAATAATAAAAATAATTATGTATTACTATTTATACAAAACGTTTTATAAACAGGACAAGTTTTGCTCATCACGAGCATTATCAATTAATGAAATACACATTATAAACAAGGTTATATATACAAAAACGTATCTAAATGAAGTTACCTCATTTAAAAATGAGATATTAAAAACCTTTAGTTATGTTTTTCAATCAAAACTATTTCGAATAAATATATATTTAACCTGTCTGGTACTGGATGGAAAAGTATAAGGAATATTCGCGCGGCCTGAGTTTTTTTAGAAATCTCATTTTTTTAAATAAATTTTAATATCAATTGGTACATATTGACCAAATATAAGGAAAGGTATTAACTGAGCTTAGTATTTACTATAAAAATCGTAATAAATTCTATAAATACCTGATAGTGATTCCAGGGGTTCCGAACATATAGGTACGGTCATAGTCCTTTTGACATGGTTACTACCAACCGTACATGGACGGTCATAGTACCAGACAGGTTAAAAGTTCAAAAAAAATCATGAAAAATTCATCAGCAAGAATATTGAAGTATAGGATTTTTTAAATCAAAATATCCTATACTGAAATATTCAAGGAAGGCATAATTTATTACATAATTTGAAATACTGTAATATTGTACTTACTTTTCAGATAAAAAAGTATTTAAATTGTAAATTTAAGCAAAACAAAGACATTAACATAAATATGAACAATTTTATTAACTAGAGACACCAAGCAAGAGATTTCCAGTGAAAATAAACTATAAATTATAAAAAAAAACTAAAAAAAAAAACGAATTCGTATAAAATAGGCTTACGCATGAAATGATGTCTTTGCCGCGAGCCAAAAAATGCAATCACAATGGAATGTTGTTTTGTTTTGAGTTATTGGCAAAAAATACCAATTTGTTGCGAATTGCCAATAGACATGATAGTTAAATTGGCAAATGCATTTTATACAGATCAATAGACAACCGCCGGCGTCGGGAATGTGGAATCGTAAAAAGTTGTAACAATTCAAATTTGTTATTGAAATTCCATCAAGCACCTTCAGTCGATATCATAAATTAAGCAATACTATTTTACACTCTCAAAATATATAATTTTTTTAAAGAAATACACCCAGTCCTTTTTTTACGCGATACATTGGTTCCAGAAAAAGGCGCGTAAAAAAAATGATTTCACGCAATTGCATTATATTTCTTTACACACCCTAAAACATAAATTCGCATAATATCCCACACACTTGTCAACATTTGGCAATTGTATGTGTATTTAAAAAAATGGAATGCTTTACAAAATCAAGTTTTAAAAATACACATTTTTTTTATTTAAAAAAATAATGAAACGTACATGCCTAGCATCGTATATAAATGTCTTCTTTACAACAAATTTAGGGAAAAAAGTGCGTATAATCGAATTCGCGTAAAAAAAGCACTGGGTGTATGAGATTATTGAAGCGTTTTGACGTTTAAGTACAACTTAAGATTTTTTTTCGAAACTTATAAAAATCACCCGTTTGGAATGATCTTTTTATAAAAATGCTTCCTTCCTACTTTCAATTTAGTTTTGCCCTAGACAGGGTACAGTAAAAAGCACTTATATTTGTTCAAAATGTCGGTCAATAAAGTGCATTAACTTCATTGTTTACTGTACGAACTCTGTAAAGACAATACTGCAACTGCAGCAACCAAAAGCATTCACAATGTGTATGGAATAGATGCCATTAAACATCTGACCTGGGGATTTTTCAGCCTTTAGTGTCTGATGACGAGTGACAGTATTGACCGGTTAAAAATCATAATTGACAATAACTGATATAACCGATGTCAAATTACTAGGGAGATTCCGTTGATGATATGAGTCAACCAGTCAACTAATCAACCGAATCTTAACATATGAAACGTATGAAGATGATTTTGCGGTACAACGCTTAGATTTCTTATAAATTGTCGGTCACTCTTTGGATCGTGTTTAAACATATATTACATTGATCACATTTAAGGATAGTGTCACTTCTTAATAGAAAGGCATAATATTTTAAATAATAAATACATTTTTTAGTACACAGCTAAGCGAAATCGCGGTTAGCGATAATAACAAATGTATGAAACAGAGGGGATAGGTTTTTTAGAGATATTAAAAAAAACAGGTCGATGGAACTTATGATTTTTTTTTTTTTTTGATACATAATGATACGGATAAAATATATTATTCAGTTCAGATTTAATTTTTTTGCAATACCAGTCGTACTCTGTCCATATTTAAGTTGATTCAAAATTTGTATTTTTGTCTCCAGAGAAATTAATTTTCTACTAAATTTCGGTTTTGACATTTTGGGTCTAAAGTTTTATACGTCTTTATATAATTTAATCATCATTATACAAATAATAAAAATATGTATTAAAAATAAGTAAAATATACCTTGAATAGTTGTGAAATTATAAGCATTAATTATTTTATCAGCTGGGCAACGAGAGACTAAATGTCTGATGTATTGTCTATGTATTTCAGGTACTATTTGTTGTTTGAAATGCGCAGTTCTATTCCCGGTATACCCTAACAGTTATTCTTAGAATTTAGCACAGCCGTGTGCACATCTACGAAGCCTCCAAACATATTTTTTTCACTGAAACTGAAACCGTGTTAAGTGAGGGATGGGTGTACTTATTTCTATAACATATTGTATGATCAGGACCAATTTCACTCATCGCGAGCATTATCAACTTATTCTGTTGATAGTTATTTAAAATGTATTGCATTGATCCCTAGACATAAATATGAATCTTTTTTCAATCAAATGGAATTAGTATGAAAATGAAGAAATGGGTAGTGTACAGTTACGTTACACAAAAGAAGCTACACATGGACAATTTCCATTAACAACTTCCAAAGCCGAAATCCATCAAAAAAGTATTACTTTGTGTTTGGTGGTATTTCAATGGTATTTCTTATTTTTATCACTTCGACTGCAATCAGATAATTACAGCAGAATTATAATGTTCAAAACAACATTAAACACTTCTCTATAAAAAGATTGATCAGAATTGATATACAGAAAAAGAGTAATGTTCTAACACAATAAAGTGCGACAACATGTGGCAATATAAGCTTAATTAATTGAATTGGTATGTAATCAATCATTAATCGCTTTCTCCAGACATTTCTCTATTGACTATCATTTATTCAGATTAATACAGAAACATTAAATAAAAAATTATATTTCATTTGACCGGATAAAAAATCCTTTGGTAATAGAAAAAGATAATAGAAAGAAGATTATTTTAGCGATTAATAAACAAAAAAAAATAATAAAACTTTTGCATAAACGTCGTACATTACACTATATTTGCAGAATCACGTGTTATAATGAATTTTATTTCAACGATTCACAAATACTATACACAATAATAATATAATATTATTATCCACCTATTTTTTTCACTTATCATCACTTTCATGTTATATTTTTTTAACGTATATCTTTTATAATATTATTAATTTATAAATCCAATAATATAAAAATAGTTCATATTTATAGATATTGTGTATTAAACATTTACAATATTTTTGAGAGACAAAATTCCTGTGATACAGCAATCCTAATAAAATATTTTCAATGTTATGAGGAACGATACTAACATCATGACTTTAATAATGATTTCTCAATCGCATATAATCCAATATTAATTTTGAACCACAGAAAAATATCACAAATCCATTTAAGTTGATCGTGTTGTGTCTCATTGCGAGCATTATCTAATGATCTAAGCTGATTCAGTTGATATTGCTCGCAATGAGCGTAACCGGTAATGATTATAAAATATATTGTAGAATAAGTATTAAAAAATGTGTTTTTATTATTTAAAATTTTAAATTACACTTATATTTTGTTTTGCAATCTCTGAAAGGTTGACAGAACTTGATTTAAAATTTATTCTATCTTGATGCTTGTTTAATATTTTATTATGATTTTTAAACGATAAATAATAGTTTTACATAATTATCCTCTTTTTAGATGATAATGCTAAAATCAACAAACAGATTTTAGTCAAAGGAAATATTTTCATATATCGACATAAATAGACTAAAAATTTTCCATAATTTATGATATCGACTGAAGGTGCTTGATGGAATTTCAATGTCAAATTTGAATTGTTACAACTTTGTACGATTTCACATGTTTTGAAATGATGCCGAAAGGCGATTCCCGGGTCGCTAGTGACAAAACATGTGGAATCGTACAACGTTGTTAAAATTCAAATTTAAAAATATGCTATCGTACTCTAGCGTTATATATAGTATTTTTTTTTTTTGAATTAATAAAAGAAATTGTCTTGTTAACCAAAGATATAGTAGTGAATTAGATTTACACTCTCCACAACAGGTGTAATAATAATTTATCTTGTTGTAAGTATATCTTACGTGTTTTCTGCTTTTTATAAATAGCCTCTATGTACATATAATGATATCCCACTAGGCAGTCTGCTAGGTTGGATAGTCAGAGAAAGTAGCCAAAGGTCGCGTGTATAACGGCCGCTGTTTGCGCCCCACAAACACGACACACCGTTCATTGCCAACTGCCTGCCGCACAATGAGGGCAGTTAATGGGACGCGATACGCTGGACAAAGAAACGTCAAATCAAATATTTAACTAACGTAGATGCGTGCTTTAGGCTTATGCAGCAACATCAAGGTATCTTTTTTGTATAACTAATATACTAACATCGGCTAATATCAATTTGAATTTCCATGTATTCCTAAAATTAGTTTTGCTTTAAAGAACTTTTATATAGTATTCTATACTAGAATAATAAAAGCATTCACCGAATTAGACAGTTTTGAATTGTTACTGATTTGTACGATTCCACATGTTTTGTCACTAAGGACCCAAGTTTCGCCTTTCGGCATCTTCAGGCATTCTATTCTATACACGGATGCAACAGAATTAACAGTTCTTTGTCAGTTATGTGACAAAACATGTGGAATCGTACAACATTGTAAAAATTTGAATTTGAATTAATTATTGAAATTCCATCAAGCACCTTCAGTCAATATGATGAATTAGTCTTTTTATTTAATTATTTATTTATTTTTTTAAAAGATGATAGTATTTTATTTGATAATAATTTGAAAGCGATTACATGTTCATATGTTACACGTTCAACTGTAAGAAAACTTTTTTTTCTTTTGATGCTTATAGAAATTTTTTGTGTGTTATATTATATAAAATGCACTACAAAATTTTGGGACGTTACAAAAAATACAAATTACAAGTTCATTGCTTTTGCAACGTCAAAATATTTAAACATTTACCGTTGGAAATTAAAGAAATAAATAACATAAAAAAAATAAGGATAGCAAGAAAGTCAACCGAACAAACTCATAAAAAATCTATTTTAACGGATTAAAAAATAGTATTCGCCTGAACTCACTTTCGTCCATATAGAATATGTCGACATCCGAAGCAATATTGTTGAAAATTTTTAATGCTCTTGCCATCGGCATCCCCATTGGCAGACTGGTTCCACACTTTGGAAGAACAAACAATTTATGCCACAATTTCTGAAAAAAATATCCGGAACATACAATATGGTATCATCAAGAATGGCAGAATTCTCATTTTGGCCTCGAATGAGTCGAAAGAAATATGTGCCAATCAAAACAGTGAAAAATTAAACATTAATCATTTAATTTAACACGTTGGATTGCTATCCAAAAAACGCAGTATAATTAAAAATACTACAAATTGTAACGTACATTTTCATACATAGCGGATTAATGATTTTAAAAAATATATCTTTTTTAAGTTTTATACTGTTACAAAATAAGAAATCTTTTTTACTATTTTTTTTAATTGTTGAAACACGGTATTTCTCCACAAATTTTGTCACTAACGATATGGGTTTCGCTTTTCGACGGATCATCATACGGATGCAACAGAACTGACACACAATAAAAAGTTTCCGTCAGTTATATTCAAGAGGAATTATTAATGAATTAAAAACATAAAGTCTAACGCTAATATCCAAAAATTCAGTACTATCAGAAATTGTATTACTCTCAACAATATTGATTTAATGATATTTACAATACCGTCGTACACTTTATAATACCGTCGACCAATAAAGAATTATTTATAGAAACAAAAAAACATTCGCCCTTAACATGATTTTTAGCTTTAATTTTATACAAAAAAAGTTTAATTATAAACTGACCCTGATAATGCAGACGATATTTCAAAATACTGATCATTGATATTTTGTAAATTAAAATGATAAAAATGCCTCTTATTGCTATTTTCAAATCAGTCCGCTCAACTATTAGAACGTCAGTTATTCTAAGCGCGTAGCTTAAAGATAAAAAAAGAAAAATTACATATCTGTTGGAAAAAATACTTCGAAATACTACACCAAATTAAAAGACTCGTTTTAATAATGCTATTATTTATCTCGTCAAAAAAGGTAAGCGTGTCATTTTTCGCTGGTTTTACTTTATATTTAAAATGATAAAATTATCAATCAAGTCAGTAATTCGTGGCCTTAAAAAAGCTTCGGTGAAAATAATTGTGTTACATCTTTCTTTATTTATCTTCTTATTTTTGATGTTGTTGCTACTGTTTTTTTTTGTTAATGGCATAGACTCAAGTATCATAAAGTAATTAAGTTTATTTTTGTTGCTATTATTAGAAAAGAACAATTTTCAAACATTTACTTCTATTTCATGATAAAAAATTTCATAAAATGAAACATTTCCATGTTTTGCCTTCCTGGAAGAACAATGAACGATTTTATATTCAAGTGAACAAAAATGCTTTGGATTTTTTTAAGAATATAAAAATACAACGCTAATCATAATTAGACCTTATTTATGATATCGACTGAATATATTTGATAGAATTTAAATATCAAATTTGGATTGTTGAAACTTTGTACAATTTGAAATGTTTTGTTACTCTCACATACCCGAAGATGCCGAAAGGTGAAACACTGGGTCATTTGTTATAAAAAATGTGGAATCGGCCAAATTTCCAAAAAATCTAATAATTAAAGCTTTACATAAACTTTTTAGTTCTTAAATAGAGTTTTTTTAATATTAGGCATTGATTGGTCTGAACTACGACTAATCTTAATGACCAAACGTACATTGTTTTTTATTGAATAATAGGCAATTTATCGATTACAATACGCCAAGGGAAATTTGTAAATTTGTATTACAATATAATATAAACAAACTATCCAATGTTATCTCACAAATTCAAAAAATATTTTGACTCTTATAAAATATTTAATTCGTACTTTATCGTTATTATTAAAGACAGCACAGTAGTTTTCGAAGAAATGAGCTAATATAAAATTAATAATTAATAATTAGCACTAGAAAATGTATTCGTTATTAAGTATCTTAAGTTTCTGCTAGTTATCCTTTGTTCGCTACCTCTTTGTTTTTGTTAAAATTATGAAGTTGTTTTCTCTTTCTTGATAAGTTTCTATGGGATTAATGGAGAAGGTTAAAAAACTACAGTACAATGACATTGTTACTTTAATAATATTGGACTGATTATTTCAGTAAAATTAAATGATTTTTTACAATAAAATGTATAAAAAAATAAAATATGTCAATGAACACGTTGAAAAAAATAGCAATGTATTTTAGTTTTAAAAAAATATTTCATATAAAATATAGTTGATAGCTATTTCGGCTCAATAGTTCTGACGATGGCGTTTAATAAAAAGGAATGAAAGACAGGTTACTGCAAATGGGAAAAAAATGTAATATTGCATATTTTAAATAACGATCCAAATATGCATTTTTGCTTGCAATCTTAACGTGAAAATCATTGATGAATAACTAAGTAAGAATATATTTAAATGGATCAATATTAAAAAGATAGACAAACTACCTTTTTTTAAATGCAATTAGAGGAAATATACGAAAATGATACATAAGTGATGATTTATTCAAAGCAAAAATATTCAGGACTCAAATTTATATAAACCTTTTTGAGTTGTTTTTTCAATGGAGATTGTTCCTGATTTAAAATCGTAAAATACAATTCTACAAAACTATAAAGCTTACGGACGACTATGTTGAACACGGTCAACTAGCAGAAACGATTTTCTGAGTATTTTGTGAAAATGTTTTTCAGGATGCAATGACATTATTTAAATGTTTGCAGTAAAAGTTTTCAATCTATACCTTGATTGCATGCAGTGTCTTATTGTATATTTTGATAAACAATTCGCTTTCTAAAATACGTCTCATTACAACATCACGTGTCAGAGGACGATGTAAACATAATCAAGCACGATCACCAGAATCGTATAAGTAGTACGTAAATGTCTGCGTTTTTTTAACTTCTAGAATACTTGTGGTTCTTGACATTAATCTTTTATAGACTCAATAACGCTTTAATAGTAATTTGATACACCAAACAATCGTATTCAAATTTATTAATACTCAAGTATTCTTTAAGTAAATTTGAATAAAGAATTCAAACGAGATTTATATTGACTAACTAGCCAGAGTCGAAATATAATACTTTTTAAATTATTAAAATTTAAATTTCATATCAACCGACCGCACAGGAATCTAGACCCACCTACTCGATAGCGTAAATCTGTAGACTTGATATCCTATGTTTGTTAGTGACTAAACTTTAAAGTTAAGAAGCATCATTGCGTAGGTTATATTAAAGTCTAACCAAATATCATGAGAATAGGGCCGCATAAACACTAAATTTGTATTCGTAAAAACAACATGTTTTCTTTTAACCATATAAATATAACAAATTATAATACGATATCGTAAATGAAAGAATATAAATGAGCCAATACTTTTCTTCAAAGCCATATATTCCTTTCAATTTTCCCGGTATTCTTTTCCCGCTACTGAAGTGACGTAGGTTAAGTACCGATTTTTGCATTATTATATTTTCTTCCTTTCTATCAGAATAAGACATGTAATCATCAATAATTAAGCGAGGTCATTATTTTTAACCAAATTATTGGCACTGTCGTCCTGTATTAATTCATAATTTTAATTATACGGTAAAATCTCAGTTTAAGTAACACAATTAACAAGTATATTGTTAATCGAAAATACTTGCAGATTCATGATATTATTATCCTAAACAGGGAATACTAGCAGGGATTCCCAACCTTTTTGTACTCTAGAGCTTATTCTAATTTATCAGTAGGGTGGCGGGCACCGCCTACTTTTTCGAACGATATTTATAATTGGACAAAAAAACTCATACCTAGATATCGCAAAAATATGAGCGAATATAATAACCCTAACAAATAATTCAAAATATTATTTATGATACCGACTGAAGGCGCTTGATGGAATTTCAATATCAAATTTGAATTGTGACAACTTTTTACGATTCCACATGTTTTGTCACTAACGACCTGGGTTTCGATTTTCAGCATCTTCAGGCATCTTATCACACGGATGCAACAAAACTGATAAGTATATCAGTCAGAAAACTGCATTTCCGTTGCATCCGTGTGATTGAATGCCTGAAGATGCCGAGAGTCGAAACCCAGGTCGTTAGTGACATAACATGTGGAATCGTACAAAGTTGTAACAAGTAAAATTTAAATGAAAATAAATTACGTTTTTAATTAGTATTTATAAAAAAAATCTGTCACGGTCGAATAGTGGCGGACACACACGAATCGTTCTACGGGCGCCATGGTACCCGCGGGCACGGGGTTGGGAATCTCTGTCGCACAGTAAAAATATTCAATCTCAGCGAGCGATAACTGTTAATAATCGAATATTGTTAAATTATGAAATCTATTATATACATAGATATACTTGTAGAAAATTCATCTTAAATACAATTCAAATCATCATTCAATTGACACGGATATAGAAAATATCATTATAAATCTCGCTTAAACGTCCGTCCACATTAGCAAAAACACGTTTTAGTCATCAAAGAAAAAGTGTTTTTACAATTTCAAAATAAACCGTTTTTATTTATCCCTTATTTCCGGGGTTTTTCCTACCGATGTAGAATATTAATTTGCATAAAATGGCATTTGAAAGTCAAAGTCTCATTTGGCGTGGTTTGCAAGTGGTTTTGCCAAGGAAGCGACGATATGTACTTATTTATGAATTCCTAATATAGTGTGCCCAGTTAAATTCACAGAGAAAAAATATCGCTTTTTCCAATAACGTATTTTTTATGAGAAGTTTATTATCGTTTATTTATTTATGTAATTTTGATTCATATGTATGTGGTTAATAGTCAATATTTGTTGAAAATATATAAGTGGGCCTATTGTTTGGGCCACAGGAGATTTAAAATATGCCCTTATGGTGGAAAAGGTTCAGAAGAAATTTTTGAGTCTTCTTAACATGAGAGCGTATGGATACTATATGTGGTTTTATCAAACCGACTTTCTTTTAGGTATGGTCAATTTTAAAAGTTTTAAAAATCAAACAAAAGCCTAGCCAAATATTTCTTTCGACTTATTCGAGGCCAAAATGAGAATTCTGCCATCCTTAATAATAACAATTTGTATGTTATGTTCCGGATATTTTTTTAAGAAATCTTGGATTCGTATTGTTTGTTCTTCCGGAGTGTATAACTAGTCTGCCAATGGGGGTGTCATTGGTTAGAGCATTAACAATGTTCAACAGTATTGCTTCGGATGTCAACATATTCCGTGTGGACGAAAGTGAGTTCAGGCGAATATTATTTTTTAATGTGTTATGAGCTTGCTTGGTTGACTTTACGGCTATATTTATTATTTTTGTTGTTGTTTATTTATTCAATTTCGACACTAAATATTTAAATATTTTGACGTTGCAAAAGTAATGAACTTTTTATTTGTATTTTTTTAAAAGTGTTTATGAAAATAATTAAATAAAAACACATATATATATATATTAACAACAATAATTCGATGGGGATCGTTACATATCCGTGTGAATTGATTAGTTAAATAGTTGTATACAATATATTACGTAAATGGAGTGAGTATAAGAAAACATATCCAAAAATATGCTGTTTATTTTATATAACACACAAAAAACTTATACTAACAACAAAAGAAAACTGTATTTTCTTTTGAACGATTAAGCGTGTAACATATGAACATATAAAAGCTTTTAGATTATTATCAAATAAAATACTGACATCTTTCAAAGTTCAACTTTTCTTTAATTATCTGTTACTTCACCGAGCAGTTTATTAAGTTGAATTAGAAATTGTTCTACGAATATTTTGTAGCCTCAAGCAACATTTTATTACAAAACACGTGTAAGTCAAATCTACTATAAAATAATCCCCCAGAATAAACGTGCTTGGGTTTATTAGTTACATTAAAGTTCTTTGAGGAATCAGTAAATATTTGTCAATACAACCCCTGTCTTTATAGAGTTTTGATAATATTAAATAAAGTTTATCTCAGTTAGTTTGGTCAGTTTGACTTCGAAATCTAAATATTACACTTTGATTATATATCTATATTCAGTCGATAATTTAAATAAGTATAAAATATGACATATTATATGTTTAATAAAAATAATGCATTACGTACAAAAAATTTGTTGTAACCATCATTAAATTTCACCTTTTTAAATCTTTCCGTGTGATTTAAAATAAATATATAAGAGAGAAACAAATTGTAGCAGTTTTGTTTTACGGTAGAGAAATTTTCAATTCTTTCAGGATTTTCCAGAATACTCTCAAGCTGTAGGGTTTTTTTGTCTCTTGTAAAAAATCAATCATGTGAATGCGCACTCACTTGAGAGGAAGTTATGGCTACATAAACATAAATCTTATATTATACCAACAATAAAATTCAAAACTTCTAATTTTGAATTTTGTTTTATCCCTTAGGGTTTTTACTATCTGTTCTTGCCTGAAATGAATTTTATTTTAATAAATAAAACGCAATTTTTAAGACAATTTATTTTTGATATCGTGAGCACTACCAATTGGATCATTGACATAAAATTATAAACAATTATGATCAGTTTCAAAAAACTTATTTTACTTGAAATGTGGCAAAGGTCGCCACGAAGTTAGTGTGGCATTTATTTTAAAAATGTTAAGAATTTAGTATTCTATAGGTGTATCAGATTTTTTTCACGATAATTACTTATTACTCAGCTACTATATCTTTTTATGTATTATTTATAAATTACGAAAAGTATTTATTTTTAAAAAATGAAAAAGTTATATAGATTAGTAACATTTCATATTTTTTGCTAATTGTTTTTTATGGTGTTTTTCTGTTTATTTGTAAAATCTCACCTTTATGTAATCTATACAAGTTTTTTATATCAGAATTCGAATGATGCTTTTAGCATAATAAAGTCAAAACGAATTACCCATGTAGAGCATATTCTGAAAAATAAAAACCATAAATTTTGTTGAAACATCGATAGTGCGATTTTGGTTCAAGAAATAAAGCTTCGCTAGAAAGCTCTTACAGGAAGTAAATCTCTATTTATGATGCGGAAGATTTGGTACGTGGCCATCGTTTGACCTAAGCTTACCTAAAGTATTAACTTGGAAATCGGTAACTCTTTCTTCAGACCGTAGGTTGTACAATAACTCTTTTTATTGTTACTTTAAGGCAACATAAAAAAATATGGCATATAGCAAATGAAAAAAACCTGAATGCATAGATCAAAGACATTTCAAACAGCGTTTGAATTCGAAACATTATTAAAAAAAATGTTATTTATTTAAATATCAGAGCCGTTTCATGGAATAATTAGTGTTACTTTCAAACTGTATATATAATACTAACAAAAAAGAAAACTTTCGAACTGAAGGCCCGCCATAAAAAATAATATGCTACCATCATTAAAACGTTGATCTTTTTCTTCAATATTTTTTTTAAAAAAGATATAATGTTTTCACTTCAAATGAAGTTGCAGTGAGAAAAATATGGACAAACATTTGATATGCTTCAACGATGAAAGTAAGAGCCGAATAAATCTATTGTATTTGTTTTATTTTGGAATCGTTGCTTAAAATAAATTTATTGTAAGTACTGGCTTATTTAATCATAAATCATTAAAAAAAAAATCATAAAACTCTTAGTGTTATTCAAATGGAAGGTTTAAAGAAATCGTAAAATTTTTTAATAAATTGTAAAATTACCGTTAAATTTATAAAATTTAACGATAATAAATGGTTTGTATAAACACTTTCAAGCCATATTTTAAAAGCACGTACAAAGCTCTATATGCATTGGTGAGTGAGCTATACTCTGAATTCCACAGATTTGATTTTTTTATTAATATAAAAATTTTAATCATTTTTGGTTTAAAATAAGAAACTTGACGTAAATATTTTTTTCGTTTTGTGTATTTTTGTATTGGCGATACATTTTTTGAAAAAATGGACGATATAACTTATTTTCGTTGTTACACTTTTTTAATACTAAAACATGCTGTCTGAACACATAAATACGGCTTTTCTACTGTGTATTGAAATGACAATACTGTTTATCTATTGTGAATTAAGCAACAATTAGATTTTATTTTTTTCTGTGTTCATTCTGATGATGAATTCATTGATAATTAATACACATTTTATGATTTTTATAAACATAGATAATTAAGAATACAGTGTAAGAAAAGATATTTTCTCTCTGCCAATAAACAAAATTATATTATAAATTAGTGTTTATGTATTTGAACATAAAACAGGTACAAATTCAAACAAATATTTCGGAGCTAGACTTGGTCAAGAAGATACGAGTATCCAAGATTAATTTATCGGATAGAGTTTCAAAACAACTCCAAGATGATACAATTAAGATTGAATAATAGAACGACGATGAGTTTTCATCGAATGTGTAAGTCTAAACTGGTAAATTTAATAAATTTTCAAGTAATCGTTTGGTTAGAAAATGTTCCAAATTAATGCAAATATAAATAAATAATTTGTTTATGACATCGACTGAAGGTGATTGATGGAATTTAAATACCAAATTTGAATTGTTACAACTTTGTACGATTCCACATGTTTTGTCGCCAACGGCCCGGATATCGCCTTTCGGCATCTTCAAGCATTCCATCACTCGGATGCAACAACTCAAAAAAAATTAATGAATAATTGCTTAAATCGTAATATATAGGGTCTTTTTTTAAGAGGTATATAACTTTAATTTAACGCCGCTAGACTATTTTCTATGCGGATATGTGAAATCGCTAGTCTACTAAGCCCGAAACGATTGACCACTTGCAGGACAACATTCGCCGCGTTATTGCCGATATACGGTCACAAATATTGGAAAAAGTCATCGAAAATTGGACCTCCAGATTAGACTACGTCTGAGCTAGCCGTGGCTGCCATATGCCAGAAGTCATATTTAAATTATAATTCCATAAGAGTATCTTTTGAGTAAAGTGAATTTCATGTCTATTTAAAAATTTCATCTTTGTTTTATTCCATTTCAAAGTTCTATACCTCTAAATAAAACACCGTATACGTACCCCTTTTAAGGTGTTAACTGTCACTTCTTGATGGAAAGGCATGATATTTTAAATAATAAAAACACATTTTTTTTAGTACTTATTTCCACAATATATTTTTTGATCAGGACCGGTTTTGATCATCGCGAGCATTATCAGTCACTGATAATGCTCGCGATGAGCGAAACCGGTCCTGATCAAAAAATCTATTGTGGAAATAAGTACTAAAAAATGTGTTTTTATTATTTAAAAAAAAAAAAAAAACCTATACGTAATTACATATTACACTTATTATTCTTGGAAAGATATAATATCAATTCAAACTCAACCAAGATCAATTGAAATGATTATTGAGTCTTTAATTTCATATGTATGTCACGCATGTGTGTATTACACGAGACAGAAAGAAACTAATTGATACATAATAAATAAAGCTCTCCATCTCCTTCTACCGCTTTGCGCTTCGATGACCTTTACAAAGGATTCTTTCAGAGTGCATGTCCTCCCACACCATTTTTTCCACTCCTTTGCTGGTCATCAATTACATACGAATACATTTGAGTGAATAAACGCACATATACTTACCGAGATTGACCGGAGAATATACGATAATCCACTCATAAATGTTCATGAATAAAACTCTCCAATATAAATTCACAGCTACGAGAAAAGAGTAACCTGATACAAGTAAAACATATATGACTACACCCAGTCCTCTTTTTACGCGATTTTTTTTTACGTGAGTTCGATTATACGCGATTTTTTTGGACGGCACCGTTACATTTTTTTACGCGCTTCACTCGATTTTACGCGATTTTTTCCCCAAATTTGTTTCAAAGAAGAAATTTATATATGATGCTAGGCATGCACATATATGAAAATGTAATTAAAAAAATATGTGTATTTTTAAAACCTAACTAAATTTTTGTAAGGCATTCCATTTTTTTAAATACACATACAATTGCCAAATGTTGACAAGTGTATCGGATATTATGCGAATTTATGTTTTAGGGTGTGTAAAGAAATTTAATGCAATTGGGTAAAATCATGGGATGTATGTCCGCTCGTAAACTTGTTTAAACACAATGCATTTATTAAATTCTTTGAATAGCACTATTCTCGACCTTTAATAATTCATGTAAATGTATATAAAATCATAAAACATATTTTTTTTTGCACGAATTTCAAAAAGCAAATTTTGGTTTTTCATACGTTTCTGGTACTTTTTTAGGCGATATTTTAATTTTTGGAACCAATTTATCAAATTATATGAAAGCTATGACTTTTTTACGCGATTTTTTTTTACGCGCCATTTTCTGGAACCAATGAATCGCGTAAAAAAAGGACTGGGTGTATTTCGTTTCATAAGAAAAAAATATATTTTTTATCTAAAATATTTCATTGAATGAACTTATACTATATTAATAAACAAGTCATAGAAAATACATTCATATCATTTATAAATGTACACCATAAACTTCTTACGTTTTTTTTTGCGAAAATATTAATTATAGTTTGTGGTTTTAAACGTATATTTAAAAAAATGAATTGTTACAACATTGTACGTGCTAACATGCTTACTGTTAATTGTACGTCAGTTCTGTTGCATCCGTGTGATAAAATGCCTAAAGAAGACAAAAGGAGAAACCCGGGTCGTTAGTGACAAAACATGTGGAATCGTACAAAAGTGTAACAATACAAATTTGATATTGAAGTTCCATCAAGCACCATCAGACGAAATCATAAAGTATGTTTTAAAAGTGAAATGTGTTGATTCGTCGAAATATTAAAAGAAATTTTATCTACCTTAGTATCGGTACAATTTTTATTCTAGCTTCTATTGCTTAGAAATTTTGCTTTATAGTTATCAATTGTTCGATTATGTTCGATTTTCTTTTAGCAACTATCTTGAGAAATAAAAATTCAGACCAATTTATTTCGAAATTTTATCTAGGTCATTGAACAAACTTTTTTTTAAATATTTTAAAAAATATACTCTTTTATCACTGGAAAGAATTATCAAACATGGTATAAAGAACACACAGATTTTTTACACAATGCCAGCACGAGAAAAGGGAAAATGAAATATCTTCATCTGCGTATTGAATTGGGAACTACTTTTCAGTGAAAGCCAAAAGCTCAACGAAGCTCGCTATTTTATGGCACTCTTACATTTCCATGCCTTTCTTTGAGTTTATGAAATAAACAATTTTTTACTGCTAACAATAGAGGCCGAAAGAAAACAATATTACTTTTGATATAATTTATGATATCGAAGGAAGGTGCTTGATAGAATTTCAATATCAAATACGATTTGTTGAAACTTTGTACTATACCACATGTTTTGTAACTAACGTCAGCTCTGTTGTTCATATGTGTGATATAAATACGGAAGTAACAAAATATTAAAATTCAACAATACTCTTATTTGAACTTTTACGTTTAATGAAGCAACCTTATTTTTTAAGAAGTATCATTTTTAAACAAATACATTTAATGAGAAAACTAAACCAGTATTGTAAGAAGTGGAAATGAAATTCTATTTTTTCTTTTTGAAATACGATAATAGAGCAAACAAAATTTTAAGACTATATTCATTGATTAGAAATGTATCTATTACAACTCGTGATTGATTTTTTCTTTGACTTTAACAAGAAAAGAAAATATTTACCTTTATCAGAACTCTCTTGTTTCTGACAAAGTGTCAATTTACATTAAGCATTTCGATACCTCTTCAAATTATATTTTTAATTCAATCACGAATAAGACTTCAATTTAAAAGTATGACGTTTTTTTCAAACGAAAGCAATGCAACATTTCATTGAATCAAAAAAATCTCTTTTTTCACATCCAAATAAATAATAGCATTCAAAAGGATATTTAAACCAAAACGATTGCTCTTATTGTCATGAGTTCAGTAGTTCTATCTCAAATACTATATATCTTTTTCATGCACCACTTATTTTTAGGAAATAAAATTGCGCAATTCTTTAGGCTTGATAAACATCAGATAAATGTAAATTTTGTACCGTATTTCTGGCGATTGTTTACCTTCTTTGGATCAATAAACACATGACTTTTATCTTAACATATTAATAAGCTTGCAAGCAGAATTGAAAAATTAATATTTCTGATGCTGTAAATATGTATGATAATTTTATAATTGGCTTCTTGAGATTCGACAGATCTACTTTCATAATTATGATCATTTACCAGTTTATTTAAGGCTACATAAAAATGATATCAAGTATTGACAGAATAATGAATTAATTTATAATTTGTAATATTTTTTGTTAATTTACGTGTCATATGTAAAGAATATAGATTATAAATGGACTGTAGACTGGATCTCATTATTAGTTTTTTTATGAGGGACTCGTGTCATAAAGTTGCTTAACCTCTTATTGTGATACGCTATACGTGTAGCTAATTACTCTACCTACTCTCTGTTTTTTTAAATCAAATAATTAAAAAATGGTCATGTTTAATTGAATAAATGTTGAAATTGTGTACGATTCCATATGTTTTGTCACTACTGACCCGGCTTTCGCCTTTCGACATGTCTGCCATTTTTAAATTTTAATAGACTTTTGCCTTTCAACGAAAATATTTTTATATATTAAAAACTTAATTCTTTAAATCTTGCTGCTCGTGGAATCTCAGATAACATAGTTCTGCATTTAATAATATTTTAAATATAAAAATCTCTCTTTCAGTAACGATGTCCGTTTAATTAGTATCATAAAAATAGTCATATCGCAAATATATTATCATTATGTTGATATTCTTTTCTTTGTTAGAGTAACTATTCAGTTTGGCATTTAACGTACAGTATTTATTTACTAATTCAGAATAAAAAGAGAAACAAGATGCACTTAAGGATAGTACAGTTATTCTTGACATTTTTTTATAATACAAACATCTCCTTATAATGTAAACAAGGCGGTGAGATATTTTTCCCGTATGAGTCAACTTGGAAGTGAAACCCAGTGTAATCTTAAAAGAAAAGGCAAAAATATTTTTACAAGAAACAAAACTGTTTTTCTTACTGTAGTAAATAAAGAGTGTTGTAAATTGGTAATCAGACATCTAATAAAAGAAAATGCATATTTATATATATATATATATATATATATATTTAATTACATAAAAAATAATATTTTTTATAAAACAGCTTTTATCAAACCTGGTCGTCCACACCGGTATCACAACACAAATGATTTGGTATAATTACATTGGTAGTAAAACAATGATTGCTATTATGTACATAGCCGCATTTTTTTTCAGAAGTAAGAATATAAAAATGGATCTAGAAAACGACTCACAATTTTGATAATTGTCTACTCTTCCTATTCATCGCTTTAATGATTATTTAGTAGAGGAAATTCATAAATGCGAACGAGATTTGTTTTGGTTCAATGAATTCACCCAAAACAACAACACCTGAATAGGGTAAAGGCTGTCAATTTCAGTTAGTGATCGAATTACTGATTTAAGAATAAATCAACCATAAAATTCATATTAAAATGAATATTGAACTACGAAAATGTACAAACAACATATTGTTTGTATTGTGGCAACCTTGGAACGGGGCTTAAGACAAAACAGAGGTAAAAGAGATAAATACGGCCTATCCTATATGCCATATTTATACGTTTATAACGAAATCCAGTTAATCCTCGGATAGAAGTGTGAACGTGACGGAAATGGTGAGAAAGTGTAAAGCGCATCATAAATCCAAATGACGTCATCGTAAGGACGCCAACGCCGAGTGTAGGCCGTAAAAATGTTTATTAGTCCGCATAGAAATTTACGGCAAACAACGTCTTCCACTTTTCACCGTGAGACGTATAATGTCTTTCCTCATTTTCGCTTAGAGCCGTGGCACAATACTCCAGGACGTAGTTCATTAAAAAATCAATATGCGAGTGACGTCTACAATCTGACTCGTGAAATTCCAAATTTGAAAATCTTTTTAATACTTGCATGTGTATTGAATAACTTGCTCAAATAAAAATCTATTTACATCACTTTACTGGATCTATAAAAGCTCAAAAAGATTGACGTCTTTGAGCTTTTTTGCGCATTTGTTACAATAAGCAGTACTTTTTTTTCTTAAATACATCGAATATATGGCATTATTTACGTTATATTTATTACGCTGTTTGTCAATATTAATGTGTAGAGGCAAATTTTCATTAAGTTGTGTTAAAAACATATAGCCCTTAAACTTAATATAAATTAAAAATGTATTATATAAATACCTATTATTAACACCAGTGCTCTATATTGGATGTGCTGCGACACAATGTGCACAAGAAATAATTTTAATCATCATGTTACTAAGATCTTCATTGAAATATTTTTTTTGTTTTCAAAGTGGCATAATTTTATGAAAAAACCTTTAATGTGTTAACCATTTTCTTCGAGATTGTTCTATGAATTTTGAAATACTTTTTTAAAATAATTATTTCGGCGTAATTTCAGCTGCTTTAAATAGAATAAACTTTATTATTAATTGAAAAAAAAACTAATTTAAATATAATTATTTTACGAAAAAACAAAAAAATTAAGTAATGCTCAGTTGAACCGAGGACGAGTAAAGGTTATGGAACTGACCTAAACTGAGAAAATTGTATATGTATTTCAATAATTCAAATAGTGATAAGACTTTTGAGCCTTAACAAGACTAACTTTAACAAACCAAAAATTGTATCAAAAGATTCCATTATCAATTTTGAATTGTTGAAGCTTTTTCCGATTACGATGTTACTAGGGAAATTATTTTTTCTATAAGAGTATCATCAAATTGTATTGGAGCAAATCTTTATGAATAGTTTCTCAATAAATTTTATTATGCAAGAACGAATTTCAAAACAATATTACATTCACTAGTACGAAGTATAACAACGTTTTAAAATGAAATCAAACTTTCAGCTTTGGAGGAAACCATCTAAAACATTTATGAACGTTTAATTATATTTCATATGTTATATTAAGCATTAAATGACTTAGATCATTATTCACAATGCTTATTAGCCACATTCGTAAAAAATGATTAATTGATCTACTTCAATATAAAGATTCCATATGTTTTGTCACTAACGACACAGGTTTCGACTTTCGGCATCTTTAGGCATTGTATCACACGGATACAACAGAAGTAATAGAGTTCTGTTATCAAAAATATTTTTATTATTCCATTAGATAAAACTGTTTTTTGATGACGTGATCAAATTCCAGTCGAGAGTAAAAGAGAACTTCATTTAAAGCATTCAAGAATTTACTCTGAGCGTGATGTTTTTCAAATCTTATTGTTATTAAATTTGTATCGTTATATTATAAGCAAGACATGGTTGTCCCGCCTCCACTCGTTATGTGTATGCAGCCGCTGTTATACGACCGCCTTCCATAACGCAATACTGATAAAAAGAATCAATTTTCTTGGCCCGATACAGAGCTTCACGGACTGATCGTTAAACTGCGCACTATTGTGCTTAAAAGAGATGAAAGAAAAAGAAAATTTGACTTGCCCAGCCTCTTAGCTTACGTGATATTAAGTATCCTGTCTATCTGTGTACTGAAAATCAAATAATTTGTGTTTACCAATGCTCGTATTTAAATTGCTTAAATAGTCAATCAACCAAATGTGTCAACCTAATTATTTTTCTAACCCGTGCAAATAAAATATTAATTTGAAAAAATTAATATTTTATTTGGAAATTTTAATGAGTAGTCATTAAAATTTCCTTGTCACTTACGTCGTAATTATTCATGCTCTGTTCGTTTGATTAACTCTCTTGGGAAAACAATGAACTGTCTGATACTAGAGGTTAACATTTGTTATGCAGATCAAATGTAATTAAACACGTCAACATGGAAACATTTACCTATTCAATTATATTAGTGTTTATTTTTATTGCTGAGTCGACTATAACTAACAATTGAGCGATTAACTTGAGACAGAAGCAATTGCTTAAGTCTCTTTATAAATATTAAATTGATTATGACACACTCAAAAAAATATATCCAATATTTTATTCCAATCAAGCAAACCACCAGATGGGCACCTTTTAGTATGTATATAAATCAATGTATGCGTGTGTGTTTGTCTTTTATACATTACTACACCATTCATCTGATCGATATGAAAAATTTTAAATTTCTTGAATATACTCCCGCAAATGTTTCCAGCATACTACTTCCTCCTCAAATAGTAAATAAAAAGAATAAAAACGACACTATTAACAACTTAAATTGTTTGTTATCATAACTATTTCCCTGAACGTTCGAGGTTTTATCTAGTATTCTTATATTTTTCAAGCAATCATTTACAAATTATTTTTGTGTATAACGATCATTTGATTCATTCAACTGCTTTGCTTAACACACAATGTTGAATATGTATTAATTTCTAAGATGAGCACAACATATTTTGAAGCGAAGATATGAATATTTAGCAAAGTTTTAATATCATCTTTACATCGTAAAATGTACTTTGTTTTATTCTTAAAATAATCTTTTTGTCAAATCGTTAAAAATATAGTTTCTAATATGTTTAAGTTTTTCGAGCTTGTAAGTAAATAACTTGAAGGGTAAATGGTTTATAAGTTGGCTTCATGGGCGATAAATGATGAGAAAGTATGATTGATATGCTATCGGGTGATAAAATAAAGAATTTTGGTCTAGAACTAATATAAAAAATATTTTTTCTTTAAAAAAATGCAAAATATCGCAAGGTCTATTTCACGACGATGATTATATTGGGAACTATTTGTTCAACCGTCTTTCGTGTGATTGCGTTCAATGCCCACGTTTTAAACGCTCTACTATTGCCTTCAGTAATATAATTATTTAATGAAATTTTAGCAATAAATTCAAATTAATTTATCATTCGCCAGCAGCGGTGCATAACTTATAATTACTCGCTCAACATCCATTGCTGAACTTTAAATGCCCAACTGCAAAATAACAACAAAATATATTAGAATTAAAAGCAACATCGTTTATCTAACTTAACGTTGGGCTCTTAGACACGCTGACTTCCTTTAAATTGGTCACTAGGAGTCGCAGTGCCGCTCCTTGGAAACTAAGCTATAATGGTCATGTCCTAGCAGGAAGTTCGTTTTCGTATTCAATTAGTACTTTGTATTACGTACAGAATTTAATTTATAATTCAATCCATGTTCAATTTTATTTTTTAACATTTATGATATTGACTGAACGTGCTTGATGGAATTTCGATATCAAATTTCATTTGTTACAACTTAGTAAGATTCCACATGTTTTGTCACTATCGACATCTTCAGGCATTCTATCACACTGATGCAACAGAACTGACACACAATAAACAGTTAGCTTCGTCTATATACCAAAGGTATTAAAAAACAGGAAGTCACAAACCCCAAGGCATGCAGTAAATGCGAGCTAAGACAAATTTTATAATATTAATCTAATAACAATTAGTCATTCTTGAAATGGTTTTTCCGTTGTTTTGGAAATTAAAAAAGTAGCGTCAGTAAAAACACTGAAATTTTGACATATGAAGGATACTACCAAATCTAAAAATTATAAGCTTCGTTAATAGTGACAAATTTCATGTGTCACCCTACGTACTTATAAAGTGATGTGTTAAATTATCTACCATTTGGTGTTGGTTTTTGTCAAAGTTATTTATAGATTCGAAATATTTATATAATCGATTCCACATGTTTTGTCACTAATGACCAAGGTTTCACCTATCGGCATCTTCAGGCATTCTATCACACGGATGCAACAGAACTGACTTCAATTTGAATACACCAATTTGTTTTGGAGCAATTTACAGTTATTCAATTAAACAGTATGTCTCGAAAATATTTAAGCATCTTGATCATATTTTCTTATTTGCGTTTTAAAATACTTATTCGCAAACATGAAAAGACAATTCGGAGATTTGCTTGTCAATGGGTACAGAGATGAAATAAACATATATAATATGTATACAAATAATAAAAAAATACTACATGTTTTCTTCCTCATTAACTATTATAAAAATGGTTGTACTTTATTCAAAGTATATGTTTTTGAGAAAAGTATTCATAATTTAAGTTGTTTGATTTTTTTTTATTCGGAAAACATCTGTGGCCACGCGGCTAATAGGCTACAAATTTAAAATTGTTTATGAACATAAAATAATTTCAACAGTTATTTCAAAAAAATATTTAAATTTAAATAAACGCAAAATACACACCATACAGGACACAACTTAATGGCAGACATCTACGGTTTTACCGGAAGCAGTGGCAAATGATGTGAAAATATACCACAAGCGTGTACGATCAAGAATTGTGTAAGATGTTATTGCTTCAAGTTAATATTGTAGTTTCCTTCTACTGATATTATATTTCGATGAAAATGTCATTGTGACACCGTCATATTTTGGTTTTGAAAATGATACCATTTTACTATATTCAAATGTTGACATTGTTTTTACTGTTCAGAAATTATGTCACTATTCA
Organism: Himalopsyche japonica; assembly: GCA_028555115.1. Lineage (NCBI taxonomy): Eukaryota > Metazoa > Arthropoda > Insecta > Trichoptera > Rhyacophilidae > Himalopsyche > Himalopsyche japonica. Next base: position 1,766,941 of record JAHFWJ010000615.1, read on the forward strand.
ACGTAAATTTAAATTATATACAAAAATAAAAAAAGGGTGGAATTTTTTTTTTTAATAGTGTTATTAATACAAACTCAAAGATAAATCTAGTGAGTATGACAATGATAATAACTGAAATGATCTAAATATAATACCTTTACACTATTATTATAAGTATTGGTCAACGCGTTAAATGTGACCATAAATTTAATTAAGACATTGAAAAATTGCGGCAACCACACTTTACAATATTGTTTCTTTGTTAAATGGTTTCACGTTTTAATTTACAATTAATTTACCCCACTAAATAACTAATATAAATTGTTATTATTTCCATGTTGGATTTTATCTTTGAACATTTGTAGCAGCCGTATTTTTGTATCGTACACCACCAAATGTTTTCTGATAGATGAAATACAGCATTCATTGATTGAATTGGCATTTATTTGATAGAAATTTATGAGAACACGTTGAAAAAAAAATGTTTTCTATTTCTACAAAATTTATTAGGTATATGGTGGACCTTTTATTCTTTTACGAATACTCCGACAACCAAATTAGCGTTTTGATGAATGAACTTTTTAATGATAAAACTCAAGCCAAACCTCATCATAGTTTAGAAAACTCCTTAAACGGTTAATAGGTAAAATCCAAAACGTACAGCTGTCTACGAACATAAATTAATTTCATTAAATATCACTAGCGTATTAACAAAAATTTATCTAAAAGAATGTCTGAAAATGATACATAAAATATTATAAAAATCCAAAATACATCCATTTGAATCTGAAGAGATTTATTTTTTAATTCAAGTGTGCATCGAAACAAATTACTTAGATATTTAACTCGGTATATTACCAGCAAAATGACGGTTTATCAATGGGCAGCCCATTAAGCCCATTGCTCGCGGAAATCTTTATGAATAACTTAGAATCAAAACTTCTAAAACTAGATAGTAAAAATATTGTTTTGACAAAACAGGGATACAGTTAGATAAATTTCTAAAAAAAGCTTATTCTGTACCCATATAGTTATTTTAAATTTACACTAGTAATAGAGGTGGAAAATTGCGTCCATTTTATGAACTATTTACTAGAGTTAAAAACAAATATACGGTTAATTTTTATAGGCAACCAAATTGATGAAATTTGCAGCATAAAATTCCATGATATATAATTACCATTAGTAACATACAGTTTGCTGTGAGATAAACAATTTTTTACTTGGGGAACCGCAAGAAAATAAGATATTTTAAGGGCGCTGGAAACCGAAAAAGATTGGGACCCCTGACCATTTTTAGAACTGTGGATACGTTGATTACTTTTGTGGATTGATTTCAAATATTTCTATTTTATTCAATATATTTGCAAATTTTACGAGGCACGTGTTGAGTTGAGTTTTTTCATAAATAAAACAACTAAAGCATATATTTAAAAAAATAAACACATTTTACTCCCACCAAAATAATACCCAACCGATTTTGCGAAAATATATGACTTTCATCTTTTACGCATTTTTTTTTGAGCCGGATATATATTTAAAAGAAAAAAATATTTCTCAATATCCTTTGGATATCATGAATATTTTTTTTGTTTTTGTAATTTTTGTCTGATCTCTGGAATATACACGAATCTGTTAATCTTATTTGAAAACAAAGTGATCTTAAAAGCTTTCGTTGATACAAAATTAGACATAATTTCGCATAATTTATATTCCATAGAAGTTAAAAATAAATTAATTGCTAGGCTTCTTTTACGATGATGAACATCAGCCCATACAAGAAAACAAACCGTCTCAACATTGTTATATGAAATAATAAATCAGCCCAGCGACGGTATTAATTTCTGTCTAGATCGTGAAAGCAGAAAACAAAAAAGTGATTCATCATCACCAACCCCCGACCCCCGCCGACGCTTTATGTCCTTTCCTCACATTTCGTAAAATGAAGAATCGGATATCTAGGTATTTACTACAAAATAGGTAATAATACTAAAAACACTTACGTTCAAGAGAATGTGTTCACTGATCCACTTTATTAACAGTGATATATTAATCGACGTATATGATTCTATAACTAACGCCATACTATTGATAATAAACCATATAATGATAGTACAATGTGTGATCTTTCCTTATAGATCTATTGAGTAGTAATTAAAGTAAATAGAGAAGTATTGAGTTATGCAAGCAGACAAATAAATTTATTTGAAACCATAAAATAATACGGTGAAAAATAGCAATGTATGATATTTTAGTTAAAAAAATTTTTTTTTAAAGATATATAATAGTTGATAGCTATTTCGGCTCACCATCGTCAGAACTATGCTTAAACGAACATTTGCTTATCTATATATAACTGTGTAGAAAAGGTACACAATACATCTTCTCTCCTGTTTTAACGACCTAGCGTGTTTCTTGCTCGCAATAAAATGAAAAAAATTTCAACTATTGTAAATAGAACTAAAAAGGCGGCTATATCAATAAGTTTACATATGGCACGGAAATGGTCTATTATGGAAACAAAACAGCTCCTTGTAGTGGGTTGAGCAATGGCGGCCAATCAACCGTTCTCGTATAATAGGTTTTCCCGGTTGGATCGTTAAATTTTTTATAGTCCCTCCAAACACACATAAGGGCAATTTTTAATAATCCCGCATTAACCTTTCCTCGATATATCGTCTAAGTATTATGGTCCTGTCTCAAATATTATCCCGATCTCGATCGATTATCCCGTTAGATAAATCTTTCGATCTAAAAAAATTTGTTTGAATCTTAACACACAAAATTTTATATTTTAACCAAATAAATTAATGATGCAATATATACAATAATTCGCTCAAATATCTTTAAATTTTCTTTGATAAAGAATTTCACAAGAAGAAGTTTAAAACACTATTTGATTATTTTAAGAAATAAGTTTAATTAAAATTACTTTTACAAAACCCTCATATTTACCAATTTTTGTGCAACCCCATTTTTTTAAATTACTTTTTTATTTCCCACATTCATCGTTTTTTTCAGGGTCTCTTGAAAAACGTGAAATCGATGTTTTATTGTGTTTGTTTACGTGTGTATGTTGTAAATGTTTACATAATGATAATTTGAGAAATTTAATGTCCAAAAATTCATAATTACAGTATGTTACTGATTTATGCTCCGCCACTTAAATTTATGCCAGCATGCAATAAATGAAAGGTTTAATTGAAAAATCGAGCATCCTAGATTTTAAATTAAAAATTGACTACAGGTCTACCAATTTAACATTTATTTTATTTTCAATAGCAGAAGATGAAATAAGTGAATCTTTAAGAATCATTAAATGAAAAATAGTGAGATTTATTGCTGCATGGCTAATTTTAGATATCTCGTAATTTCATCAGTTTTGATTTCGTAAACCAAATTGACAAAAAAAAGCACTTGTTTACACAACAAAAAATATTCAATGTAATAAACAATTTTTGCTAAAAAAATAAAAAATGTGTGTTAAAACTATTTTATAAAATTATTATAACTAACAAGCAATCAAAGCGTAACAAAGAACAACATTATCAGACCATAGAAATCATACAACCAAAGAGAAACCTTTGACGATTCTAAAGGCAGTAAAATATTTTCTATACGTCGTTAATGCGGTGGTACCTGGTACGTATTGACTTTTTGAACACAGAAAATATACCATAGTTCCTAACAATGTGTTATTATGTGAACTTTTATATTATAATGCTAAAAACTCCGCTTTAAATGTAGATCTTTTCATTCATAATGCTCGAATATAATAGTATAACTAAAAGAACTTAAAATTTGTGTTTATAAATAAAAAAATATTACAAAACTTTCCAACAGGGTACGCAATTTGTATATCAGTGTAAAGAAATCAAAGTAAAGCTTATTATTGATCAAATAATATTGATAGTCACTGTGGTAAGTCATAGACAATTAATTTCTTAACCTATATGCCATACTAGACAGCATCTATCTAACTTTATCTTTTCTTATCTGATGATAATTGTGAATAATAATTAATGTGTTATAATAATTATGGAAACTTTATTTTATGCATTGAGCATTTAAAAATGCTAACAAAAATTTATGGAGCAGTTATGTAAAAAAGCTTAATAAAGAACGATATAATTTATGTTATCGATTGAAGATTATTGACGGAATTTTGATATAAATTTGAATTGTAAAAACTTTGTACGATTCCACATGCTTTGTCACTAACAACCCCGTTTTCGTCTTTCGGCATCTTCAGATAAGTAATAATTAACACAACAATTAATTAACAAGATATAGAAAGAACGATATATCTATCCAGTGACGTGCTTGAATAGTTAATGAGGGTAAAGTGCTAATTGTTTTTTTTTTTTTTTCATTAATTGGCTATTGTCATTTTATTATAATGTATGATAGTTTTGATAAAATAAGACACTTTCGCACCACATTGAGAGACAAATAACATTTATATGTAGTGGATACGTCCATTACTAAATATCTGAAATAGTTCCGACGATGGCGTGCGCCGAAATAGCTATCAAATATATAAAAAAATTGTAGAACTTAAATACATTGCCATTTTTTTATAAACGAAAAATCATTGTCTTTTTCCATTCAGTCGGTTGAAATATATTTTTTTTATTTTAATCAATTTAAGCACAATTCGAAATATCTCGTATTAAATACCCGGCTAGAAATTGTGTTGATTATTCAACGGTGTGTAAGCAATTTAAATAAATTGTATGTCTGAGAATTTCAAACACACTAGATTATATTTTTTTTACGAACTTCTCTAACATACACGAATTATTTAATCAGTATTGAAAGCTGTTAGTTATTATATATATATATAATGAACGAACGACATTTAATATGGTTAGTTACGAGAAGAAACATCAATAAAACATATATTTTTTTTAAGAATCAGATGTACAGGAGGCAGATAGGACAGATAAACAACAAAAACTGTCATGTTTACTTCAGGTAAAAGTTACCGCAATTTGTAAACTGTTTGCAAACTTAACTCGATCTTTCATTGGTCACTTGACTGAAGAAATTACCGATACAAATACGGTTTGGTTGATATTTTTTTCGTTTCAAATGATATATAAATACAACTGGCTTTTGGAATTTATCATTTTATATTCACTGTCTCTTTTAAGCATAGTTGCTTCGAATTCACTCCAAATGTGATTATAAAATATTTTATATGAATATCTTGCTCTTCAAAATTTAATAACGGCTCTCATATTTGCTTCTCACGTAGCAAAGTTTTCTTTAGGTCACCCGACTATACCTGAGTCTTTCACGTCTACCAAATAAGTTTCTCTGTCCAAAGATAGAACGATACTTTCATCAAATTTCCACTAGATTTGATTAATAAATATGTGTGGCGTAATGCCATAACACTCTTTTTTATCAATCATTTTATAGGTTTATTCTTTTGGCTTAGGATTTCTAATATATTTTATCGATAATACTTTTAAAACTATTTGTTTTGCTTTACTGGATAATCTCTTTTCCGATCTTAATGTATTTTTAATATTTTACTGAGAAAAGCTGATTTTTTCTGCAGGTAATATTGTTTTGGCAGTTAACTCTGATTTAAAAATACTTACATCAATAGTAGCATTGTGGTTATTTAAATGCTTAAAATATTAATGTTAACAATAATTTATTTACTTTTTATAAAACATATAAATTTTAAAGTATTATTTAAAATACACATTAATCCTTCTGTTCTTATTTTGAATATTTTCGATATTTTTCAAAATAGTTTCAATATTAAGGTATAAATATTACGTATCAGTTACTTTTTGTGTGTCATGAAGATTTGTTTACAAAATAATTGTTGCTTTTTATTTTTACTAAAAAATATTTGGTTTTTAAATAACCAAATTCAATAGCTGTCACTCTTGAAGTATGTCAAAGTTAATCTATATTTCACATTAATAAATGCGAACCATAGATTAGCTTTGACATACATATTCGCATGAAGAATTTAAATTGTTATGTATTGTATATTATGTCGAATGAAAAATATAAATTAGGGCGAGGTTAAAGAATATTTGTTACTTACCAAGCCTTAATTTTTTTGTTGATAACGCGGTTTATTTGCTTACATTTATTCTTAAATATAATTATTGAGTCTCGTATATTTTAACCTTTAATTAGTTTTCAATATTGAAAAGAGATGCAATAAGGTTATCAGATCATTTTTTAAATGTAAAATAAGTAAGCATATAAACTTTTCAACGTAGGTACGATATTTTAATCAGAAATTTTTGAGGCGTACGTTATACAACACATATTGAAATAAAGATGGCCTTTTTCCTAGCACCAACCATCACTGTATTCTTATTCTCGAGAGGAATAAGCATATCGACTGAAAGTGCTTCATGGAATTTCAATGTCAAGTTTAAATACGGTGAAAAAATAGTATTATATTTTAGTTCTACAAAATAATTTTTAACAAATATAGTTGATAGCTATTTCGGCTCACGCCATCGTCAGAACTAATTCAACTCTGTGAACTAGTTTTATATAACTATATTTGTTAAAAATAATTTTGTAGAACTAAAATACATTGCTATTTTTTCACCGTGTTATAATGGAGTTCTACCAAGTGAATGCCAATTCAATCAATAAATCAAATTTAAATTGTTGAATCTTTATATGACTCCACATGTTTAGTCACTTTCGACCCGGGTTTCGTCTTTCGGCATCTTGAAGCGTTATATCACACGAATGCAACCGAACCAACTGTAAGTGGATCGTAAATGACAAAACATGTGGACTCGTACAGTTTCAACGATTCAGATTTTATTTGAAGGTGTTAAAATTACAAATAGAGAATATTTGTCAAACAAAAATAACAATATGGAAAAATGAATTCTCTACTTAAATAACCGGTCATTATATTTTCAGTTTATTGTGTCTGTACACATTTCATGTCTGTATACATATGTATATTGATAAACATTTATACTTCACGTATAATATAATAGTATGAGCGATGAGAAAAAACGCTAAAAGTAAATAAGTTTTCCGGTACTGCTTCATACGAAAATCACGCAAGCTGATCTTTTACGGGTACTTATATTATGTTTATCTTATTATATTTAAGTTAAGAACGGTCTCCTATGAAATCGCATATTTCCACTACACAACAACTAGAAGACGATCTATATAACGTAGACCAAGTATTAATATCACATACAAATCAATTTGTTGAAGTGAGTGAACCGGTTAATAACGCATTTTTCTAAATTTAGCAATTAATCCATTTCTTTTAAATTTTTGAAATCCTTTAATATGAAAGTTGTTTGGAACACGCCTTCATACAATAATGCTTGACATTATCAGTCTTCAGACTATTTCGATTTTCCTGGATGTTCTATGACACTCATGTTGAAATCATAATTTAAAAATCATTCATTTAGCTTTCAGTGGAGCAAAAATTGTTTTTCATCAATGTAGACTATTAATATCTCGAATTGTATAACAGCTTTTAGCAATATTTTTTTTCCAAGTAAAGTATTGAATTACAATTTCTTGCAAATACTATTGTTTGAAAAATATATTATATAATATTTACCAATATGTATGTTATATAGCTACATCTATTGAAAAAACATGGACACGGTTCTTTCTTTTTCGATCTTTACTGTAAAGATGAAAATTATTTTGAATGCACTTAGAAATTAAATATGTATATTATAATAAAAAATAATAAAAAAACTACGGTATTTAGAAAATCAATTGACTTTGTTATCATTCATGCATGAACAAAGCTCCTCAATTTAAAAAATTAAAGGGAGACAATCTTTCAAGAGTAATTTAAAAAAATCCATTGAAAAAAGTCTAAGTTTACTCACTATCATATTGGAAATATGTGATTTTTACGTGAGCTTCAATTTTTTTTATTACTTTTAAACTTACATTTTTAAGGACTTAAATTACAAGAGATGCATTATTGGAGATAACTTATGAAGTATACGTTGAGATTTGTCAACAAAACAAAAGTGTAATTTGTATCGTAACTTACATAATATGTATTTTTATTAAATCCAATTTTTATAATGTAGACTCGTAAGTGTCAGTTCTGTCGCATCAATGTGATAGAATGCCTGAAGATAGCCTCGTTAGTAACAAAACATGTGGAATCGTGTAAAATCTTAAGAATTAAAATTTTATATTGCAATTCCATCAAGCATATTCAGTCGATATATTAAAACAATTGTTGTATTATAGCTCCTGTTATGTGAATTTACGTTGAAACTGCAATATCTGATGTATACTATGCTCAAATAAAAACGGCCCAGTGCAAAAGATTATGAAAAAATTTTACATCATTTTCTTGATTACAGTGCGAATTAAATGGTCCATATAATTTAGCAAAAATGTTATATTTAATCATCGCATATCTTAATAATACATTTATGTTTGAAATTCTTATTTACTGGCAAAATCTGAAATGTTTACTATATAACAAAAGCTTAATCAACTTCATGCTACTTGTTAAAACATTGAAAAATGAAAGGAGGTTTATTAAGAGAGTGGCGAAGTAGCAGTTAGTGGTGTGAGGTGTTACGGTTTACATTCATTCTATCGCTTTGAAGTCGTTTAAATTTTATGGTAATTTTATCATGAATAGAAATGCGCAACACTTACTACAACCAGATGCGACAGGGGACCACAACTTTGTAATCCCCTTGATACGGAAGGCAGTCTCGTGAAATAATAACAATTATTTATTTTTAAACGAAATAAATATTGTATATTATAATTATCGTAGTGAGATATCGATCCTTCGTTGAAACTGAAAATCTTTGTCAATACATACATACACTTACATGATTGGCACTCGAAATGTATTATTAGTTTATTAGTACATTTTCTCTTGATGAATATATCGACTTATTTGCACTTTATATATATTAAATATTCCAAAAGCAAATAGCCCAAACAGTTTCTTTTTCATTTACAAATAAAAAAAAAATTTTGATCCAATCAAAACAAAAATTTTAAGTAATTTTTAAAAATTCAACTGTTGCAAAAAATTCAACTGTTTCAAAAAATACATTTTTTCAATGACATGTAGACTATTTCATAAAATTTTATAGATCTTCTCTCAGGCGTATGACAAAACAACCGCAACAAGAGTAAAGTATTTGAATCTCTGTATTAAAACCATTTAGTACTAATATATTTTAATGAACAAAAAAGTTGCCGGTTTATTGATAAAAAAACATTACTTTAGAGCGATTTTTTTTAAATTTAATAAACGACTGCAAAGAAAGACAACTGGATATTTTAAGTGAGTGAGGATAAATGATAGTTCATGAAAATGTTTAGAACACTCAATAAAATAATTTGAATAAAACACCAAAATTCTCAATAATTGTAGCCGTGATGTCTTTCAAAAATAAATAAATTCTAATTTTTCTCTCATATTCCTGGGAGAAATAATTATACCCATACAAAAAAATAAGTATAGTTTGTATTAAATTATTTATTAGTATTTTCAATCTTGTACATTTTAAATAAGAAATCAATTAATTTTTAGACTAGTTTCGCATTTCTGCCATAAGACCTAGGCTCCACCTGGGTTGTTACGAAGCCCCATCCTTCTACCTTGACGGTCTGCCTTTTTCAGGGAAAACACTTTTCAAGTTTTCTTCGCTTCTGTATACGTAAATGCATGCATCTACCTTCAACCACGTCAAGTATGAAATAAACAAGACGACTTTTCTTAAACTCGCTCTATGATTTCAGTCAATACGTGAACGTTTTATGAATTTTCCTTGTGTGCTTCTTTTATTTGTGGCATAATGACGAATTTGAAAGTTTTTATCGAAATTCTTAATGGTTACATTTTTCAATGAAAAACCTGTGGATTTCTTAAAGATATTCTGAGAAATGTTATAATATTCGATTGCAATGGATTATTTATGTTGCGTTTACTAATTTAACATTATTCTGTCCTGCACATCATAAAAATTAATTAATTATCATATCATTACTTTACATTCTAAGAACAAGAAAAAGGTGTAGTTTGAATATTAGAATAAAGTTAAATAAATGAAGCATTAACATTGTGTAGTATTTTTTTTATATTTTGACCAATGGAGCCAAATAGAAAACGCAATAGTCAGTAGCAGGGGTATATATTTCCAATAAAGTATCATCAGGCTCTTGAAAATAAGACAAAATAATATAATCAAGATAAAACACAAACATACATATTTAATTTTTTAATTATATATAACAGTTATGATACTAAAATTAACCAAAAGATATATGCCATATCTCGTTTTGAATCGTGTATAATTTAAGTTTTTTTTCATAATTTCAACGATGGTTGAAGCTGAAACAGCTATAAACAACCGCTTAAAACTGATTTGTTATTTTTAACTGTTACATTTGATGTGAAGGTATTGTATATTAAATAATAAAAACACATTTGTTCGTACATATTTCCACAATATATTAAATGATCAGGACCGGTTTCATAAAGTATATATTCATCAGTTGATAATGCTAAATATATTGTAGAAATAAGTTGTAAAAATGTGTTTTTATTATGATTATTATTATTTTAAAGTACTTTAAGATGATAAAATATTTTATTTTAGTCTAAAAAATTATTTATATTTGGTGTTATACATTATGTTTCAATTTATATCTATTGATTAAGGCCAGAATAAAATAAAATTTCCCATCACTATATTTTTAAGTTTCCTTCAGGATATAAATAGTTTTTTTTTTATTTTTTACATATGTAATATTATACTCCCTTGAAATCTATTGAATTCTGCATTATCACATACGTATGTTCTTACGTTTAATAATGATTTTATAACAAAAATAGTACCTAAAGCGTTTATCGTAATTAGTCACATTTCATAAATTTTTATTTAATAGAGACTTAATAAATAAAATGTTACATAATCACTGAAAACTTATGTATTATATTACACATTATTTACGCATTTAAATTGTGTTGGTAATTGCATTTCACAAAACCTTTCGGTATGTATGTAAAGATTTTAAAGATTATGTGAAATTAGCAGACAACATACCGTTATAAGGTTTACTTTAAGATACGATTAAAGCTAACAATTAAGCATTCCCAAGACACATTCATGGGTAATTAATAAAGTTCTTGTAAAATTAAATATTCACATTGCTATAACGAATAAATACACAGAGTTATTTTATTACTATATACATTTCTTTTGTAGTTTTGCTTTTTGTAAGTTGACGTGACCCGCAAACAATGCTTTAATTTTTAAATGAAAGACGAATGATAAAAATAAATTAATTATTTTTAGCCCAATCACAGGAATGATTGCATGCTGGAATGAAAAATGATTAGATATTTAGAGAAATATAGATTGAATCTTTTGAATTAAATTTATGCAAGGTAATATTGAAATTATAAAATTTACGGCAAGTATTTCCTTTGAAAATCAAGAATCTTAGAAGTTAAGATAATAACAAGTCGAGTGTCGAATTTCATTACATTTGATCTAAAATTTTGAAATGAAAACTCGCAGTTTGCCAATCTCTTTTATTTGTTAGTACTCACCAGATTCAAAATACTCAACACTTTTTACACTTTCAAGAATTTTAATAGTTTATGCAAATATTGAATTTTAGGAAATATACAGAAAACTAGATCGTTTATTATGAGGTTAGTTATCAACATTTCTTTTGAGATAAATCATCGAATTCATATTTTAGAATTAACATGCATCAAGCTATACATATCATCATAATATTGATATTTGATGAAATAACTGATTTTTTTTCAAATTGCAGTTAACTATGCAGATGCCTGCCTGATATAGGATATAGCCTTAAAACATTCTGAAAAAAAACAATACAACGATATATCAGATATTTCTTAAGATATCATATTAATCAATTTGACCCGTTGATAACGGGGATATGTTGTGGACATGATTTATATAATCTAAATTTAGCAACCATTGAGGCATATCGGCTGTAAGAATTACTTGGTTATATTTTAAAAAAATACACATTTAATAAAAAATAAAATTTCATAAAAAAACTTAATATTATAACTTAAGAAATTTCAAGTAAAATCACGCCACGTTGCAAAAAAAATATTGATTTGCATGCGCTTTTTGTAAAATTTTATTTTTTCTGTCATGAAAAATTTCTTTTTATTTCATGAATTGATTGTAGAAAGAAAGAACCGCAACTACGTCAATTATTGTGTGATGTATATACATATGCTATAAAAGCAATGTACTGGGCTATTTTTGTATTGTTCACACACACGATTTCCTTACATTAATCATTATGACGATTCCTGGCACGTGTCAAGTCTCAAAAACATAAAAAAATAGATAATCAATCGCAATATAATGAATCTTCACTAGCTGGGACGTGATAAGTAAGGACATTTTATACTTAATTGAACATGGAGATGTAATTATATGACAACGGCGTAAAGACGAAATATCTATCAAATATAATAAAATCGAGTAATTTTGAGTCGTTTTTAATGCATTAATTTTTAATTTTACTAAGCCTTTCATAAAAGTCGCTTTATATATCAAAGAAATATTTCTTCATATATACATTATATAAGATGTAAAGAAGAGTAATCAAAACTTAGATATCTTTTAACGCCGCAAGAATAACATATAATAGCAATGGTCTGACTTAATTTCTATTTAATCTCAAATACTCTTTCTGAAATGGTTTATGTTATAAGGAGCTGTTATATTAACATTTATAGTTATTCTTCCGTCAGTTTCCTTCACCTTTTTTGGGGATATCAAATTGATGAAGCGTTAAGATCGATGACGCGTTAGCATCGGAGCTCTTCAGGTCTCCTTCATATCTTATTTATAGATTATTTTTTTATAATTTTTGTACCGTTGTTGACAAACTTAAGTCGCTGCAGAGCTGAGAAATCTACAATAAAATCTGTTCACATAGAAACCACACGCAATAGAATTATATTCATCCTCACATATCACACTCACACATGCATACATATGCATACAAGCACACACACAAATACACGCATGCATATTCAATACGAAAGTAAATGAACAAGGAAAGTCATTTTCAGATGTCAAAGTTGTCCATTTTGAGATTAAGATTTGTAACAACAAAAAATTATTAATCACAAATTATCGGTGTATGGAATATTTAGAAATAATATTTTTTCTTAGAAGGCCATTTTCTGGAAGAATTTTCATAAAGAAATCCTGGTAGATAGATTCTCCAATGAAGCCACAGCAAAGCCTATAAATGAAAATAAACTCAACTTATTCCAGTAAGCTTTAATAACTATTCATTATTTTATATCAAATATCATAATATGATAGTTTATTAGTTTAATTTTCTTGAAATAAATTCATTACGATATAAACGAAAATACGTTAAATAAGGATACATTTATTTCGCTGAAATCGGCATTATTAAAATCTGTATGCTCAAAATATGATTAGTTGAACAATATATTCTGTAAAAATTGAATAGCTAAAGTCACCACCAGTCCGTACTTCAAAATTTTCATTTATACAACAATTTACCTCTTAAAACAAAGGTCGTTTGCAAAGCAAAAATTTTATCGAATCCGTACACAATTTGCATTCTTCTAAATTGTTGTATTTTAAATTAACGTATATGGTTAAAAAATACTAAAATATTTCAATTTCATCATTTACAGTAAAAAAACATCAAAAAATTTCTTCATGATTCTATCGCCATAAAAATTTAAATTAAAAGTCCAAATTCAAAAAGGTTGCACCGGACCTACTAGACTTGAAAGCTTATTGATGAAAATATCTTTTACATTACGAGATTTTTTTCGTATAATATTCCGACGTTCTGATCTAAGGAATGAAACAAAATCCATAGAAATGTGTGAAACGTTTAACGTCGCATTTTAGTGGTCTACATAAAATTAAGTCCTTTTTTATCTAGCTCATAATTATTGACTTTATGTTCTTCACTATAAAAGTACTAACACAATGATAAACGTCAATTATATTACAAACCTATGGAATTGCGAAAGTCAATTAACGCTCCGTACTCTATTGTCTAACCGTGTTACAGTTATGGGTTCACGTGTGTGAGATACATCTAACTAAATTAATATCACGCGTACAAGCTGGATGTAGAAACTTACGAGAGATGATCTATAATTTAAATTAGAGAAAGAATATTATGTAATTAATGACAGTTAACGTTAATGTTAAAAGTGTGGAGGCAATACGCTCTTGTAATCCTTTATATGAGCATTAATTAACACAAGAAAAAGTCAATAATCTACAGTTATCGAAGGAAAGCGAATAGATTTTAATCGTATGTTTTTTATCTTCATTTTACTTCTTAGTGATAATGTAGAGCGCCACTAATACTGGTGGAATTTCTCCCAACCGGAATAAAATTGGTACGTCACGGATTATACCCTATTGAAAATTTGATATCGAGTATTTGAGTTATATTAAGTGAATTAAAAAAAGCTTTTTAAATTTATAAATTGATCTGAGACATAAAAAATAAAAACTAGAATGTATATTGTAACAAACAAACAATAGTATTATGTGTTGTTTGAAGAGAAATATTGAGAGAGAAGATATTAAACTATCAGATGCTCATCTACAGTTAATTTATCATGGCTACCGACTACGTTATGCCATTTCAAGGATCAACTTTTATTCGTTTTAAGCCACGGTTAAGAAACATTCGCCATGCCAATCGATTAAGTCGATTAGTGAGTCATTGAATAAAAATTACATTAAAAAATCACTGTTACTTATAATTTATTTAAAGAAAATGTGAAAATTCCATTATGATTTAATCAAAAAATTGAATTTCATATTAAAAAAAGAAGCAAATATATTCAACGTATTTAATTCATTTCTCATTAACTGCCGGAAACTGTTTTACAATACGAGATATTTCATGAAAATCATGCTTTTGCTACGTAACTTGATTATAAAGAACGAATTTTCGTTGATTACATAGTCAAACCAAGTTATTTCCATATTGGATGATAACGATTTGTATGTATTATATACAAGCAAAGATTGCTTGAGTCTAGCTTTTTGTTTTATTAAAATATAAACTTCATTATGATATAAGACGCCACAGTAGTTTTTCTTCGAATAACTTATTTTGTAATGAAATTTAAACATTCCTGTTGTATATGTGTAACAGTGCTATTTCATCCGTAAAAGAATTTCTGAAAATGCCAAGACATAAAACCTGTGTTGTGAGTGAAAAAACATGTGGAAATTAACAAGTTCCAACAGTTAATATTCTATACTGAAATTCTATGAAGCACCGTCAGTCGATATCATTTCGAATATTTTTTATTAAACATTGTAGCTTAGCAACGATAATAAATCACTCTTTAAGTTTGTAGGAAGACATATAGATGGCGCCACTATTGATGTATATTATTAATATGATTTTTGATAGTACCAATATTCAATCGATATATTTTCGTTGTCAAACCAATATCTAACTGCTATATGTACTTTTTGAAGATTTAGAAATTTTGACTATTTGATTAGTTTACTAACCAAATATTGTACAAAACGATTGTCATGTGACTCTAAGCATTATATGGTGAAATGTGGTAGCTAAAAAAATATCCTATATGCATCAACCAGAGCATTGTCAAAGAAAAACGGCTATATGACAAAATTGAACTTTTTGCACAAAAATGTTGGTTTGACAACGAAAATATATCGAAATTTTATAACATTTCGACGATTAGTTTACAAGTTTTAGTGGTTTTAGTGTCGGTACTTTGTAATTTTCAATTCAAAGGAAAAATCTGAATTTCGGAAGCATTGCTTTTTATTAGGAAAAAATATCGTTTATGCAAAAAATGCCGTGACAAGCGTTATTCGTACTCTGCTTCATTGATACAAATGGTACAGAAGCGGTTTGCTGATTTTAAGCGCAGACGTACAAACACCGATGATACTGAACGCTTTGTGCACCCAAATTCGGCAGTTGTTCCAGAAAACAAAAAAAAGTGCACAAAATCCTTTGTATAAGTGTTTTCACTATTTTTCATTAACTTTTACAAAGTGTTGATGTTTCAGAGCGAAATTTCAAACGGTTTAGGTAAAATGACTTACATGGTTTTAAATTATTACTGCTGCGTAACTTTTTCACGCATTGTGTTTGCTTGACTTTATTAATTCTGTTTCAGAAGAAATCATTTTTTTTCGTTACTGAAAAAAGAATGCCGAAATTTTTGAATCAGACGATTCACTTTAATTAAAAATGATACTTTCGTTTTCAGTATTGACATATAGTGAATTATTTATACTGTGTTTCTTTTCACTTATTCAGTTCACACAAACGTCGTACAAAAAGTGTCTAAAATGACTCCAGCAGATAAAAAAAAAATAACAAATAAACCTTTCATGATCATCAAAATATTACTCCCGTATTTGTTTTAAGATGTCTTCAGCCCCATAACCGCATTTCAAATAAATCGATAATTTTTTCTCCTTTGCTTCATCATACCATACAAAAACATTCAAGACGATAAAAGAAAACAAGCCGGGAAAAGGATGTATCGTCAAAATCGGCTTTTAAGTTGCGCAAATAACACATTTTTTTTTTCAAAAAATCTGAAAAAAATAAAGATCAAACAGACTTCATAATAAAAATATATGATATGTTTTCTGAACGACAGAGCGAAGAATTTTATTTTCAATAAGTACATTCAAAATGCGTCATTCAATCATTGTTCTACCTAAAACAGTGTGTTTGCCGGTAAGGTTAACTATTTTTTTTTTAACCGTTTTGGTAGGCATGAATTTCGATATTTCTTATGTGTTAGTTGTGGCAAATCATTATGAGAAAATATTTTAAAGTCAACCTTCAATAATTGTATCAAATAGAAAATTTATGATATTGACTGAAATTCTTGATGGAATTTCAATATCAGATATGAATTATTAAAACCTTGTTTCACCTTTTGGCATCGTCAGGCATTCTATCACACAGATGCGACAGAACTTATGACTCCGAAACGCGAAACCTAGATCGTTAGTGACAAAACATGTGGAATCGTACAAAGTTTTAACAATTCAATTTAAAATAACTTCTCAGTTTGGATGAAAATAATTTATCATCAAAACCCACTACAATCACTAAGTGAATGCGAATTATCTAGTAAATTGAATATGGTACTGCCTTTAATCACATTTTTTTTTAAAATCGATGATATTGCTTCGGTGCGACGAGGATTAGACTTATACTTTCTTTTTTGCAAGTACATTTTGACAAATTTTCTATAACAATATCAATTCATTTTCAAGATTCGAAATTTGTACATTTACATTTAAAATTCGATAAAATATATATAATTTTTAATACTTCGGGTTTTAGTTTAAATTTGATGTATACTTTATATATTTTTAGGCTCTTCTCATCAGATCTATTTAGAGCAAAGTTAATGTTATGCATGAATCTGAGAGTCCATAGCAGTGTTCGGAAAGTTTCCAACGCGGCGACCGCACTGCAGTCAGCCGAGAGAAATCGAGTCATTTATCTTGGACTTAACACCGGTCGGGTAACTATGCGGTATGGGCAGTCAGCGGTCCATCCGTCTGCCAGCGTATATCGGACGGAGCCGCACGCCAAATGCGGACAACGAACACCGCTAAACGGACAATGGGAACGTGAGGCAGTGAAAAGCTTTCACGTTTGGGGCCTTATTACCACGAGTTAACATCCATCTAATCAATTAACACGTTTAAAAGATTCTTCCGGCGGGAATATAGCAATCATTATAATAGCTATACGTCAAAAAACTAGTTATAAATAAATTCCGTACGAACGCGTACGTTTCTTTGATGTAATAATTGTATATTGCTCCTAATGTGTCGTCGATCATATATTACATATTGAGCTTTGGCAAGACACGACAAGATAGTATGTGTATTTAAAAAAATGGAATGCTTTGAAAAATTAAGTTTTAAAAATACACATTTTTTTTAATCATCATATATAAATGTCTTCTTTAAAACGAATTTAGGGAAAAAATTACGTAAAAACGAGTGAAGCGCGTAAAAAAATGTAGCGGTACCGTCCAAAAAAATCGCGTATAATCGAATTCGCGTAAAAAAATCGTGTAAAAAAAGGACTGGGTGTACATTTATTTATTAAGAGACGGAGTAACTTATAGATATAGCAAAATATAAGTTCATATTTTTTGTATCAAAGAATCCTTTAGAGACTAATTATTTATTTGTTACACAGTACAAAATTTACAAATGACAAATTCATTGCTTTTGCAACGTTAACAAATTTGAACATAAAATTTAACAAATACACAGCAAAACAATCAACAAGGATTGCAAAAAAGTCAACCAAGTAAGCTCATGAAACATATACTTTAACTGAAAAATAGTATTCGCCTTAACTTACTTTTGTCCACATGGAATATGTCAACATCCGAAGCAATACTGTTAAACATTGTCAATCCTCTTACCATTGACTTCCCCATTGGCAGACTGGTTCTTCACTTTGGAATAACAAACAAATTAGTACTATGCAGACTGAGAGGTAAATTGTAGGTTCTAATGTAACCATCTCATATCCTTATTCCTTATTTCCGAAGCCTCACAACGATTTAAAAAACCTGAATTATTGTTTTGTAAAATTTCACTTGCCTTTTAATTCGATGTCAAAATTTTTTATAATAACCACAATGAAAAACAATGTTTTTTGTGGTCTTAAAATAACTTGCAGTTGCCCTATTTAGAGGTTATCAAAAATGTCACTTAAAATATAATAATATTTATTGATTACAGATACCGTGGATCCAATCAAATAGATCAAGTATGTATTGATTTAATTGGCATTCACTTGGTAGAACTCCATTATAACACAGTGAAAAAATAGCAATGTATTTTAGTTCTAATAAATTATTTTAACAAATATAGTTGATAGCCATTTCGGCTCACGCCATCGTCAGAACTATCCTAGTTCTATAGTTCTGACGATGGCGTGAGCCGAAATGGCTATCAACTATATTTGTTAAAATAATTTTGTAGAACTAAAATACATTGCTATTTTTTCATCGTGTTAGATCAAGTATGGCAAAACAAACATTAACATTTCAAACCAGCATCAGCTTGATTTTTGAGTGATGTTATTAACTTTATATTTAATATTTTTTCTATGCTTTATATAATGTGTCTTACCTCTGATATATTTTTTATTATAAATTAATATCAATAATTAATACAAATATCAAATTAAAGCCGTAAATTATTTGCATTTGCATGTTTTATTGCAATCCTAAATGGTCACCGCATGTTTCATGCACAGTTTTGTTAATAAAGATATTGATAATAAAATGAGTTTTATTTTTGGATATTGCATCAGTGTAAGTAATAAATTATGTTCCCGTTTAAAAGCATACCAATCCTTTCGTCTATATCAATAATTTGGCACAAATTTTGTGCTTTTTTTGTTTTTGATAAAAAATGACGATTTAAATATTGTAATAAAGTAATGAAAACTTTATATATTCACCTAAACTTAAACAACAGCAGATTAGAAAACATAAAATTGATTTTTGTTCTTGATAAACTATTTTTTCCCTGTAAACTACTTTCTATCTACCCTCATGCTTGTGGCTTTATCCGATCCTCCTAAACTGCAATTTATAAATGGATTGTTACAGGAGAGATCTCTTGCCAAATTGCTTGTCCGGCCTCAACATGAGGTAACGAGGCTTCCGGCGAACTGTGTACTCTCTCAAATATATATATAGCACAGAATCAAAAAAAGTTCTTTATCTATTTTTATATACCGATAGCTTTCAGTAAAACTTTCAAGTTCTATTTGGTTAAAGGAACATTTGCAGTAATTTGACAATAAATTATATATATTGAGAATAGAATATAAAAGAAAATCGTTCAAAGTAACCGATATTATGTCAAAACAGACTACAAGACATAGCTTTGTGTACGTTTACTATTTTTCGTTGATTTATGAAACAGTAATATAACAAAAACATATCAACGTCGTTTAAAGGAATTTATTTAACCTTGTCATAGATACACTCCATCTCTCAAATTATTTATTCATATGATAAAATCATAGCGGATGTTTAGGAATTAATTGGTATATATCTCGTGAAATAGGATTTTGATTATATATCTGTGACTGAGTAAGTCCGCTGTATTGTTTGAATAATAATTTTTATTTTATTTGTGATATTTTTAATATAATGCTTTTTGTTGCTAAGCGAATGAAACATTTTATGTTTTTTGAAAAAGCATAAGAAATTCGACGAATCGAGAGAACCTAAGTTGAAATTATACATACAAAGCAAGTTCAAAGTACCAATTTTTGAATTGAAAATGAATGCGCCATTTCCATTGAATCTATTTTTTTCATTTCAGCACACTCACCAATGGTCTTGACTGCCGACGATCAATGGAATTAAGAGGAAGAGGATATGTCAAATTTGTAAGACTGTGTTTGATAATGCAAAATTCAAAGTACAACAAACAAAAAGAAAATCGTTGCAAAGCTGTCCCCCTGCGGCAAAGTCGAATTAATTTGAGCGTATCTCACTTAAGAGCGTGTCGTAAGAAAAAAATCAATGCAAGGCTAAAATGATTTAAATATCTTTCAGATTATTTTCTAAAAATAGTTCTTAAGCTATAATTCAGTACCACTTATTGACTTGTATTTGGAATGACTTTTTTATTTAAATGTGTATGTATATAATTCTAATTGCTTCCACAATTATAAATAGCATTAAGAATTTTATTTATCAATTATGAAATATTTTTATTTTTACTTTAAGTAAAATTTATATAAAATAAACATGAACTCTTTAATAAATTTTTTTTTTATATGATTGATAATTAATATATTGATTGAATTGGCTTTCACTGGGTAGAACTCCATTATAACACGGTGAAGAAATAGCAATGTATTTTAGTTCTACAAAATTATTTTTACAAATATAGTTGATAGCTATTTCGGCTCACGCCATCGTCAGAACTATGCTTAAACTAACATTCGCTTATCTATATATAGCTGTGCAGAAAAGGCACACAACACATCCTCTCTCCTGTTCCAACGGCCTAGCTTGTTACTTTAACACAATGACACTAAAATTTCAAAATTCTAAATGAAACTAATAAGCGAATGTTAGTTTAAGCATAGTTCTGACGATGGCGTGAGCCGAAATAGCTATCAACTATATATGTAAAAACAATTTTGTAGAACTAAAATACATTGCTATTTTTTCACCGTGTGATAATTAATAATTTACACTGACGCTATGTAACCAATAAGGATTGATATTATTACTATAAAAGCTATGTAACCCAAAACTAAGATGTTATTCTTCGTTATACCATCGCAACTATTACGCCATTAATCAGTATTATTCATTCTGAAATCAAATAATTCAAATTTGAATATTTAAGTACTTAAACTATGCCCAGATATTTTTGTTGCTATCAATCTTGCTTTATCAAATATATTTCACGGATATTTGATATGACTTCCAAAAAGTGATTGTTTTAAGCTTCCTGTGTAGCACAGCTAGTATTATATCGATAAAGTCATATTTTCGAGATACATAATAACAAATAAAGATGTAAGGAGTAACAAAAATGATAATATAGAATGGATAAAAACATTTCTCACTGTAGTGCTGGTTTTTTCGTCACTTCGCCGGTATAAAACATTGTCAAAACAAGATCATAATCAATATTTATAAGCTAATCTCGTTTATAAGCATTTTTCGCAGCGAAATAAGTTATAAATCACCGTAATACATTCACCTGCTGAGTTCAATATTTGTTTTCAATAAGTGAAAATTTGACTGTATACTCGCAGGCATGTAAACAGACGGAAATGAACAATATCTGTAAACTGGCAACAGATGTGAATGAGATGTTTACCCTTTTTGGTTTACCCGCAAACACTTTAGACAAAATTTGCTCATTAGTTAACTCCATCCAACTAATTAAAATAAATAAAGTCACAATGCTACATTTGCTAAAGGCAATAATACTATGATTACCATCAAAATTATTTCTCTACATATCTGAACAATTTTGGTATTCTGATGTAGAAATGTAATTATAATATTAAAGACAATGTGATTCGAAATATGACATATGTTTAACACGTGCAAATGAATATTCGTTATTATTTTATTTCATTATCATGGGCCAAATGTATAGTATATTTTTTATAAGTAATCAAGTTAGAACCCTATTTATTATTTTTCCCATATATCTAGGATAAAAATGAATAAGTAATGAATTTAAAAAAAGTTTTTAAGTCTTTCGACTGGAGCCCATACATTTTTTGTAGTTACTTTTAGTTGCACGCTAGTACACGTTCTGAAACGTACATCAAGCAGTAAACGAGGCAATTAGATAAGTCATCACCGGAATTATCATGAACAATATGAATTATCATAACATCAATACGACTTTATAAAATTGTTAGAGTCAACATTTTTTACAACACTGAGCTAATGAGATCGATCTTTCATAGGAAACGGATAACAAATGGTTGAAAAGTCATTTAATGGATATAAAAACAGTAACGAGACAATCAAATTAGCTGATTTAAATCGTGCATACATAAACAGTAAAAGGATATTCAAAAAATCAATTGAGAAAAAATAGATAGGAAAACGATGTAATCTACTGTTAAAAATTGTTGAATTGGGTTATCTGCAAGGTTTACACAAAATGATCTTTACATTCGAGATAACGATAATTGAGTGAACAATTGATCGAATAACAGTCTAATAGAAATTTGAGATTAATGTTTACCATATAAAATATTGTTGAAGGGATTAATAAACAATTTACAATTTTACAAATGCTTAGTTTCCATTGCCTTGGAATTGATTAAAATTTAATTAAGTAAGGTAAAAAAATAATACAATATTCGTATTTAAACAGTACCTTAATAAAATCAATCTTTCGTTTGATAACTACAAATAATAATATTGTGAGAAAAAGGTTTTTTTGCTTTGCTATATCAGCAAAACAAATTTATTATCATACATAATTTATGATATCGGCTGAAAATACTTGTAGGAATTTATTTGAATTGTTGACATTATGCACGATTCTACATTTTTTATCGCTAACGACCCGGGCTTCGTCTTTCGAGATCTTCAGGCATTCTATCACACGGATTCAATAGAGCCAGCGGTTTTATTGCATCCGTGTGATTTTGCAATTAGACCTCAAGTATTCTATATATTATATGTAACTTAAAAATTACTCAATCTTTCGTACACTAGTTATAATATCAGGAAAATAGTGACAAGGCTCTTCGATATATGTGCAGTAAAATTTTGAAATATTTTTGTTTATAAAATGTTATTATAAAAAAAGCATGGATATAACGCTGTCACAATAAGTCAATAACTTCGTGTATGATAAGTCGACGATACAACATTGAAAACCGTATTTTCAGAAATCAGCAAGCAGATTGCCAGCATAAAAATAGACGTCAAAAATATGAGTGAATTTAAACTTATATTTATCCAGTATACGTTTATTAGTTTTCGCTGAATTGTTCCATTGGGAGCCCACTTGCTTGACGTTTGTTGTCACGGATTAGTACAAAAGAAAAAAGCAAAATGTTCACTTCAGCTGTATTGATATACAATATATATTTAAAAGGAGTCATTTTACGTTAAAATCTACGATACTGTAACACGGTGAAAAAAATAGCAATGTATTTTAGTTCAACAAAATTATTTAAAAAAAAATATAGTTGATAGCTTTTTCGGCTCATTTCATCGTCAGAAGTATGCTTAAACTAATATTTGCCTATCTATATACAGCTGTGTAGAAAAGGTACACAATACTTCTTCTCTCCTGTTTTAACGGCCTAACTTGTTACTTTCTTACAATAAAACTAAATTTTCAAAAATTGTAAATGAAACAAAAGGCGGCTATGACATTAAGTTTACATGTGGCACGGAAGTGGTCATTACGGAAGCAAATCAGACCACCACACCGGGAATAGGTTGAACTAATGGGGACAATAATATATTAGTTTATACGTTAAGAATCCTTTGTGATAATTGATGTCTATTGATTTCCAGCTGTTCCTAAGCCGTCATTCTGCGACCCTTACTACAAAGATGCAAACACTTAGGCGCTGAGTTTGAATTTATATTATGTGATTCCTTAATAACGTGATTAGCGAATCGTGAATCTGTTTTTTTACTGTTGAATGATCTTACATGTTCCTTAGGATACTGTATTTTTATATCCATATATAAGGGTCATCACATGTAAAATACAATTTTTTATTTACACAGTATTCAAAATAGCTGACATAATGTGTACCAAATAACACCGATTGTTATATATATTTAGTTATAGATATTTTTTTCATTTAGGAAATTTAAAAAATGCGTCTCGTAGTTTCATACAAAGTTAACAAGCATTTACGTGGCGGTAAAACTTTCTCAGTGTTTCTATTACTTTGCATTTCAACTGTATGAGTATATTATATATTTGAATCACGTATTTTTCTATGCTAACAAAAATGTCAACTACGATTACATCTTTTTGGTGTATGGTAAATTTTTGTACCCGTAGAATGATACCTATTTTACTCGGTTTTGTTTTAACCCAAAATTGTTTTACAAAAATAATAATAAAAAGATTGTCAAAACAATGTACGTGTTTAATACGTCTTAAAAAAATATTTTCATTTAATAAGTCGATTTAGGTGAAAAGTTCTCATCGTTCTTTCGACAGTTGATTTCTTCTACAAATATTTTTTGACGTATTTATTCTGTAATTTATGATTTCGACTGGATGTGCTTGATGGAATTTCAATATCAAATTTGAATTTTTACAACTCTGTATGATTCCACATGTTTTGTCACTAACGACTCGGGTTTCGCCTTTCGGCATCTTCAAGCATTATATCACACGGATGCAACAGAACTGACGTACAATAAACAATTAGTGTCGTCTATATACCAAAGGTATTAATTACAAGAAAACACGAACCCCAAGTCAAGCATAGAATGGTAGCTATAACAAATTAATAATATTAATCTTATAAAATAATTTATGGAAGTATTTTATCAAGAGATTCCAAAAATAAATACAGACCAGTTATTAAATTTAAACTTTGTTTTAAATGATCAGCTCAATCTTCTAGACTCCCCCTTAATGCATCCTTTACGTGAGATCGATTCAATGAATCGACAATCTTATGACGTAAATTCTTATATTTCATCACGAAACGCTTGATCGTTACTTGCCAGAATGAAATTCATAGGTATTTGGAATAATAAAAAAACCCGATTATATTTTAATGATAGTTAATTATTATTTGATGTAAAACCATTTTAAGAATGACTCATTAACAAAATCGTTAATGAAACTTATCAGGGGCATTAACATTATTAAATTTGTATTTATTCTAATTGAAATATTTCTCTACTCAACAACGACAAAAAAGCTCGAAGTATAAAATTAAAGTTGCTCATATGAAGTATTTATTTACCAAATTGACCAGACTCTCAAATCAAATAGTGATAGATACAATTTGAAAGAAAAAATGAGATCTGCTACATGAAAAAAGCTCAATTTCGTGAGCTTGAATAAATAAGGTCTGAAATGTATATTTAATTTAGCCATACTAATCAATTTTCACAATATCGTTTGAAAATGACATTGTGAGCGTAAAATAATTAAACTGCCATTCAGCTCGTTTTGAGCTTAGCTTCGATTGTTGAAAGTTGACACGACCAGGAAGCGTGCTATGATTATAATTTTCAGAGCCTTTATCCTACTTGCATATCTATTTTTCACACTAATAGGATTTTATCATATCGGACAACCATGTCGAAAGGATGCTTTCACGTTGTTAGAAGCAGCAAAATGAAATTGAATCCTGGTTACGTGTAGTCATATGTGAAATATATAAAAACTGATAGTCAATGAGGAAGAAATACAACTGAAGACAATAGTCGATGAAAGAGTTATGTCACATTTTATGAAAACATCTGTTTTATGTATGAATAAAGATATTATGCTCGCATAATTCATACATACATATTCCACTTCTTCTAAATTATTTTTTGTTTAAAAACAGATGAAAAATTTATCCTCGGCAGTGACAGAAAAAAATATCACTTCGTCGCACGCAGTTAGTTGATTGTTTACACAAGTTATGCTTATTTTCTAATTTACCTGTTATTAAAACAATGGAAATTAATTATAAAGTAGTGGTGTTACGGTATCTGCTGCCATTAACAGCGTTATAATAAATAGCGATATTAAAAAAAACCTTCTACCGGTGAAAGCTCGACACATTTCCATAGGATGTATATAAAGAGGTCACAGTAAAATTTTGCATGAGCACCACCGTTACAGATGTTAAAACTATTAGACCAACTTTTAAAAATATGAATAAGAGATTGCTAAGTCGTGTCTTTTTCGTATATCAAATTTAAATTTTTTATGCAGCGACTTTAAGATTATGTACCAAATTTCGTCGAGCAAATCTGTGTTTTATATATAACATGAGTGAGTTCGACTTCCAGCAAAGTAATTTTGTCAATAGAGTCAAAATATTAAACATTTGGTCACTAGGAAATTGAGAACGTAAAATTGCCGGTAGTACAAATAATATTTAGGTGCTCAAATTAATCCTCAAAAAGAATGAAAACGAAAGCAGAAAACTTTTTAAGATAAATATAATAGTTTCAAAAAACGTAGACGCAATCTAAGTAAATTGAAAAAACGGGCAGCGATAAACAGAAAGAATAGTGAAGCCTATTTATCTTATAAAATATACTTTAAAAAAACTAAAAGAATGTCTAATCTGCGGAGGAAAATCTACGCTTACAATGTGAATCAAAACGATGTTGAGTGTATAAAGATGCTTTATGTGGATTATTTCAACTGGTATATCAAAACCTCTTTCTGGCATTCAAATAGACGACACGAAAACTATTCAAACTTGTAAACTAATGTCATGAAAGTATAACATATATCTTTTGAAGGTTGGTAATATTTATATCATATGATTTTATCAATAGTGACGCCATTTATATGTCATCTTACAAATTTATTGAGTGATCTACAAGTCTGCTTAGAATCTTTGAATAAATTTAAACAATAGAAATCGGCAACGCAATTCCACGAATAGGCGGCGACTAGCTATACGTTGAAACATATATAACTGTTTTTGTAGCCCACTTAAGTCTTCACGGAAGACATAAACACATATATCGTTTTACCATGGTAAACCTGTTCTTTTGAACAATATGAAAACATGGCTCTGAAATCGAATATCAGTAAAAAGTCATGTGAATGAATTCATTTTATGAAAAACTTCTCAACTCAATCTTATAGTAATATAAATTATAGTGTAGGTTTGAAATTTGATAAAATTTGGCATCTATATTGAAATAAATTTATATAAATAGATAAATCGCTAAATGTCTATCGGCTTAAAATAAATTAATGTTAGTCATGTTAGAGAGACTTGACTCATATAAACTAAACTATAAGCCAACGGATGTAATTTATTACTCTCGGATGAGAGCAGATTTATGGGACCTTTCGATACTTACAAGGACTTCAGTTGGAAATAGTTTCGATGGAGCGTTATTTAACTATGCATACACAATATATAGAAGCACGAAATTTTACATCCTTGTCGACATATTTAAAATAAACATAACGAGACTGCACTCAAAATATCATCGTCATGCAAAAGTGACCAATTGCAATATTGGTAGAAATAAAATAATGACTCAATGATGTTGTATCACACAAACAATACAGGGATGAATATACTATCTTTTTACAGGAAAACTGTGATCTTTCCCAAACTTATAAATTAAAACTATATCAGCTTTCTTCCACCATGACGGAATAATCTCAAGCACGCGTTGATAATATTGACTAACGAGCTAATACCTTCATCCAATAGTTTCTTGAGAGCTTTGTTACCACTTTTTTCGTTTCCCAAGGCTTTTTATCAGGAAGGGCTTTGATAAGCCTTTTCATATCGGCATATGATTAAGGAAAAATACCCTGACACTCTACACTTAAAGTGAAGGTAAGATGGTGACGACAGGACTCTTTGCTCCATGAAATGACGTCAAGAAGTGGATTTCTGTGCAGAGAACTTTGTGAGAAGAGTCCAGTATAGGTCGCTGCTTTTGACGAGATCATTTAAGTAATCTTCAGTAGCTTTTTTGCGAAGCAATTTAGAGTTTCGCTAAAGGGTTTCAAAACTTTTTTAAATCTTTTTTCGCACTAGATATTTTGTTAATAAGGTTTCTATAATCTGTTATAAGTGTTTTTCGGTCACGTGAATTTGATACGATTTTATTGGCATATGCATCACCTAAACCTATTTTTGCTATGAGATTAAATTTTAAGATCAATGCTCCTTCTTTACGGGATTAGCATATCACCAAAAAAAGTCTTAAATTCATTATTTTAAGTCATATTTGGCGCCTGCTCAAAATTATAGCAACTTGGAATATATGGAATTATTAACCATTGAGAGCTTGACAATCAGAGTTATGTTCGTGCACAATATGAGTATCGTACTGAAAGCTCATTCCACTCAACATAACAGTATCTATAAGATCTAATACCAACATTCCTCTTCTTAGAGTCATAGGCTCAAAAGTTGCCGCTACAACTGTATCGATATCATCGGTTTTTGTCAGTCAACCTTGCCAGTCGAAGTGTTTCGCGTTGAATTCACTTTAAATCAGTCAATTTAAAGAATATCTACATGTACTTATGCTCATGGATCCATTGAAAAAATGACGCAAAAAAAGATATTTTTATCATTTAAACTTTAACCATATTTTTCCAATAGTGTAAAAGAAAATTATTATTTTATCTTTGTAAAAGATAATTCTTTAGTTTGAAAAGAACGTAGAAAATAAATGTCAGTTGTAAAATTGGTGAATTACATATTGGTGCCATTTAAATATTTGAATAAAACGAAAATATTAAAGTGGTAATCACTTAAACGGCTTAGCTTTGAAAGCATGTTTTTATATATTTATTAACTCGGGTTGCCATACATTATTCAAATATAGAAAAAAAATATTTTCCAGACAAGATTATATATGAATATTTACCTTTATCTATAACAATAAAAGAAAGAAAAGTTTTTGATAAAATTAAAATTCTTTCGATCGATTTTGAGCATTAAAAACGTCCCCAACAAATTGAAATCTCCTTATTTATTTTCAAAATAGTGTTTTTCAACATTATCAAATAATATGCAATGTACTTAAATAATTAATATCCCACATAGTAACAAAACGACAAATCAAGCCAGGTTAGCGATTCTAACGTTTATTACGTCAAATTCCGTTTTGACGTAATAAACATTCGGAAAGTTTTTGCTCATAACTTTTCATGATAACTTTAGATTGTATTTCGATCACTTTATCTTGGAAGACTTCGAACTGTATCAAAAAACTTGTCACTTAGTTAAATAAATTTAAATGAGTTATTGTTAAAGTGAAATTGATCTTCAGGCTTATAATTTTTAAAATACATTGTAACTTAAGTGAATATAATATTATAAATGCTGAGAACTCTCTAACAAAGCATGGCATATATAAAAACCACATCTTTTCAAAATAGTTTTTTATGCATTGCATAAAGTTTCCATTTTATTAGCACACAATTTAAACACACAAACTGTAAGCAACAATAGCTTTCTAATGATCGTTTTAGATTAAATATTTATGATTTTTTTTATTAGAGTCGCTGAATACAACGAAATTTTTATTATCCATAGACCAAATGATTACATTAATTTAAAGCACACAGCTCACTGTTCTTATAAGATTATTTTTTTACCTATTTATGTAAAATTTTAAATTGAGCATTAAGTTAATTAAAAAAAAATATATATTTAATTTATGATATCGAATGAAGGTGCTTGGCGGAATTTCAATATCAAATTTGAATTGCTACAACTTTTTACGATTCCACATGTTTTGTCACTAACGACCCGGGTTTCCGTCTTTTGGCATCTTTGGACATTCCATCACACGGATGCAACAGAACTAGTTCAGTTGTAACAATTCAAAAAAATGATACTAGATAACCGCATAAAATAACTGTTGAAATCAAAGTGTATTCTTGGAAAAAATACTTTAATTATACGATTAGTTTATTGATTGGATTGGCATTCACTTGGTAGAGCTCAATTATAACACGATGAAAAAAATAGCATTGCATTTTAGTTCTACAAAATTTGGTATTAATCAATAAAAATATCTAAAAAAAAAATCGTAGAATTAAAATGCATTGCTGTTTTTTTCACCATGTTATATTACAAGCATTTCAAAATCATCATTATAACTATAATTTTATGGCAAATGTTTTCAACTCAAGTGAAATTGAAGTTTCTTTTTTACTGCATCGATAAAGAACATTAAACAAAAATAACTGATTGAAATCCTGAACTTTGTTTCAGAAATGAGCATTTCATTACGTCATGAACTCGTGACGTCATGACGTCGTAAACTTTGTTTGAGAAATAAAAAGCTCATTTCTAAAACAAAGTTCACATTCTCATTTCTCTTAAGCTTTTTTTAAACGTTATTCAACAAGCGTAATTTAGTATCATTATGGCCGATTCACCCACAAATTGAAACGCCTTGATGAAAACGTTTAATCGTGTTCGCTCTTTAACATCTGATTATTTTTTAAAATAAAACTTATCTCAGTTTCGTTGGTGGCATGATATAGTATTGATCGTATAGAAAAAACTAAGCAGAGTTTTGCAATTAAAGTAATTAACTGGTGTTGCTTTACACAATTTAAATATCTTCTTTTTACTTTTGTTTGATTATTTTTCATTATAAAAAATGTGTTTTAATTGTAGCAATAAGCATTTGTATTGAAATACACATATATATTACGTACAGTGTGAAACAATCCTTGCGCTTGATCTAATTCAAATACACGAAATTTGTCTGTGTGCAAGTATGATCTTGACATAGGTCCTAGATAAATTTTGACAGATATAACCATCATCTGGTAAATAATTAACGAGTAAAAATTATTATACATACCTAGTATAAATTTCATATTTAATATCAATTGAAAAAAAAAAAATCGTCGAACACATTTACTGTGTTATATTATTTTATTTAATAGTCAGTTGCTTTTTTTTAAACGACGTTGAAAACTGTCAAAACATATTTACTGCAATCAACGGATATGGTATCCGTTTATGTCGAAAGTTTGCGTGTGTTTTTACTTAGTGGATATTTTAATCATTTGACGACTGTATTAAATTGACCAAAAATAAGTTTTTTTCATCCAAAAAAGTATATTTTACATAAACTTTTTTGTGTTGAGTATAATTAATCATTTAATAAAGCTTCAAATGGCTGTGCATTTTAAGGGGAAATTTTATTTTACAGTAAGGTTCCATCACTTTATTTGAAATTAGTATGCTGTTTGTCAGGTATACGACAATTGGTGTCAAATTCAAATGAAAATATGAATCCATTTGACACTGTATCGAAAACAATTATTTTATATTGCAAAACGTTTAATTGACTATCATTTCAATTTTAACAAATTCAATACGTAGAAATTTTCTACCGAGTAAATAATATGGTTTTATACAGGTTAGAATTAATAATAATTAATAAAACAGTTAATAATATAACATATAGCATTTAGAATAAAGCAAGCTCCGTACTTATTTCGTTTTGTGGTTTTAAACTGTAAACACTAGTTATATATATATATTATTGTTCAAGTATCACTTTATTACCGAATCCATTACGAATTAATGGTTCTACCGCTCTTAATTTTCAAGTCAAGAATGAGAATCATTGTTATCTTTTGAAATATGATATATGAGAAGACGCTTTTTAAAGTAGCAAGGCACGTGTCACATTAACTTAATAGCACACAAAAAATAAGCGGGGAATCAATTTTAACTTTACATTTCATATCATATTTTACTTATTTACCACCAAATCAATAAAATATATTGTCTGCTCAAATTTAATTTATATCGCACCACTGTAAGAAGAATGTTACGACCCAAACATCGCCATTATTGAGAAGGATATTTATTTGCATTTTAATTATTAGTGAAATATAAATTAATAAATAGTTTATTTATTAAAAAGATTGTTTAAAAAAATGTTCGCAATATTATATTATATAATTCACGGTGAAAAAATAGCAATGTATTTTAGTTCCACAAAATTATTTTTAACAAATATAGTTGATAGCTATTTCGGCTCACGCCATCGTCAGAACTATTACAGATAGATAGATAGTTCTGACGATGGCGTGAGCCGAAATAGCTATCAACTATATTTGTCAAAAATAATTTTGTAGAACTAAAATACATTGCTATTTTTTCACCGTGTTATAATGGAGTTCTGCCAAGTGAATGCCAATTCAATCAATATATATAATTCAGAGTAGGTCCGCTTTTGCTGAACGCGAGCATTAACAACTTTGCCAATCACGTGGTACATAGGTTGATAATGCTTGCAATGAACGAAACCAGTCTTGGTCCGTAAAAGTCATTATTGTGACAATAGTAAAAGAAGTGTTTTATTAGTTAAATATAATGCATTTCCACCAAGAAGTGATAGTGTTAATGTTAGTGACAATATTAGTTAACTATTAGAACAGGTCTAATGACTAACTAATAGTTTACCCTTGGAATTATTTTTTTCTGCCCATCAATACATTGTTAATTCTTAATAATCTGCTTAACCTTCCTAATTCTCTATAGAGTGAGATTAGTTTAATTGCTTCCCTCTCAATCTAATCACACTTACAGATAATCAGCTAATATTAAACCTCACCACAACTCACTTATTTAAAATAAGTCTCAAATTACTCAATCGCATTTTAATGGTGATTGGTTATTGTTTGTGTAAAATCCTTTTACCAAATACTCATTTACAGTATGTACTGTTTGTAAAATTACAATATACAAATTGAATGTCATTATAATCAAATCACTAATAATTTCAGATATATGTAT